>CAUJNA010003423.1:185642-391633 GCA_963377175.1 Effrenium voratum
AGATACGGTGACTGGCATGTTGGCAGGAAAGTCGGCACGTGTTATGTTATAGGAAGGTAGGCACACATCCTGCACGAGCTGTTGTACTTTTGTTCATGTTGAGTCTTGGAAAGCACTGTAAAGACTCGGCGCGCTGACAAAACAGTAATGTTATGGGAAGGTCGGTCGGCATGTGTTGTTTTGTCGTTGCAGTTCGCTGCACCTTGCTTCAGCACCCTGCGCTCCTTTTTTGCACTTTCATGTGACTTCTCTGTTTTCAGCGATCACCTAGTGGTTGTTTTGTTCGAAACAGTGATAGTCCTCGACAGTTGTGACATATGGCGAAAGCTGCACCTCAAATGGGGTCTCGGCCGTGCCGGTGCTGTTCGGCTCTAGCTCTTTTGGGCATGAGCCAGATGCGGTTACCACCAGCCAAACACACCAACTGCCATCAACACACAGCATCAGCAAGCACTACCAAACACAGCAGCTGTCTCACTGCAAACAATCTCAACAGAAGTGTTGGACCAGCTTTAGCTAGCTACCACATCCGAGCAAGTTGTCGCCTTTTTTTTTTTTTTTTTTTTTTTTTTTTTTTTTTTTTTTTTTTTTCGCTTGTGCGTCTTTTCTGACCGCAAACGCGATGGAGAACTCGGCGACCAGTCGTCTGCCGAAGCATGTGGATGCCAGCCGCTGGAAAGTTTCCGGCTGGGGCATGCACGAGAAAATGGAGTGGGCGCGATCGGACGCCTGCGACGCCCGCTGTGCAGCGAGGACTGAAGAGCCGCCCGCGCGGGCACGCGAGTTACTTCGAGAGATTCGGGAGTCTCCAGTGTTTTGGCTTGCGCTGCGCAAGCATCTCGATGAGGCGGATGCCATTCTTGTCTTGGAAGTTCTCCAGGAGCACAGCGGCTGGAAGGAGATCAAGTACACAAAGAATGAGCGGCTGCGCAAAGAGTATTTGCGACTGTTCGATGAGTGCTGCTTCTACAGCCGTGGCTGGAGGCACGAAGAAATGCAACAGCGCCAGCGGGCAGCATCTTCGGCAAGCGGCGCACAAGAAGCACGGCTGGTGCCTGCTCCAGGCACCAGCTCAGACACGAGCTAGTGGTGCATCTTTTCTGATCGCAACTTGCTCACTTGCAAAGGCATTATTTGTGGATTTTGGTCTTAAAGGCTTGAACTAGTGGTGCATCTTTTCTGATCGGCGCTAGTTCATTGAGCACGTGCAACCCTTGTGGATACTGCAGCCACTTGCCCGTTTGGCTTTGCCTGCCCGCTTTGTGGAGCCTTGTGCACAAGTGGCATGCTTTTTTGTGGCAGCGAAGTTGACAACACGCATGTGGGTGCGCTTTTTCTGGCCGCCCATATGCTGCCCGACGTATTCTGGGCCTCGCGAGCACGGAAAACCAAACGGGCTGGGGTCTCCGAAGCAAGGCATGACGGCAGCACAGATGGAATTTTTGTAGAATACCATCGAGACAACACATGGCTGTCGTTCAGGGCTTACTTACCGAAATTCATTTCAGGCTCCTTAAAAAACATAGGGCTTTCGGGTACCTCGTGTTTTTTTCCTGGACGTGAATACACGGACTGTACTAAAAAACGAAAAGCATGTGCTCAGCAGCTCATTGATCGTCGCTCAGTAGTCAGTCAAATAGATTTGTTTAAAAACAGGACGCCTTCAAATTGGGGAACCGCTGGTGTTGTCTTCGGTGACTTAAATATACGGGCAGTACCGAGAACTTTGCAGGTATAATCTCCGCAATGCGTGCTGCAATGGCTCAAAGCCTCACTTTAGGCATGAGCCAACTGGCATGATGCAGCACCACAGCAGCATCACAAACCACAGCATCACGGATCGACACACAGCTCACACACACACCACACGCATAGAAGCACATCACACCACACGCACGAGCACATCTCGCAGCTTTTTTTTTTATATTGCCTGGTGCGGCTTTTCTGCCCGCCTGACAACGCGCGAGCCTGCGCGCGGCTTTTCTGCCCGCCAGGCAGCGCCATGGCTCACGTGGATGCCGATTTTCTTGCGCTGGCAAAGCGATTTGGCCAGATGCTGCCACCGGGTCCGGCAATGTTTTGGGGCGGTGTTCTGGACAACTACGAGAAAGGCAACATTCCGAAAGAAATCGTGATCAAAAGCATGAATGCCCTTGAAGACATTCCAAATGCGGCGCAGTCAAATGCCGCAAGTGCCCCCGCGCAGTATTCATCTGGTGCGTCTTTTCTGACCGCCTCCACTGCGCCTGGAAGCCCGCGACCTCCTGCTTCCTCAGCTGGCGGATGCGATGATACTGGCTCGAGTGTCTCTGCCGCATGGACGAATCCGCCAGCATCACTGTACCACCAACCGCCAGGCTGGAACATGTGGTGGGGAAAAGGGTTCCCCCACCGTGGCCCCCGCTTCCTCCAGGCACTGATCAATGGGCAAACATGTACGGCTGGCATGGGACTGGAAAAAAAAGCGGTGCGAAAGCCGCCGGCAAAAAAGGTGGGCCGAACGCCGGCAAAAAAGGAAAGGCGAAGGGGTTCCGCAAAGCTGACATGACTGCGCGTGATTTGTCTGAGGCGGAAGCGCGAATGCAACGTTTCATGGACCAGCATCCTGATTTTGTGTTTCGGCCCAGGGAGGCAGTGCCGGCGGACATGCAGGCAGCGTACGATGTCTTAGGAGAGTCTGGGCCGCAGTTCTGGAAGTCTTTGCGGCATCACTTGCCGGGGGATGCTCAAGCGCACATTGCACAGGGACTTGTGCAGTTCATGGCAGAGCGCTCATCGTGGAGCGTGGATCAAACGTGCATGAGAGAAAAGTCCCGCAAAGAGCGCCGTGAGCGTGATGCCAACAGCTCGAGGTTGTCTGCGGCCACAGGCTATACTGGCCGCAGCCAGGCCACAGCGAGGTAGGTGTGTCTTTTCTGACCGCCTCCTCAGCGCCGTGCAAGCTGTTGCACGAGCAGTTGCAGGAAGTATACGGTGCATCTTTTCTGATCGCCGTATACTTGCGCCGCGCCGGCGCAGCCGTGTTACTTGGCAGGAGTGAAGGAGTCAGCAGCCGATTTGCGAAGAAAACTACTCGGATTGACACACGCGTGTTTGTGGTAATTCTAGCACTCAGTTCGCAAATAGTGTAAACCGTTTGGAGGTGGTTGGATTCTTTTGTTTTCCCTTCAAGGATTACCAAAAAGGGTCCCTTTATTTTGACATCAGTTCGCATGTTGTCCCGTGCTAGCCCCCTAGCTCATTCACATTCCTTGGAAGTCCAGATTCACTTGCCACGAAATACGTAGGTCTCAGAATAGGGGTACCCCTGGCCTTGGAACCATGGGGATTGAATCAAGTACGATGGGTCTCTAAGCAGCTATAATCAAACATACGTGAGACAAGTACCAAGCATTGAAATGGGAAATTGCAGGTAGCTGAATTGCACGAGGTTTTTGAATCCACATGTGTTGTGATTGGTACCATGGAAGACTTCATTGATCCAAAGAATAGGTCGCACTATGGGTCCGTGATTTGTGTCCCTACTAGGAGCCACCATTTTTTATGGGGAACCACCATTGCTGTAAGCATTCGATAACATTTTGAAGGAAGTTGATCACCTCTGGTCGGTGCTTTTTTTGTGGTTTCGCTCTACTGCCACAAAGAAGTTTGTCAGAATACAAAGTCTCCTGTGTGGTTGGTTTTTTGAAAAACGAGGCTCCCGACATCGGGAATTTTGCAGGGCACCTTGCTGTCAACGTTGGCTTACCTCATGTTGAAATGACTGATTTTTGAAAATGCTCGACCTGCTCAAAGCCTCACATCAGGCATGAGTCAACTGGCATACTTCAACAGCATCACAAAAACACCGCACAGCACACACACACACACACACACACACACACACGCACACGCAAGGTCTACCTAAAGGCTCATCGCCACACACATCACATCACAGCACACGCGCAGCCTCGCAAGTTTTGTTTGGTTCTGCTTTTGCTGGGTGCGGCTTTTCTGCCCGCCTGGCAACTTGCTTGGCGCGGCTTTTCTGCCCGCCTGGCAACTGCAGTAGCCTAGGCGCGGCTTTTCTGCCCGCCTGGCGTCGCCATGGCTGCGCCGAATCCGGCATTTGTGTTGCTGGCAGACCTTCTGCGAGACTCGGTGTCCGACCTGCCTTCTTGGATTGGCTTTTACGCCGGTGGCAAAACGGACGTTTGCCACCCGAGATGGGACTCGGAGTTTGACGGGGCCAAGGCCGATCGGGATGGCTTGACCGAGGCTTTAGCTTCCACTACAGTGGTGGTGCCGGCGTTGCTGCTCTGGCTTGATGACGTCATGACTGCACACAGGGTGCACAGCTGCTGGAAGCACACGCTGGACGGTGGCTGTCTCTGGCATCAGTTCGAGCAGGGTGGCGACAATTATTTGTTCAACGCCATGTGGGCCTTGACTTTGACTGTGGTGTGCTGGCTGCGCCACGTGTGCAAAGGCAAGAAAGTGCCACAGGTCCGGCTGATTTGTCTTTGCAATGCTGGCAAGCATCGCAGCGTGTTCTCTTCGCGGATGCTATACTTTGTGCTCCAGCTTCTTTACGACCTGCTGGGGATCCAGCAGCGAAGGTTTACTTGGCAGTGGGCCGCGGAGCGGCGAGTGCAAGCGGAGCTGAGCGAAGCAGCTCAATGCCGCGACAACAAGGCGGCGAAAGTCTGCTTCCGACAGGCGGACCTGGTGGTGTCGCGCACCCGACGGATGTTCCTTGGCGGCCGAGTTCCGGCGCACTTGCACAGCGTGCAGCTGTTGGACAAGGACCTTCGAGAGACGTCCACGACTGTATCCGCTGGCTACAGCGATATTTGCCTCGACACGCGCAAGTTCATCCAAGCGGCTGCCGCCGAGCGCGGCACGCCCCTCAGAAAAGCTTGGCTGGCAGACTGGCTGGAAGGCGCCGGCCTCGCTGCCCTTACCGCTCAAGGCCGCGCTGTACTTCAGCAAGCTTCCCGCGTGCGTATGGCCCGCCACTGGTGCCCTATCATGCGCGCTCTGCAGCAAGCTGTCCCGGAGCGCTGTGGCTTGTGCGCCTGTCCCTTTCAGCTCAGCACGCCTTGGGACACGCTTGCAGCGGAAATACACGAGCACTTCATTTCTACTGGGGATGGTGCGTCTTTTCTGACCACCTCCCCGGAAGCAGCGTCTGCTGCGGCTTTTTTGAACGCTTCCCCAAGAGCAGCCTCTGGCAGTGGTGCGGCTTTTCTGCCCGCCGCTGCCGGGGAAGGTGCGTCTTTTCTGACCGCCTCCCCGAAAGCAGCCACGACTCGCAGACCTGCGTGGGCTGACGTGCAGGACGACTCTGCCCACGCCGCGGCTGCGCCCAGCGCCAAGAAAAAGAAAAGGGTGTCCTTCGCGCCAGAGGTGGCCCAATCTGCCGCGGCCGACGTGGAGGACACCGCGCTGTGCTTGGTGCTGCCTTGCGATGCCCCACGGCGTGCTCTTTCAGCCAGGTGCGCAGACGCTGTCTCGGCGCGGGGTGGACTGCTTGCTTGACGTTACTTCGGACGCGACCTTGCTTTCGTTCCGGGTCATACAGAGCGCGGAGGACGCTCAAGGCTTGATTGCCTACGCTAGCGAGTTGCTGGCATCTAGTCGGGAGTTGCAGCAAGAGCTTGCAGCGCTGCAGCGTATGCTTGTTGCCGCGGAGGTTTTTCCGGAGTTGCCTCTTGGTGGTATGCCGGCCATGGCGCTCTTCCAGTGTCTGGTCGTCCTTTACATGTGGTCGGTGCTCACCTTGAATTATTCATTTTTGCTGTCCAGCACCTTCTTAAGACTGGTGGCTTTGCCGCTGCAGGAGGCGAAAAATTTTGATATCTGGGCCGTGGTGCACAAGTACTGCTACGTCACGTGGCTCCACCGGACGGCGCGTCCGAGCTGCTGGCAAGGCAACGCTCTCCGCTTATTGCTGCCAGACACTGCCGACTGGGAGGCTTGGTGGGCGGCGCAGCAGGACGTGGCGCACGAAATTGATGAGACTGCCTTCTCGGAAGAGTACGCGCTTATGTGCAGGGATCCTTTGATCCCCGAGGGCTACCGGGCAGACTTGAAGCAGGTGCGGCGCCATGTGGCTGCTTCCGATCTCGGCTTGCTGCCGGAGCTTCCGCCGCGGCAGTCCTTTATGGAGCACGATGTTTACTTGGAGGCAAGCGGCGCTTTGCCCTTGCCGAGAGCCTTGCCGGCCATTCGATGCTCGGCCGGGGCGATGGAGGTGAACTGGGGCGACAACACTGGTGAGCCCCTAAACACTTTGCGGGACAATGTGATCTCCGAGACGGATGTCTGCTTGCAAGTCCCGTTGCCGGTGCCTGCAGATATGACTTTGGGGCACGTCCTGCTTTCAAGGGACTGGCGAGCCTCTTTCGAGCAATCCAATCTCGGCATGCCTTGGTGGATGTCAGACGCAGGCGGCTTTTCTGCCCTTGCTGCTGGCCACGCAGGCGGCTTTTCTGCCCCTGTCTCAGCCCTTGGAGCGCAAATCCACTTGCAAGCTTTGGGAGCTGAAATCATGGCCACGCTGAGGCCCGACAGTGTGATGCATCCACACTTGCGAGCACACGTGGAGCTCATGCTGGGCATGTGTGCTTCCGTGCACTTGGCGCGCCAGGAGGCTTGGGATGTTGCCTTGTATGACTTTCTTTTAGGCTGCGGCATCAGAGCGCAGCGCACGCGTCCTGGCGATGCCGATGCCGGCTGGGTGGCGCATAACTACCGCAAGAGGCACCACGCTGCCCGCTCTGTGGTGCGACCCGTTTGCTGCACCATGTGGGGTGAAAAGTATCGCCCCATTGGATACTTAAACGATGCGGGGGACCTCGAGCACTACTTGGTGCACGACACATGCCCTCTTGGAAGATGTCGCAGGCACAAGCAGCTTATGGGCTTTGGCACCGTGTGCCCACACTGGCATGGCTTCAACAAAACACACGGCATCATGGCCACTCTGAACGCGCAGCGATACTTGAGGTACACGGAGATCGGAAGCAAAGGGGCTGACCCGCGCGCGCGAGACCAGCGGGCCAGCCAGTATCTTCGCACGCTTTTGCAGGAGTTAGGCTTTGTGGCCCGTGCGGACGAAAGAGCAGCAGACGGCGATGACCGCGTGATGCTCATAGGCCTTCCCCGCTGGCTCCCTGAGTTTCACAGCAACGAAGGCCAAGACATACCCGGCTTGGTTGCCTTTACTCCGCTGCACGCCAAAAAACACTTCGAGCAAAATGACATTGACGAGTGTCTCCAGCTTCGCACCGCGGCGCAAGAGGTGCACGATGACCTTGAACGCTTGACAAGACAGCGCTGAATGCGCTTGAGATGCGCCAGGGTGCGTCTTTTCTGACCGCCCGGCGCTTGCCAGGCCGTGTGCCTTGCAGTGTGCCTTGCCTGGCAGCATGCGTCTTTTCTGACCGTGCTGCCTTGAACAGAGACAAAGTGAATCTGCCCGCATAAAAAGGAAAAAGAGCCGGTGGGACAACGGGCGGGCGGATGGTAACAAAGGGTAAATGATGGAGGCTTAAGACTTGTCAAACATTTGCGGTCAGGCAGGCTCCCTGTCAGCCAGGTTTTCTTTCCAGTTTTTGTCCGAGCGGTGGAATAGTTGCCTGTGAAGACATGACCTGTTGATTTCTTTTGTGACCGTTTGGCCATGTTCGTCACAAACAAAACATGATTGGTTTTCAATTTGGCCCCAAACATGTTTGCCCTGGTTGTTCAAGCCTCCTATAGTGGTTCTTTTTAGAAACTTCCGCCACCGCCTTGCGCGGTACTACTTGTAATAACATAAAAATAATCCGCTGGAGCCTCTCTCTCCGATTCGAGGACGGGGTGGTGGACGTGCTGCACTGCCCCAGCGGCTCCAAGGGAGCCCCCGAGAAGGTCTGCACCTACGATCGCTGCGGCCAGTGCTTCGGGGAGTTGGAGCTCTTCTACGAGACCCGAGGTCTGGAGAGCCATAGATCGAGATCGACGGATATGTAATGATAGATGGATAGAAAGTGAAAGAGAGAGGGGTAGATAAGTGGATAAATGGACAGCTAGCTAGGTAGGCAGGCAGGTAGGCAGGTAGGTAGAGAGAGGGAGAGAGAGAAATAAGACAAGTAGATAGATAGGTTGACCCAAGACGGGAGGTGTTCCATCGGCCAGGCAATAACCCGACATGATAGAAATCGAAACCGCCCGCGCTTTGTGGGGCGCAAGCCAGGCCCTGGCAACGGCCGCAAGCCGCCTGTGCAGCGATGTTGGGGGGAGGGTTTGGATTTGGGTGAGTGTGCAACACGAGAGAGAGGTGTGTGTGTGTGTGTGTGTTGCTGTCCTTGATCACCTTGCCATGCTTATGAAGGATGTGAGGGCGAAAGCAAGAGAGAGAGAGAGAGAGAGATGATACAAAAAAGATGAGAGAGAGAGAGAGAGAGATGTGTGGGCCATGAGCAGTTTGAATCGTGTAGCTTGGCGTTTGGGCCAACTACCTTTTGCCCCTTTCAAAGGCCCTTTCTTTGGCCGCCACAAGTCTGGGCCAAGAAAAGGGGCTCACCCCTTGTGGTTAGGTTCCTTTTAACCGTGATGCTTTCAGGCCCTGGAAGGGTGGATGGATGCATGGAGTTGTGGACGCTTTTGATCAGAACTGGAGATGCCTCGAAGCATGGACGCACACCTTCAAAGCCCCCGCAGCTTTTGAGCCTCTGGAAGTGCCTGCGACCAAGACGGGGGCTTTCTGGTGAAGCTCCGATCCCAAAATGGCCTCACAGGCAGTCACTCGTGCGTTCGTTTTTCCTTTTCTTTTGAGAGCCCTTCCTTGAGCTACCTGTGCACCGGGAGGCAGCACATGTGAAACTCCCAGAAAAGCCGCCAGAGGGCCACTCAAAATGCGAACCTATACTTTACTTGGCTGGGAAGCCGTGGTCAATGTGCTGGGGCACTAGCCAGCTTCGCAAAAAGCCGCCTCTGCTCCGGAACATGCACAAGCAAATGATGCAAAGCGGGAGCGGCACAAGACATCTACTGACAGAAAACTTCTCCCCGCTTCAATCCAACTTCTGCGCCGCTTTGCTCCATGGCATGTACTGGAAGCGACAGCAGCGGAAGCAGTGGTAGCGAGAGCAGCGCGCTCAGCTGAAGGTAGGAAGGCAGCTTCTTTCTTCCCTGAGAAATAAACATGGCAATGACATTAACAAATAGAGACCCCGTTGACTCGTTTGTTTTCACGAGACCCCCCCCAAAAGAAACAAGAAGAAGAAGAAACAAACAAATCACACACATCCAAGCTGGTTGTCTCTAGCCTTGGCACCCGTTGGTGGGGTGACTTCGTCTATCTTGGAGCCTGTTTGTGAAGGGTATCGTGAATTTCGGGGTTTGGCGCTGCAAAACAAACTCCCCCCCCGTTCAGAGTCACCTTAGAACCCATTTTGATGCAGTCGCCTTTGCTTGCAAAATGGATTCCGTCTATGGCACAGCCCTGGTTGTTGGCGGCCTGGTGGGTTGGTTGCCTGGTTGGTTGGTTGCTTGGTAGGTTGGTTGCTTGGTTGCCTGGGTCGGCGGCCGGGGTCGGCGGGCCGACCCCGGCCGCAAAGGTCATTTTTGACGACACGTCACCTTTGACCAACTCGCCGGACGACTTCCGAGGCGAGGCGCGGCCCAGGAAGCTGAGCCCGGAGGAGCGGGCCAGGGCGGCGGAGGTGTTGGACAAGCGCCTGGGAGCCGCGGCGGGGGTCGGGTGGGGGGGGTGTGGGGGTGGGGTGATTGCCCCAAAAGCAAGCGAACCCTCACAGTCCCCCGGGTCCGCTACGTCCTATATGTGCTATATGGCTCTTACAAGGCAAGCCGCAGAACCTCCACTCTTCCCCGGGTCCTTGCTATATGTGCTATATGTGCTATATGGCGCTCACAAGGCAACCCACTAAATCATTTTTCCCCCCGAAAAGGGGGGGGGTCTTTAGATAAACACCTATCGGGACTTAAGCAACGAACCTCCCCAGAGAATTCCATTGAAGTTCCCACCACTTCGGAAGAGCAAGTTCCATTTGTCGCCTTCTGGGAGCATGTTAGGCCCCCACAATGGAAAGTGGCTGGTTTCGCGTTGGTTCTCTTCAATTCACAGCCAAGCAACAGTGGCGGACCCATCAGCGTTCCTCTGTGAGTGTTTCCTTAGATGCTGGGTTTACTTGTTTCTCTTGAATCGTCCAGGGACCTGAAGCTGGGGTTTACGGGGTTTTTTGGCGGCTGGTCGGTTCACGCCGAGCCGTTGGCATCTCTCTGATCCTGCGGGACAAGTCCAAGGGGAGTAGACGTACCCAATCGATCGATCCGGCAAGTAGGGACTCTCCTCTTTGGGAAAGCCTCCCTTGAATGGGCAAAGCTTCCAGGAAAGCTGTGTGCGAGTCTCAGGAAAGCTGTCTTATCTCTTCACCAACCACACGATCCACAAGTTCTTCCGCCGGCACGCGCGGGCCAAGACCAGCGATGGCCGGCCGGCGCTCACAGCCAAGCAGGCGGCTGAGATGGAGCCATGGCGAAGTGAGGCTTCGACTTGGGAACACGAAGTCTGGAACCCGCCCCCCACCCCACCTCCCCGGGGTTGCCCACTAGTCCATAAAGCAAAGTCATTTCTAGAATTTTAGGAGGTGGTGGCGCAAGCGACTCAGTTGCTTGCCGAGACAAATATGCTGGAGCCTTAAGCCCCACCACCTTGACAGAAACCCGCACCAGGAAGTCAGCTCGCCAAATGCCCACCAACAAGAGGCCCGTTTTGCACCTACCCGCAACCAAAAAGGAACATGAAAGAAAACAGACAAGATGCGAAGGGGTCCTTGGTCAGTTTCCCTTTTGCCCAGCTCCGACCTGAAAAAAAGCCGCCGCCCGACGCCGCGGAGCGCCGAGAAGCCGCGCAGCGCCGAGAAGCCGAGGCCCCGGAGCTGGCGGAGCACCTGGGGGTGCCGCCGCAGGTCTTCCGCGACGTGCAGATCCTGTGCCAGCGCTTTGACTTCGACGGCCAGGGGGCGCTGGACAAGCAGCAGTGCACGGCGCCCACGGCGAGCTGTCTTTTGGGTTCAAGAGGAAAACAACGCTTCTGATTGTGCTTCTTCGTGATTGCTTGGTTGTTTCTGTATTTGTTTGCTTGCTTGTTTGTTTGTTTGTTTGTCATGAAAGTTGTTTCTTTCTTTCTTTCTTTCTTTTTTTTTGGGGGGGGGGGTGGTGAAGGGCTCAAATTTGAACAGGTCTCAGGTTTTGCCGCGTCTTTTCTCCCACGATGCTGGAAACACGCCCTGGGGTACACCTCTTATTTTGAAACACTCAAGATGTGAAGAGGTCTCAGATGTTGTGCTTCTTCTTGTAGGTTGGCAGTGAACTCACTTCTTGACAGGTCTTGCTGGTTCGAAGGAGGAAATGAGCTGGAATGACTCCTATGAAAACCATCCGTCCTATGGTTTCCTTTATTCAGGAGTTCCCAAAACTGGTTCATGACCCCAACACCCGGACTCCTCGTCATCCCCTGCCGCACCAGCAAGTCGGCGCGGCCAGCCTTCAGGTGCTGTTTCGAGGCATCCTCCGGCAGAAGCGCCAGGGGCCCCAGAAAAATAGGAGGGCCGTTCTCGGGTCGGCGGTTTGAAGCCCCGGTTCTTGAGCTTCTGAACCAATCCTCCAAACCACCAATTTGAGCTGATCTTCCAAAACAAGGCCCGGATTTGCGTCCAGACCTGAAACAGGTGTGCCGACCCCCAAACGCGCTTTCGGGCCCAAGAGCTGGCGGGCTGGCCCCGAGGCAAAGATCTGGGGCCCCGGCGGCTGGAGGTGGAGGCGGGCCATCCGGACTCCCTTGGATCTCTGGTGACGTGCTGTGGACGGTTGAAATCGAGATCCATTTGGGCGTGGGCCAAAATTAAACCCCCAGTGGACCGTCGGGCCTTAGTCCATGTTTCCATTTGCCAGGGCAACCCATTTTGGGTACCTGTTTTTGCTTCACAGCCATTGCGCACCACCTGAGAAACCATGGGAAACCCATCGTTTGCTGGTATTTACAGGGGGGCATGGTTGCGGGGTTTCTGAGGTGGTGCAGCATTTTTTTTTGCCCATTGTGGATGGACGAAATAACCCTGAAGTGACAATTTGCCTGTGAATGCCAACCAGCAATGGTTCTTATGGTTTCAAAGCGGTGCAGGATTTCGTCCATGCACAGTATGGAAGCGGCAGACCCACTGTTTTTCCACATCCGCGTGTGACAACAAGTAGGGGGGTTCAACAGAAGGTTCCTCTCAAAATTGGTCTCCACTTCATTTCAATGGGTTGACCCTAAACCCCCTACCTCATTAAGCCCTAAAAACTCCCGCTGTTTCCATGTTACCCGGTAAATCCTCAGCGCCAGGTGCCGGAGATGAGCCTGGCGGAGGCGGGCTTCACGGTGGAGCGGGAGCTCGGCCAGGGCGGCCAAGGCGGGGGGGGCGGGGGGGTCTGAGGTGTGAGGTGGGGTTTTGGGTAGTTTTTGAGCCAGAATCTGCCCATTGCAGAAACCAACAGGTTGTTTACACTAGTGGTTCAGCCATGTTGGAGCAAGGGGTTGGCCCAACCCTGGTGCTTGGCAGATGGTTGCCTCTTGCTTTGGGGTCCCTTTGAAGGTCCGAAGCCCGGAGTGATTGGGACCCCGCAGAAGTTCGGAAGTTGCATCACATGTCGCGCACGGGGAGCTAGGCACAGACTATGAAGGATCCTTTGTCCGGGATGCGTTGAGGCATGTAATGGGTGGCTCGCCTCGCACGAGCAGGCCGTGCGTTTGGGTTCAGCCCGCGTAGGTCAGCAACTAGGGAAACCAGCTAGGTGAGAGAGTGTCACGCAGAAGAGGGCGTGGGAGTCAATGGAGTTGGGCAGGATGAACTCATTATGAAGTGCTCTGGGTGCGGGATTCCAACGCATTTCCTGCGCAGGCTGGCAACTGTCAGGCTCACACCTGCGCAGGTGTGATGTACCTGTGCGAGAGGGACGAGGTGCCTTTTTGCATCAAGTTCTTCAGCAAGCAGCAGGATGATGACTGCTTGGAGGCGGGGCATTCGAGGAAGGAAAATTGGGGGATCCCAAAATTGGACTTGCTGATGCCCTTGGGAGGAATGATTGAAACCGGTGCGTGGTCCAGGCAGGCCCCAAACCAAGCGGATGTTCCCTGCGCTTTTTGGGTTTTCCCCAGGCAGGGCGTCCCTCCATGGGATGGCATGGCGTGGGCGGGCCCTGAGTGTATGGAGTGAAGCCGCCCCCCTAAGTCGTATGATCCGGAGCGTGACGCTGAGGACCTGCTGACGGAGTACACCCTGATGATGGACTTTAGCCACATCAATGTGGCGAAGACCTACGAAGTCTTCCAGGACGAGGAGTTCTTCTACTTAGTGGCCCGCCTGAGTTTTCCGCAGGAAGGGGAGGGGGTTGGAAGTGAAGATTTCCTGAAGCGCTTGTTTGCTAGACCCGGTTTTTGGCGCTCCTGTTTGTAGCTTCCAAGCAGCGACTGCGGCAGCCTGGGAATTGGGCTGCCTTGGGGCAGGTTCCAGGAAGTTCCTGAACTGTTGGAGTTGTGGATGATGCTTGGGCTCTTTTATTCGTGGGTGTTGGGACGCATGCATTGTTTTGGACGGGGTCGTTTTCTGCCCTGCAGCAATACCAGATGTTTTCTTTGTATCTCCCCTGGTACTGCAGCAAGGCGCCTCTTTGTGGCATCCGGTGGGCATCGCGCTTGTCTCACCATCCGAGGTGAACGAGCCCTACTTCGGCGGGGACCTCACCAAGCTGGCAAAGAAGGCCCACGACCAAGGCCAGGGTAGTGAGAGTAAGCGTTGTCAAACGATCTGTGGCTTCCCTCTGACATTGGCAACGGCGGAAAATGGTAGTAAGGTGCATCACAGATTCTGCTCTGCCACCGCATTCCTTTCTTTCCAACACACTCTGGATGGTTGCGAACTCCTGCGCTATTTGGAATGATTCGTTTCCCCTTGTAAAAGTCCAACCAGCAGTTGGTTCAACCATGGTTTCAACGTGGTGCGAACTTTCGGCCCATCCACAGGGACCCGACATGTGGGCTGGGCGCCAGGCCTGTCCATGAGCGAGGACTGGTGGCGTCAGATTTTCCGGCAGTGTCTCGAGGCAGGGCGAAAGAGTGTCTGAAGCTCGCCCGTATCCGCCTCAAGCCTTTGGGGATCCCCTGGCTTGGTAGAACTTGCAGATGTTCAGTTCTTGTTTTCATCAGCTAAAGGCAGTTGCTCACGGTAGCAGGGTATGGTCGCAATTTTTCTATCCATGGAAGTGGCCAGGGCGTCGATTTGGGGAGGGCGGAGATTGGGGAGGGTGCGGCTTCCGCATGCTTTTGGGAGCTTGAACCTGCCCAGCCCAAAGACCCAAAGCGCAGAAACGACCCCAAACGAGCACGAGGCCTGCCCAAGGCCCACCCGCACTCAAAAAGGTGTGGCCTGGTGAAGCGATGGATCAATGCCTTCCTGCCTATCAAAGTTCTTTGTGCAAGCAGCCAGCACCTGGCATGTCGGATCCACCAGCGCCAGCCGTTCCTTTCAAATATACTCCTGGCAGGCCAGCTTGTCACCTCTCCTTTTCCACATTCGTGCGCAGATTGTGGGCTGGCCCACTTTGACGGTTTGCTTGGGGTTTGTGAGGGCGAGGCCTTTTCCAACGATTTGGTGCGTCCCACGGAGCAACGTTCGCTTCCCAGTCGAGGTATCAAACCATGAGTGGTCTCACATGTAAATATAGTCACTGATCGTGATTGAAGGATGTCGGCAAGGACGTGTTCGGCACGTGCTGCCTTGATGACACTTTGTCATGACTCAGCCCAACAAGTCCACGGCGCAACCACCTTAGAGGTGAGGTTGCAAGAAAGCCGACCTACAAAGATTTGCCCGCACTTTTTGTCAATCGCCTTGGACGGCAAAACAGCGCCTCGTGTCTTGGGGGCTTTTCTTTTGGGTTTGCCGCACCAATTTTGAGAGGTGTTGTTTCAGCCCCCTGAGGGCCTGGCCTATCTCCACTCCAAAGCAGTCATGCACTGCGACATCAAGGAGGAGAACGTGATGCTCGTGGCTCGACTCCGAAGTCACTGCTGGATCTCGGTTCCCCGATGCTCGTGGGCCCTCTTCTGGCCCCCTTAAAGGAAACAACAGGGGTTGGTTCATAGGGGTCATTCCCTCATTGGATGTGATGTCAGCTTTGCGCTTTGCCCAGTGGCCAAGTCTAGCAAACGTGAGAGAGGACAGAGCGAAAGCTGGCTTGCACCATTTGGCAACCTTCCCCCCACCGACCTTTTCACCAGCCTGCCCCTTCCAAGTTTTTCACTCGGCTTGCAGTAGGCCCAAGGCTAGGTAGGGTCATGCGTTGCATTGATGGCCGCGGCGCCTTCGGGGTCGCAGAGGCTTGATCCCCCGTTTTTTTCCCCCATTCTTTGGGAAAGCGTCAGGATTCCGAACCCTTTTTGAGAAAAGAAAACAAATCTGAAAAGGATCCTGGAAATGATGAACCCATCTTTGCCTGCCAGGGCGACATCTATGGGCATATATGCAGTCAGCCTTTGATTTCTCGCAGGGGGATGTTTTCAAGGAAATGGAAGGTTTGCCGAAACGCAGGGCCGTGTGTTAGGGTGAGGGTGAGAAGTGAGCATGGGAGAAATAAACGCATTTTCCCAACTTTGCTTTGACACTAACTGCCTAAGATGCTGTATGCGTGTTTTTTTCTAAAGCAGCTCAACGTCCATGACCCCCATGACGTGGAGTATGCTCAGCAATGATCGTGACAGGGTCGCATTTCAGGCCTTCCAGGTCGATCCGCCTGGACTGCTAAAAGCACTGTGCTTTTTGATCCCTTTGGGGGGTAGCCAAAGGCCCCTCGAAGAGCGTGGACACCCTGCATTGTTTGAGACCCATAAATTTTTCGAGGTCGATCTTCATTTGTAGCCAGAAAGGGTCAAAGGCAACCCCCACCGCCGTTTTTTGTGACTGCCGTTTTTTCAGGGGCGATTTCGTAAAAGGCAAGCCCGCCATGTTGCCCATCCAAGCAACGCAGAGGCCAGTTTTGCCTTTTATCAGACCAGGGCAGTCGTTTTTGAACTGCTTTGACATCATTGGGTTTGCCCACCAAAACAAGTCCAAGCAGTTTCTTCCCGCGGGAAACCTTCCCATGGCTTCTGGACAATTATCATGGTCTATTTGGCGATTCCTTCCGTAGCCAACACTTTGTTCTTGATTGGCTTCTGCACTGCTTCGCCATGCACGGGCCACAGCAAGTTCGAGTGTTCTGGGCTTTTGAAGGGATGGTTTTTGACGGGTTCGAGACCCCTCCCCCAAAAAAATTGGTAGCTCATTGGTTTGGGGGGGACACGTCCAACCCAAAGATGGAGCCGACCCGCCAGGCCACCAACGACATGGACAACCCCCGGGTGGTGCTCATCGACTTCGGCCTCGCGGAGGCCTTGACCTCCACCTCCAGCGCCCGGACCTGCGGACCTGCGGGGGGGGCTGGGGGGCCGGGGGCTGGGGGTGCGTGGATGTACCGGGGGGTTCCAATGGGATTCCTCCACCGTTGGTTGCCAACTTGGAAGAAAAACATTTAGATATTTGTAATCTGGATTTTTGGATTTGATATTAATACGTGTTCCGTGTTGCTACCCCCCCCCCATATGGTATGGTCCCCCAGGACCCCCCCCCCTCCGGCCCGAGACCCCGAGCCCCCGGATCATGGCACCTACGGTCCCACCCCCACCCCGACCCCTGAACTCGCACCCCGACACCCCGACACCCCGACACCCCCACCCCCAGGACAAGCCAACCCGCAACCAACCATAAACCAACCCTAAACTAACCCTAAACCAACCCTAAATATCACCCTAAACCAAACCCTAAACCGTACACCTCTGAACCTAAACCAACCCTAAACCAACCCTAAATCAACATAAATCAACCTAAATCAACCCTGAACCAACCCTAAACTAACCCTAAATACACCCTAAATATACCGTAAACCATTTCTAAACCAACCCTAAACCACCACAACCCAACCACAGGACCACAACCACAGGGGGGGGGGGTACTTGCCTGACCCATGACCATTGGGGGGGGAGGGGGGGGGGGCTGGCAACGCTCTACCATATATACGTATTTAGGGATGGGAACATCCTTGTCTTTGAGCAAGGGCTCTTTGTGGTTGTTACACTCCCCCCCTGACATGTATCGGCCAGTCTTGCGATTCCACCATTGCTTTTGGCGTGAGAGTAGTCGGATTTCGGCAACGCCTGGCTTTTGTGCCTGCAAGCTCGCATTCTTCTGTGCTTTTGAGGACTCTCCGCAGGTTCCAAGAAGGTAGGCGAATCGGTGGTCCCCTTTAAGCGCAACACCGGCGCCGGCGGATTTTTTCCCCGGGGCGGCTTGCGGCTTCCTGAGGCGGTTGCAGCGGCACGCCGGGCTACATCCCTCCGGAGACTTGGGAGACGGAGTGGTGGTACCCCAAGGGGGACATCTTCAGCACCGGCATCATGCCCCGCGCCAGAAAAACCGGCCCAGTGGAGTCTGACATTTTCGACCCCTGTGCAGAGAATCGGACCCAGCTATTGGGAAGGTCTGGGAAAGCATGAGGCAATAGGCGACTTCAGGTCTCGCAAACAGAGTGCCGCGTGGGCTCGCCAAGGTTCTTTCAGCTCATGATCGGCCAGGCGAGTGCTGAAGGATGGGTTGAGCATGCCCCTTCCATTTTGAACAGCGCAATTGCCCTCTCAACATTCATGAAACCTGACAGTGACCCGGTCGCTTTAAAAGGAAATGGTCTCCAGGATCCTCCCGAACGTCAGGTTCCATGATAATTGGTGGAAGGGAAATCAAGCTAATTGCTTGTGAGCTTGGTGCGTGTTTCTCTTTCCTTGAGCTCACTTCAGCTTCACAACTGATCCGTATTTCCTGGAGCTGGCTGAGCCACCCCAACGCGATTATCGCGCACATTGAGATGCAGTCCTGCCCTTTCCAGTTCGGATATGGAACCTCTCCAAAAGAAAACACACCAGGCCGTTTTTTTGCATGGCCGATGAGCGCTTCGAGTGTGTTTTGCACAGGGGACGCCCCGTTTTAGGCCTTTGATGTTCCAACTGGCCTCGTTTTTTTGTTTTTTTTTTTATGCTTCCCGGATGACCTGCAGGCCATGATGCTCCCTTGCAAATTGACCTGGGGCCTCCAATCTCCAAGAGAGTAACTCCTCCCGCAGCCCGGCTCGGAAGTTCTCGCGAGGTGCCGGGTGACGAGGTGCTGGGGGTGTTGCAGACTGATGGGGACAGGGACGAGGAGAGGGCCTTGCAGGTTACCCTTCCGCTGCCGTGTGAATGGACAGCAAGACCCGGCAGTTCCCAGCACTGTATATGGGGGTCTCAACTGGAGCTCTTGCGGAGGGGGATCCGTGTCCGCTTCCAATCGGGGGGGGGGGGAGGCAAGCACCGGCACAGTCTCCAATATCTTGCAGGCGTACCAAGAAGGGACTGACGCATTTGTTTGGCAGATGTCGCAGGCTTGGCCCTTGCTTGTGTGCCACTTATCCAGGCTGGCAGTCTTTTCAAGGTGCAATCGCCTGAGGCCTGCAGTTGGTGAGAAGCAGTTGGCCATTCTCGCACGTGTGTGTGTGTGTGTGTGTGTGTGTGTGTGTGTGTGTGTGTGTGTGAAACCCCTGTTCCTAAGGGGTCTTTCGATCTTTGGAGTCGGGCGCCACCATGCGGATTGCTGATTCAAAAGTACCTCGAGATTGGCGATGGCACCCCTGATGAGGACGCCTCTCACGAGCGAAATTGCCTCAGGATAAGCATGCCGAAACTCCACGGACGTCCCTTTGAATGCGAGTGCTTTGTCGTTGTCCTTGTTCTTGTACTGCCTCAAAATCAAGTGTGTGTCGGCACTGCTTCCGGACTTCGGTCAGTGTCGTGAACCCTTCGGGGCACCTGATTCCGTACCGGTACAGACTGGCACCTCTGACTTTTACCAACGACTTTTACCGTTGACCTTCGACCTTCCTCTTTTGACCATTGCCAATGACTTTCACCAATGATTTGGACTCTTACCTGAATCTGTCTTCTGAAACAACGACTTCTTTCCAATGACTGATTCAAAGAGACTGTTCCCGAATTCTACCCTGACCCAGGATCTCGGGCTCGTTAGGTAGTGGCACGGATCAGGCAACATGCCGCGCGTCAATGACAGGATGCTGCACTGCACAGCCTTACTTTTTTGTTTTTCTTTTTGGTTTTCTTTTCCTTTTTCTTTTTTTCTTTTTTCTTTCCTTTTTCTTTTATTTTTGTCGTGTTTTCCTTTTCCTTGTGCTTCTTTCTTTTCCCGAAAGCATGGCGAAGGGTTCTTCCGTGCGGAGCTCTTAGTCAACTTGCGCAGAGTAGCTTGCACAGAGTCACCAGCATGGAGATATCAGGAGCTCTTGGCCAACTTGCGCAGAGTAGCTTGCACAGAGTCACCGGCATGGAGATACCAGCATGGAGATACTCGCGCAGAGTTACTAGCACAGAGTAGCTTGCGCAGAGTTGCCAGCATGGAGATACTTGCACAGAGTCACCAGCATGGAGATACCAGCATGGAGATACTTGCGCAGAGTCACCAGCATGGAGATACTTGCACAGAGGAGTCACCAGCATAGAGTTACTTGGCCAGAGCCAAGTGCAAAGAGCCAAGCGCATAGAGCCAAGTGCTCAGAGCGAAGTGCAAAGAGCGAGGTGCAAGGAGCCAAGTGCACGGAGCTAAGTGCACAGAGCCAAGTGCAAAGAGCGAAGTGCATCGAGCCAGGTGCATAGAGCCAAGTGCATAGAGCTAGGTGCATATAGAGCTAAGCTAAGCTAGGAGTAGCGGCTCGGCGTTAGCAGCTGTGTAAGCTAGGTTAAGTAAGTTAGGGTAAGTACTTAACGCGCGGGAAAGAAAGAGAAAGAGCTCGGTATGAAGAATCTCTTTTAAGGCGGGGGGTGGGGATGTTGCTGACGATCGGGAATGCGACCCTCTGCGGAGATCGGCGTGGTCGAGGTGTAAAAACTCGAGGTTTTTTGCGTTTTTTGCGGTGCCCGCGCGACCCTCTGCGGAGATCGGCGTGGTCGAGGTGTAAAAACTCGAGGTTTTTTTTTGCGTTTTTGTCGGTGCCCGCGCGGCCCTCTGCGGGGATCGGCGTTGTCGAGGTGCAAAAACTCAAGATTTTTTGTGTTTTTTGATATCCCCGCGCGACCCTCTGCGGAGATCGGCGTGGTCGAGGTGCAAAAACTCGAGTTGTTTTTTGCGTTTTTTGATATTCCCGCGCGGCTCTCTGCGGAGATCGTGCGTGTCGAAGCGCTCTGGCTGTGGCGCCGTGCGAATTCTTCTTAGTCTCGGCGAACCCTCTGCGGAGATCGTGCGTGTGTCGAAGCGCTCTCGCTGTGGCGAAGTGCGATTTTGTTGCTCGCGAAATGGCCTTTGGAAGTTGTCTCGTGGTTTGCGCGCCTGCTTTCGCAATCCCGCGGTCGCGGGTTCGATTCCCCCCTGGTCCGCGGCAGCTCCGGCTTGAAAATCGCAGCTCCTGCAGCTCCGGCTGGAAAATCGCAACTTTTAAGTACAGACGTAGTATGCGGAGCGTGCTCCCGCAGCTCCAGCTGGAAAATCGCAACTTTTAAGTACAAACGTAGTACGCGGAGCACACTCCCGCAGCTCCGGCTGGAAAATCGCAACTTTCAAGTACAAAAATACTGCGCGAAGTACATTTCCACAGCTCCGGCAGCACTTGCGCAGAGCAACTTGCGCAGAGTCACTTGCGCAGAGCAACTTGCACAGAGCACTTGCACAAAGCACTTGCGCAGAGCAACTTGCACAGACCAACTTGCACAGAGCACATGCGCAAAGCGCTTGCACGGAGCAACTGGCACAGAGCACTTGTGCAGAGCAACTTGCTCAGAGCACTTGCGCAGAGCAACTTGCACAGAGCACTTGCGTGCAGCAGCTTGCAGAGAGCAACTTGCGCGCAGCAGCCTGGAACACTGCAGCTTGCGCAGACCACTTTCCTGAGAAATCGCGCGGCGCAGTTCGTGCAAAGCACATTGCGCCAAGCAGACTCGCGCAGAGCCAACTTGCACAGAGCCAGTCGCGCAGAGCCACTCGCGAAAAGTAGCTTGCGTAGAGCCAACTTTCACAGAGCCAAGCTGTGCGCAGAGCTCTTCTTGTTGTAACGGATGTAAATATGTGGGATCGAGCACTGCCATGTTTCCTCTCGTAGGACGATGAGATGGAGCTCGCATGTGACCATACACATTGAGCATCGCCGCGTGCAGACACGCTCGCCGCAGCGATGTAAAAAGGTGTCTCCGCAGCTGGATGAGCGCCTGGGGAAAAATGCTTTCGGGCCAATCATCCTCTAATCCTTTCTTTTCGGGTGTTTGCTTCTTGGCGGGTTCTGGGCGTGGACCCTGAAACCTGTTGGTTGTGGTTGCCCTTTCCTTTCGCGGGTCCCCTCTTTCTTGCTGGTTTGGGGTTTGGTCCTGTGTTAAACCTTCGTTTTTGCTTGGCCGGAATACGCCGCACCGTGTCGCACACGACTCGAGACCCACGACCAGGGGAGCAGGGCGGTCCTCCAGTGAATCCACATAGGCAGGCACGAGCGTATGATCAACGGCCTCTCACGAGCGAAATTGTCTCAGGATAAGCATGCCGAAACTCCACGGACATCCCTTTGAATGCGAGTGCTTTGTCCTTGTCCTTGTTCTTGTACTGCCTCAAAATCAAGTGTGTGTGTGTGTGTGTGTGTTACTTTGATCCTAAGTTTCGCGATTGCGAGTCTCAAGTTAGGAGGATTACTCCGATTGCCAGCTGCAAAAAGCCGCCTTTGGAAGATCATGCTAGTGGCTGTTTGCGTGCTTACATGTGTCTATAATTGTATGCATACACACACACACACATATATATATATATATGTCTATATATATATATATGTACGCGCATTTGTTTATTGTTGCGTTCCTTTTGATTGAGCGATCTTTCCCTTCCAACGGAAGGTCCCTAGAAGACTTATTTCCTCCTAAAACGGCCACCTGTTGGATTCCTTAAATTTGGGTCGTCGCTTGGCAAGATGTCAGATGTCAGATGTTTTTGCCCCCCCCCCCACCCCACCCCACCCCACCCCACCCCACCCCACCACCCCACCCCACCACCCCACCGCACCCACCCCACCCCACTACCCCACCCACCCCACACCCCACCCCACCCCCCCAGCCCACCCCACCCCGCCCCATGTGTGCCCCTTTTGCATAATCACGACCATCCGAGCGTGAGGACAAAAGAGCCATTGCAGGCCGCTTACAGGATTATCCACAAGACAATCCACCAGGGACAATCCATCCTCCAATCATCCATTACTGGCATATTGGACTCTCTCCGGAATAGATCCAGGGACCAACAACGACCTCAACTACCACAGGGTTCCAGTTCCCTCCGGGGATAGGCACCTGGGGCAGTGGGCCTCAATGTGGTAGCGGAGCGGGTTTTCCGCAGAGATCCAAGGGAAGATGTCATCAGATGGAGAAGGCTTCATGGAAGCCTATACAAGTTCGGCAAAGCCGAGCTATACGGAGGAAACACTAAATTTATCGATGACCGCCAAGCAGCCGCCATCGTACGACGGAAAAGTCAGCTGGTTCAGGTATGAAGAACTCGTGGACGACTGGGTGACCATCACCACAGTAGAAGCAGCCAAGCGAGGTCCATTGCTTAAGAGCAGACTCACTGGAGATGCTTACATGTACAAGGCCGTCCTCCAAAATGACCTTTTGCAAGATCCTGATGAAGGAGTCAACTATTTCAAGAACACGCTGAAGAAGTACTTTTTGAAAGGTGCGACCAACGTGTATCTGTACAGACTCCTCAGTTTCTTCAACCACAGAAGGCAGAACCAAGAGTTCCTCATTTTTACCTCAAAATTCGAAATCCTTCTCATGAGATTGAAGGCAGCATGGATGGACTTGATGCCAATCTTTACGGCACAGTCTCCATCATTTCGACAGTCCGTACAGGACGCAAATGCAAGAACAATTGCTCGACATCAGCAAGCAGCCGGTGCTCGAGCACCGCCTCCAGCCCTGCTCAATGAGGACGATCCTACAGTCCTCAGACAATATATCCAAGGAATGCAGGACAGACAGCGGGACGCATTTCCCTTCGGGGATAATCTCATTGCACAGTTTTTCATCATTCAAAGTGAGTTGTCAGATCAACAAAGAGAACGACTCACAAGTGCAATGTCATTGAGAAACATCTCACTCGAGAATTATTCCTATGAGATGCTGAAGACACACTACCATGAACTCTTCATCACAACGAGGACATCGATCCAAGATCCATCCATCCGACCTCAAGGAGGCAACCGAAGCAACACATTCTTCATCATCGAACAAGGTGAATACGAAGGAGAAGAAGGCTTCTGGGTTGAGGATGAAGAAGGACTTGAAGGATTCATGTCAAACAACGATGAAGAGACGTTCTGGGTCCTCGAGGAGAACGATGCGTTCATAGCAAGAAAAGTGTCGGGGCGGAACTTCAAGTTCAAGAAGAGAAAAGGAAAAGGAAAATCAGGAAACAAGAAGGGCAGTCCCCAACGAGGTGGCTTCAAACCCTTCAGAAAAAGCGGTTCTGACGGAAAGGCCAATATGGCCAACGAAAACTATGATCCCTACGACCAGGCATATTGGGGAAAAGGCAAAGGAAAGAAGGGAAAGAAAGGAAAATCAAAATTCTAATATCCCTATGATGGAAACAAAGGTTATCCATCCTATGAGAGTGGCAAGGGAAAGAGCGGACAAGAAAAAGGAAAATCCAAGACGTTCGCGGCCACCGCAGACAAGACAGAGGAGCAGCCCGCCATCCAGCAGACTGCACCATCCACAGAGCCTACCTATGCCGGTTGGACAGACCAAGATTGGGATCAATCATGGACATGGAACGAACATGGCTGGCACTCATCCCATGAGACATCCAGCACAGGACAAGCGTTAATGGCATTCCATGATGCATATGAGTATCCTGGGAAAAAGGCCATCCACGAGAAGCTGATCCAACCAGATGCAGTTTCAGAACACAATCTGTCCGTCGCAACAAATCACAGCCTTTTTTGGCAACAAAGCTGATGGCGCCTGTCATCAACCCTCAGCACAACCCGACCTATGCGATTCTGGACAATGGATGTACCAGATCTATGGGCAGCTGGCATGCAATCCAGCGTTTTACCCAGGCAATCGAACCAATGAAGGACATCATCTCCTACGAGTACATCCCGGCCGAGACCAAGTTCACTTTTGCAAACGGAGAGAACCGCCAGGGTAAATTGGACCCTGCATTTTCGATATCACACAACTCCTCCGTGCAGTACTAACATCGACGTCCTTGAACAAGGAACTGTACCGATCCTTCTCAGCATCAGCCAGATGCGGAACCTCTACATGACCATCGAGCACACACCTCAATGTGACAAGATCACATGCAAGGCCTTTGCCATGAACCGTCAAGCAGTTCCAGTATCCGGTACAGAACATGCACTCGTCGATCTCGCTGGAGTTGCAAGAGTGAAGGCACATGGAGAAATTGCTCACAAGGGCCTCACCAACTATGTCTATGACGATGATAACAGAATTTCCCTCCGGGGATCTCACCAGGAGCGAAACTGTTTGTGCAGCAAAATCATCCGAGACAAAGGAGGGCCTAGCAACTCCTAAGATCATTGGGTCTCAAAAGCAGGACCATTGGATCCTTGACAAGAAGAACAAGCAGCTCATCCGTGTGCACATCACGCCCCGAAAGGCGCTGTTCACACCAAATGGAGCCAAGGAATGTCCAATCAGTCCTGATCACATCAGCCGAGAACGTACCACGGAAATCATTGATGCATCCGCAGGTGGAGATCCAGATATCTTGGAAGACAATTGGAGACTTACATCCCAGGCAAATAAACTTATGATTAACCTGTGGATAGGTAAGACCATTTTCACCTTCTGGGACAATTCGCTGAAGGACGTACAGGATCGGCAGCAGACAGGATCATCGACAAGAGGGGCCAGTCGACTATTGAGCCAGATCCTTTCGCACCATCCTCAGAAGAACCGACATCGCTTCCGCTTGCCCTAGGCAGAATCCACAAGCGATTGTCAAATCCAGAAGAGTTGAAGAAACTCCACCTGCAGCATCATCACATGACAACAGATCAATTTCGATTTAGAACCCGAGCACTTCATTTGCCGAAATCAACATTCGATCTATTTGACAAGATCCGAAGTGAGTGTGAAGTTTGCCAAGTGGCGAAACATGCACCATCACGAAGCAAGACAAGCGGACTTCGAGCGGACACCTTTGGTGACATGACATTCATTGATCACTGTCAAGTTCCTCTTGGAACAGGAGAACACATCATTGTTTTTGTCATCCTGGATGGATCAACAACATTGCTCACTGCAGAGGCAGTGACAACTACGCAAGAAGTCGAGAACATCACTGTCCTCAGGAACTATTTTGACCAGTACCACTTGCAGCCCAAATCAGTTGTCGCAGATCAAGCCTTCATGACAGATACATGGGAACATTTCTATCAGTCCCTTGACATCACTCCGATATCTTTGGGACCGAACACACCATGGCCAAAGACTCCTGAAGGCACAACTCAAGATCATGCTGAGTTCCATCAAGGCAGGTACTGCACCTGCAACACTGAAGAAAGTGACCTACAGGCAACTGGTGAAGGCCGCTGCTACTGTCAGGAATCAGACCGTCACCTAAGGGGGACTAACACCATTGGAGCTCGCATTCGGAAGACGACCAGCAGATCTCATCCAACTCGATGTCGCAACTCCAACTCAGTTGACGATTGACAGGAATGAAGAAGAGATGGCAGCCATCCAGGAATATGGCTAAAGGGAAAAGTCATTTCCATTGAAGGAGCGATGGTAGGACTTGATCTTGGGACTCGACTCATCAAGGTTAACATGACGAAGCTCCGGAAGGATGAAACCATCCCTCCGGGGAAACCCGGAATTGACCTTCTGTTACCTGAAGAGCGAGAATCCTTGCAGAAGGAGCAACCAGGCTCCTCTGTAGATACCAAGAAAAAGGAATCATCCGCACCAGCTCCTAAGCCAAGATCCTCAGTGCCATTACGTATCGCGGGAAAAACAACTCCAAAACCTGCAGTACCTCATCCAGCAGAGAACATGTTCGTCGAGGACCTCACATCCATTCCTGAACAAGCACATTGGAATTGTGTACGTAAAGGAAAGATCCACTATCTCGAGATCTTTGCAGGAAGTGCCAGATTCAGTCAATGCTGTGCACTATCAGGTCTTAAGGTTCATCAGGGAACAAGCACCTGATGTCATCCTTATGGCACCGGTCTGTGGACCATGGTCAAATATGCAGAACATCCAGCAAGATCAACAAAAGGTGGGGGAAAAGCGGAGACGCTACCTTCCCATGGTTGAATTTGTGGCATCCATTGCGCGTTATCAGTTGAAGCGCAGAAGATACTTCATTATCGAAAATCCTCAGACATCCAGGATATGGTATCTGAAATGCATGCAGCAACTGTTTTCAGACCCATCCGTGACCTGGGGCGATTTCCAGTTCTGTGCATACGGACTAAAAGATCTTGAATCCGGGCTCAGAAGTCTCAAACCCACGCGCTTGATGCACTGTTTACCTTCCGAGGTTATGAGACCGATCTTCAGAAGGTGTAAAATTTTTCCAGCTCAGTCAAGCATGAACACCAACCCCTAGAGGGAAACGCTGGTTCCTTCGGAAGCAGAACCAAACTGGCACAGGTGTATCCTTACCAGTTCTGTCAGGATCTTGCGCACATCATCTTACGACACTTGCAGGTGAAACCGCTTGACAATGAGGTGTACCTCTTGGAGGACCTTTTTGAACCATTCACCATCAAGCAGGTTGATATCCTGAGAAAGGAGATGGAAGCCATTGACAAGGAGTTCAACATGACCAGCAGCAGTCTTGCAGTCAGAATCCAAGACCTGCCGTTCAACAAGGACGTTCAACCATTAGTCATTCAAGATCCGCTAGTTCAGAAATTCCAGAAGACGATGAAGCAGTACCCACCTGGGACTGAAATTGATATCTTCAAGCAAGATCCTAATGACTGGCGATGTCAGAACATGTGGAACGGCTGCAAGAAGTTGAGACAACTGTGCATCTCATCCACTCAGTATGATGCATGCACTGCATACGTCCACACCATTGGCATCAATATGCCTATTACGTCACCTCCGGACGATGCAATCATATCCTTCTGGCAGCCTGATCAGCTGAATAGAATTTGGGTCTTGCCTGCATCAAAATGCAATTGGGAGAAGTATGATCCGAAGACGTGGCATGCTGTGATGTTTTCATCCGTTCATGAGTCGTTCACCGATGCGCCGGCCATCAAGCCGATGCCCATCGAGACGGATCCATTGGATCCAACGGATGCACCTCAACAACCTGACACACAGCAACCACCTGATCAACCGGACCATCCCATGCCTGATCCAAGACCTCCAACACCTCCGGACGAGAGCATGTCAGATCCTCCTCCGGATCCTCCACATCAGCCTGATCATCCCATGCCGCCAGCACCACGCAGTGTGTTGCCAGACAGTCCAGTGGATCCTCCACTACCGCCACACGACAAGCCTGGCGGAGGAGATGCAGCGCTTAAACGGCAAAAACAGTCCATTTCATCCTCAAGTGGACTCAATCGACTGGGGGGTGATGTCTCTTTGCCGTCACAGTCGCAATCATCTCAGCCAATTCTTCCGACTGTCGTGGTACCTTCACCACCTGCGATTCTTACAAATCCCGAAGCAGAAGAACAAGATGAAGATCTTGGACTGCCAACACTTGCGCAAGAAGAAACAACCGGCAGTCCATCAAAGAAGCAGAAGACTGGGAAGAAAAAGAAGAAGCCAGATGACAATGATGAGTCACCTGAGCATTCTCCCAGACATGATCCTGCATCTTCATCCAATTATAATCCGAACAATCCAGCGAATTTGCCGGTTCAATATGAAAGTGAAGAAGAGCTGATTCCTCATGTTCCAACCTCATCCACTGGAAGTTCAGAAAGAACCATGAGATACACTGACCAGGAAGACGGAGATTCAGAAGACTCTCAGAGGACCAGATCATACGATGATCACCAAGCTGATCTCGTTCTAGATGAAGCGCATTGGTCACTCATGACAGCCGAACAGAAGATCTGTGCGAACACCGGATCCTTTACGGTTCCGAGAGATATCGAAGGCAACCCTGTCCTTCTTGGACATGTGAAAGGGACCTTCAGCCCATCGCCCCGATGCGGATTCTCTCATCAGAAATACACAGATCAGAATCATGTTGACCAGCTATGCAAGAACATGACCGACGATGACCGTGCACTCTTAGTTCTGTACTCATCCAAGCAAGAATCTTTGAAGGCTTCAATCAGAAGCAATTCTTATCAGAAGCAATTGAAGCCAAGCAGCTTGAGTGCAAATCATGGCTTGACAATGAAGTGTTCGACTTAGTCGATACACGCAAGATTCAGGTCAGGAACTGGGTCACCGGTCGCTGGGTCCTAACCCTGAAGCGAGACAAGGATGGTAACTTCTTGAAGACCAAGGCTCGCTGGGTCCTCCGAGGCTTCCAAGACAAGCAGAAGAATGATCAGCAGACAGACAGTCCTGCTGCGTCCAGGAGTGGTTTCCGCCTTGCAATCCAAGCAGCCTCAAATAAAGGCTGGAATATATTCCACATGGATTTGAAGACAGCATTTCTCCAAGGCGAAGCATATGACCAGTCTCGTGACATCATTTGTCAGATACCTCCTGAAATGGGATATCCACCACACATTGGAGCGCGCATGAAGAAGCCTGCATACGGGCTGAATGACGCACCACGTCGATGGTGGAACATCCTTGATTCGGCACTCCGTTCGTACGGACTAGTGCCAACCCGGGCAGACCGTTGTACATACGTGTACTACGGCAAGCAGCTTCCGAAGCCCGCATTGGTGAGTGAAAAGAAATCATCCACAACTTTCGATCTAGAAGGAGCAGTTGATTACCTCATGGATCCTGTTTCTGGTAACAATGCCAAGAATCGACAAGTTCATGGAGCACTGTCTCTTCATGTAGATGATCTTCTTATGACGGGGGATGACGTGTTCGAGAAGGAAATCATGGGACGACTTCGGAAAGATTTTCAGGTTGGTTCCGAGGACAAAAATGATTGCCTCTTCGTAGGACAGCGCATCCAATGGAAGCAAGATGACAAGCACGGTTGGTACATCAATGTTCATCAGAACGTTGCCATCGACGAATTGCAGGAGATCACTTTTGACAAACACCTGAAGGACGACACTCCTCTTACTCCACAAATGCATACTGCATACAGAAGTGTCCTAGGTCAGATCAACTGGTTACAGTCGCGAACGCAATTCCACATTGGTTATCAATTCTCAAGGTGTGCATCCAAGGCATCATCACCAACCATTGAGGACGTTCGCGCCATTAATAAGACAGTCAGAACCATCAAAAGCATCCCGCTTAGCATGAGATTCTGGCCCCTTCGTGGCAAGACACGCATAGTTGGCTATCCAGATGCATCCTATCGCAACAACGAGGATAAGTCATCCCAACGTGCGCATGTTATTTTTCTTGCAGAACAAAGATCTTCGCCAGGGCTCATCGAACTCGAGAGGCTCATTGGTCGACTATGAGACGCACAAGATCACCGCCACAACCATGTCCACTACTGTTGCAGAGTTGCACGGACTAATGCGTTGTTACGGTTCAGCATTATTTCTTCGCGGTCTCTGGTCAGACATAACGGGCGAAATTGCAGATGTACACATCCGCACTGATGCGAACAATCTTGTCACCACAGCATCCACAACACATCAACCGGAACAGAAAGAAACAATGCATTTGATCCAGATGTTGAGAAAGGAAAGCAACAGTGGACAGATGCACGACCTTGCACATGTACGAAGTGAAGATTGTCTGGCAGATTCGCTGACCAAGCATTCAGCTAAAGCAGACGAGCTCATCAAGGCCGTCCTCGCCGGCAATCTTTTGAATGTAGATGCACATCCACCTTTTCGTACCATGTTGCAGAACAAGGCATTCTTGGTTGAGTGGCTAGCACACAACACGAAGCACGGACCCGACATCATTGCCTTTGCAGGAGTCGGTATAGCAGAATCCATGTTTGCTTATTGGGGAACCTGGGCATGATCCGCATGTCCACGAATTCTGATGCATGAGTTTTTCAGTTTTGCATATTTTCAATTCCTCAATTCCGTGATGCGCGTGTTTGCACTTGACCCATTTTGAATCTCAAGAAATATGTGTCTGCCTCCGCAGCCACTTTCGGTTTACAACCAATCCGACCTTTGCAATCTTGTATGCTCGATCACCTCGTTGACATGCCCATCCTCAACCTGATGTTTGGACGATCCGGCGATGCGGCACCTGTGCCAAAGCCGATGATCAAGAGGCGGGCGTCACCATTGAAGGAATCCCCTGCTCGTGATGAGGAAGATGAGACATCCGATTGCCCCATGGAGCAAGTCGCTGATGAGAATCCATCCGCCTCTCAACAACCCGAGAATGTCAACATGGAGCAGGTTGATTATGGTCGAGATTCCGATGATGATGATTCCGATGAAGAAGGGCATCCTCTCGAAGGAAGGCCTTTGTCAAAGGCGATGCCACATCCGAAACTTGTTCCAAAGTCACCGCCACAGACATTGAGGCTTGTCTCCAAGGTCAAGCCAGCGCCAAAGAACACCCTGGATGACGAGACGGAATCCGACAATCATCCTGGTGATCGACCTGCACTTCCAAGGCGACCAGTGATGCGGCCTGTTCTCACATCCAACGATCGGTGGTTTGTAACATATGGATCAGATACGAACATCAGCCTCCAGAAGGAATCCGTGCACCCAGGACCATTCGGAAACTCAAAATTGCTGACTTTTGTGCACGAGTACTACAAGGAATGCTCAACCATCCACGATGTCAATCCGGATTTCCACTTCGTCCCTGAGCACGAGAGACCGCATGGAGTCAAGGTATTCTGGTTGAAGGCAAGATTCAACGATTACTGGCATCCGACAGACCTCATGCAGAGAAGCAATACATGGACTTCATCAAGAAGGTCTACAGCATCTGCTGCTACAGCAATGCTCAATCCGAAGTTTACGGAACCGACATCATCCCGATGGTATGCCACAACGGCAACATTGATCTCGATAAGACCGTCCAGAATGTCGAACAGGTTTGCAAATATGCGAAACAGATCACAGATCTCATCCTCTGGCGAATTGAGAGAATGAGCAGATCGTTTTCCGGATGTCTTCGACATGATCCAAGGCATGGAACCCATAAGGAATGCAAACGGCAGGTGGAAATGGGTCCTGATGGATCCGTCGAGCTCTATGATGCATTGACCTGCATCACACATGCCAGGAACTTCATTGGAAATAAGCCAGGACTTCTCTTGATGGCTATGTTCCCGAGCTATGGAAAATCACGTTTCGAAATTGGGTTCGTATTTCCATCCGTGGACGGGACATATAAGGAGCGCAAGGCACGGGGAGAAATTGTTCCAAGGCGATGGATCGACAAGCTCAACACCAGATCCGCACAAAATGCACTCAGGCCCGACGGCAAGGACTTCTATGTTGATCCAGAGATGGAGTTCTATGTGAGATGCAACAGCGGACACACACGACAAGTCGATATCCAATCCTTTGGACGACCCCTTTTCTCTGAGCAGAAAGAGCCTCATTACGACGAACCGGACTATGATCTACCAACGGAATCCATTCCGCCAAGTCCGCATCCGTCAAGATCCGAGGCGCCTCATGGAGATGAAAGCACAGCTCAGCCCAAGTACAGAATGCGAAGGCCGGCACCACTATCCGTTGAAGAAGAGAGAAAGATCAAGCCGTTCTCGAAGAAGCCCATCACATTCATGTTCCATGCAACCTATGGAAATCAGCTCTGCAGCATCATGGAGCACGGGCTCAAGTCTGGGAAGTCCCAGTCAAACCCTTCGGGGAGAATGCACGTCCACATGGCATGCATCGATGACGTCATCCTCGAAGACGATGAGTCAGAAACCGCATTGACCCATGTGCCAGCAGGAAGAGATGCGCTGTTGATCCTTGCTTTTCTCAAGGACCAAGACTATGGCATCCGCCTCTCCGAAGAGAGAACAGCGTTGACAGATAAAACCATCGAGGCAAGAAACATTGTTGCAGCATTTGAACCCGATGGCAGCCTCATGGCGAGCAACAAGTGGATCATGAAGAAGCACCTCGATTATGAAGACTTCGAGATGTATGACACCAAGATCCGCGAATTCGCCGATGCCTTCTTCAAGCATGTGAATTCCACCAAGCACAGCAAGGAAAAAGATACTTCCTCAGAGACCAAGAAGAGACGGCATTCCACCGATCAGGACTCCACCGAAGGAGAAATGATGGAACCCTCCGGGGAAAGATCCGTCAAGCCGAAGGTCATCGTGGAATATCATAATTCAGAGAACCTAGAAGAGTTCATCCAAGAACTCAAGGGAATCTATCTCGAAATAGATATGAACAAAAAGGACGCAGAGGAAGAGCTCGCGGGGATCAAGGAAGAACTCAAACGCTTCATGAACCAGTTCAACAAAGATCCGAAAGGAGCTCATCCCAATTTGACAGAGTGCGAGAGAGCCTCATTGGCACATGTCGATCCTGATGTCAATCTCGGTGAAGAAGAATTCTACTTCCCTCATCGAGGAGAATCTCCCACCATTGACGAGTACAAGCAAGCTCAACCAGGATCCGGATATCCGATCAAGCTGCCGCTTGGACTGAAGAAGCTCAGGTCACAAGATTACCCGAAAATCATCCGAGCCTATGCCGATATCCTGGGATCGCTGATGCAGCCCACTGACCGTCCTTCCGTGGACTATCTCAACATGCATGAGTTCACCTCATCCATAGCGATCAACATGCTTACCCTGAACCATGGAAACCTCACAAGGAATCCAAAGTTGGACAACAGGGAGGTGTACAACATGCCGATGAAGGATCGACCGATCGTCAAGATGATGATGCAGAACAGTGCACACATCTTATGCCTGAATGAAGCAGACGCATTCTTCAGTCCGAATGATGAGAAATCCAGGGAGCTCATCAAGACGTTCATCCGATACGGTTACAAGGGCATCGTGATCAAGCAATGGTCATCCAGACCGATCGCATGCTTTGTCCGCGGCGGACCCTCTGCACGAGTGGAACTTCTGGCAAGACGCATTTCCACCAGGAGCCAGAATTGGGGAACCACATTCGGAATGTTCAGATGTTTCTTCGGAACCAAAGGAGATGGCACTGATCCCGAATACGAAATTCCGACCTCGGATTGCTTGGCAACCACAGGAACATCCATGTTTACCGAATCCAAGAAGTACATTGGAACGAGATTGCCAGCACGCACCATTGTCCAAGGACATGGCCGAGACAAGGAGATCGTCGCGCGGGCAGATCTACCATTCGCAACCATTGGAGTCTTCCACATCCATCCTTCACTTAGCCATGGAGCAGCAAAGGAAGATCTTCAGAATGAACTCATGCCGCTCGTAACCTTGTACCGATGCGATGCGATCACCGGAGACACCAACAAATCGGCGAACACTTACAGCAAACTCCAGCATGTCTACAATCCAACCAACGGTCTCGTGAACATCCTCATGAGAGCATGTCAGAGACTGTGGAATGCGACGAAGAATTTGCCACTCGTGGACAGAATGGTGTATACAGTGGAGACTTCGTGCACCCTGAAATCCATTGTCCGTCATCACCTGCACATGAAATGCGGATCAGGTTTTGATCGAACATTCCCAGATGTGATGATGACTATCGTATTTGGATGGGGCAAAACGAACATCCAGCAGGATTTCCGGAAGGTCGAGATGAACAGTATGGATGATGAACAACTGGAATTCATGCGGAACCATCCAACCAGGGCCATATTCGATTACCAGGTCTCATCCGCAGAGCGCTACAAGCACGTGAGCAATGAAATGTTCATGAACGGCTCGCAGCCGACTCCCACAGTCCTCTGATGGTTTACATCCGCAGGAAGTCTGCAACCAGTAAACGCAACTCTGATAGATACCAGAATTACGTCAAGAAGAGGCAATCATCCTGGACCACGCAGGAGTACAAGGACTACAACAAGAAGTGGGGATATCAGAAGCAGTGGAAGGACTATAGCACTTCGACCTGGAATGATTATGGAGACCATGGCAGTCAATCCGACAGCAGCCGCCGATGGTATCGTCGATCCGACTGACCATGAAGATACGTTCAGCACCACGAGCAATCCAGATGATTGATCCTCCTCGTCTACAAGACTATACCATGAGTGAGAGATCAATAGTTTCACAATTGTTCCGCGTGTACATCGCGTTGTACATCGCCCTTTGGTACAATTAGGTATCCAAAACGAAGCGTACATAGAGTTTCCCATTTCGAAGGCCAAGACATTTCATCCAAGCAGAAAAAGGATAAATCCGGCACTTTTAATCACATGGCTACGGCACACAATATAAGGCTACGGTCAAAGGCCATGCCAATAGTATTTCATACTTTGTGCTGGAGATCAAAAGAAATTTGTGTCTGTTTTGTGTTCTGTTTCTCAGACCATTGATCTCCCGCAACATTTGGCTCAAGGGCCCCTTTTGCATAATCACGACCATCCGAGCGTGAGGACAAAAGAGCCATTGCAGGCTGCTTACAGGATTATCCACAAGACAATCTACCAGGGACAATCCATCCTCCAATCATCCATTACTGGCATATTGGACTCTCTCCGACCAACAACGACCTCAACTACCACAGGGTTCCAGTTCCCTTCGGGGATAGGCACCTGGGGCAGTGGGCCTCACCCCACCCCACCCCACCCCACCCCACCCCCACCCCCACCCCCACCCCCACCCCCACCCCCACCCCCCCACCCCACACCCCACCATCCCCCACCCCACCCCAGCCCCCTTAACATGGAAAAGTGTGTGAAGCCTATGGCTGAGCATTCCTTTAGAGGACATGGCGGCGGCTCTGAAGCTGCACCTTCCCTGGGAGCGCTTTCCGGGAGAGATGCCAGAGCAGCTCGGATGGGGCTGAAGGCTGCCGGCATGCGGGGAACTGCTTGAAGGTGCAGGGTACTTCGTAAGTCCACTTTAACCATGGCGCTCGTGGGTTGTAACCAGGCTTACCAACTACTAAGTACCCTACCCTTTAAGTAGAGGGTGTGCCACAGCGCTCTTGTCAGGGTGCTGCTGGACGGTGTGACTTGGAATTATGCAGGGTGCTGTTGCAGGGTGATGTTTGTGAGTGAGAGTCGTGCATTGCGGGGTGCTGTTTAGTGTTGCAGATGCGTCCTAAGCTAACTTCAACCCCGCCCGAAGCCAACAGACCAACATCCATTTTAAATTCAGTTTGAATCAAGCTTAAAACAATCGCAATTCACGCAGGATTCGCCCTTGACCTGCCCTGCATGCCACAATTTGCACCCTAGGAACTTCAATTGTTGAGTTCCTGCAAGTTCCTACTTCCAAAGACTCCCGGAAAGGCTCAAATTCGATCCCGGGGCATTTTATCAGCCTTCACCGCCCTAACAAAGCTAAGCAGACAAGCAACCACCCGTGTTCAGCCTCCTTGCAAAGCATGCTCAAGCGTGCTGAACAGCGTGTAGAAGAAAAAACCAGCGCGCCTTTTTCTAGGCCAGTTTGGCAGGGGGATCTCTTTCGTGTTGCATGAGTCCGCGGCTGGACGGAGAGGACTGGCCTTGAACAGCCATTTTGGGCAGCTCCAAACTCCAATCTCACATAGGGTCGACAACCCACAAGTTGTGTTTCATGTGGCAGGCTGGTTCTTTCATGGCAAGTCCCAGGCAGGTCCCAAGCCCACGCCTCGAGCCGAGGCTCCGCGCGCTGGTGGCGCAGATGACGCTGCGCCAGCTGGCGCAGCGGCCCAGCGCCAAGGGGGCCCTGGAGCACGTGCCCTGGCTTTGGTGCAGGTTGCTTGGATGTTAGGACTTTAGCTGTTTGCCAACCAATAAATTTTGCATTCAACGACTAAAAGTGAAACTTTTAGCAGGGGAGCAGAAAGCAACCGAGCTGGGCTGAGGGAACTGGAGGCGGAGGTGGGGGTGCATGGCGTGATGCGAACTGGCAGCCGCAGGCCAGAGGGAGGCAAGCTGTTGGCGCAGTGTTGCGCATGGCCTTGCGAAATGGCGCGCCAACTTCTTCAGCTTCAATGCTTTTGAAGGGTAGGAGATGGGAGCGCGCGTGAATGTCACGGCCAGGACCAGCTTTAAACCGTGACACACAAGTAACCTGGTGACCGTATTGTGCATGGATAAATCATTGTTGGTTGGTATCTACAGGGGAATCATTATTTTACTGTTTATCAGGTGGCGCAGGATTTCGGAGCTTGCTACCCACCGGTGCCACTGCGGGTCCGCTCGGAGTGGTGAGCCCTGCGTCACTTCGACATTTAGCCGTGCCGATTTTCCTGGAGCGGTCTTCACCTGCGCGTTGCTTGTGGCCTGCCGAGGTGTCGCCAACTAACGAGTAGACCTTGTATTAATCGCACACTTGAGCACAATTGTTGGTATTAATCGCACACTTGAGCACAAAATTGACCAGAAGTTATGCCTACTTGTCACCGAACAGCCAAACAAGCAAGTTTCTTCCAAGGTCAGCAATGTACACGAGGCATGCTGAACACGTGCGTTTTTTTTGAACTAGTTGCGGTACAGTGCGGACAACAGAAGGCTTGCTTAAAACACATGAGCTGAATGAGCTAGAACCAGTAGAAAGACACACCTCAAACTGTATGGCAGGAATATGGCAATGAGCGGATGCCAGCAGTGCATGCACCAGTTATCGGAGGCCACAAAGAACAGGACATGTGCAGGAAAATGTCTCAGTAATTACTTGCAGCTGAAACTCAATACACCGGTGCACAAGAGTTTGCTTTTCTGAAGGATTACCCTTCCTACAAATAGATCGCCAACATGGGAGGGCGGGTACTCAAAGGGGCAGAGTACTTAGTAAGTGGCAGTGGTTAGCAATAGGAGACTTACAACCAGGGTAAGTGGATTATACCCATGGTTATTACCCACTTTCCATGTACCATGCCCCTTGCAGCAACCTGTTTGAACACTTATTTAGGGCATAGTTGGGCCCTCTCCACCCCCTATCCCTCCCCCCAGCCCCATGATGAACCCCACGTCACCGTGAACCAAACCGAAGTCTCACAACCCGCGTGTTGTGCGCGCCCCGAGGAGTGGTTCCACTCGGACAGCGACGAGGACCTGCCGGCGGCGTGCCGGGCCGCGCTGCTGGGGAGCTCCGCAGCGCAGTGCCTCAGGGAGCAGGTCATGCGCCCTGGGCTGAATCAGAAGACCGGCTGGATGCGCCTGAAAATGTGGCTTTGTGTTAAGGGAACCCACACTTCCCTTTGGGGAAAAGGGCCCTTAAAGCCACATACCCATGTGTTGCCTTTTTGTTGTGGGGGGGGGGTTGATGCCCCGGTATTTCAGCTGATTGGGAAACCCGATGTTTCCTTTTTGACGGGTACCCAGATGAAAAATCAACCGCTGGTTGATGTCTTGGGCTCTACATCCACGGGGGAAGCTAACGGGGATTGATCGTTTTGGATATTCCGAGAGCCTCTTGCTTGGCAATCCCGGGATGAGTCCTAGTTAATCAGGTTCCAACTCGCGTTTGTGGTTAGGCCGCCATGATAAAGCCAGCATAACTTTCGGCTCGATTGTGCTCTAAGAGCGTTGGAGATGTTCTCCGATGTTCTATTTCCTGTGAACCCTTGGTGCCTTGTCCAAACAGACCACGAACATGCGGTCCGTGTAACAGGTCTTGCCCACCGAACAGGAATTGATGCCACATGACACAGGTGGATCCACGGATCCTCAGTGCATTTGGATGTCTAACACTCAAAAGGAATCGCAAAGGCCACATCGAAAGAATTTCGGGGGGTCCTCCCACCCCAAAAGCTTCGTCCCCAGCTTTTGCCTTAGGCCCCTTTTGCCTTTTTTTCGGCAGGTACGAGCTGGCGCTGAAAAACAACCTCCGCGAACTGCGAGCGCTGCGCCTCGGAGTTTTTTTTACCCGCTGGCCTGGCCGCTGGGAGCTTTCCGAGTGGCCGCTGGAGCTGTTTCAAGAGTTCGCCCTTGTTCGGGTTTGCTTTTTGGGGAGCCCAATGGCGCATCCATGAAATTCAGAGGCGTCCACTGGGGTTGGAGGCAACTGCTGCTTCAACAGCGCTGGGCTGTTTCTGCTTTGAAGGGCTGACCCCAACAAACAACGGGAGGAGGCTTGCTTATGTGTTCTAAGCGCTTGGGACACATGCATGGCACTGAGGGCCACGAAAAAGGGCCGCGCGGGGCACCGGATGCAGGATTCGCGATATGTTTGTGCCTTTCCAGCTCATTGGCCGACACTGGCAGGTCCCCTCTCTTAGCCCGCTACCCATGTTGGCCCAAGAACTTTTGATCAAGGCCTTACAGTCCCGAACCCCCAACAATGTTGTAAAGAAAGCCACAGAATGGCGAAAAACATCCTGGCCTACATCCGTCTGCCAAAGCATGCCTCTGCCACGGAAAATGCTGGCAACGGACAGTTTGGCTCTTCGTGATTAGTACCAGGCAGCCAACCAAATCACATTGAGGCAAGCGCCGAAGTCAAAGCAACAAGTTTCTCAGCCAGCCTTCTGCGTGCGTAACACATGTTATGCCCATCCGCCCCCCCAGCGAAAGGCCAAGGTTTGGCCCTTTCCGGCCCGGAGAGCCAGCAGATTCTTAAAGATCTTAAAGTGAGCCAGGCTTCAAGAACGGCAAAGAGGGGGCCGGAGCTAAGGGTTCAATACATTCCACCCGTCCTTTGTGGAAGCCGACCATTTTCCCCCTTTGGACCAGGGTTTCAACCCGGCCCTGCTGGAGGACGGTTCCTTCTCCTGCCACTAGAATGGCACATAACAGTGGTTTTATCGAGGAGATCGATCTTCCAGGTAATCCCCTCCCATGCAAATGCTATGTGGCTGTGGGTCAAAACCAATGGTAGGTGCACCACCCATTTTAGTCTATTTGCGTGGTGATTGGGATGTTCACTGGGGGTACAGGCTTTTGATTTTGACCCATGGCCATGCATGCGGGAAGCACCTTGTGCCGTTCTGCTTCCACCGTTTGTCTCAGTCGCCCCGCTTCTCCCAGAGGCAGCAGCAGCTGTTGGAGGCGGACGGGTACCGAAGGGGCCGCCTGGCCCCGGAGGTGGTGCAGCATTACCTGGAGGCGCTCGCGGTTTCGCGGTTTCGCGGTTTCGCTCGCGGGGAGGGGAGGGGAAGAGTCTCCTTTTGGATGGGACATGGAAAGTAGAGACATTCACAAATAAGCCATTTGCAAGCAAGAGAGATCAATCTTGTAATCAATTCTCATCTAAAAGGGGACATCCCGGATGGCCAAATTTCTTAGACTCTGCTTTGTAGTGGCCTTTTTTGGATGATGGAAAATGGGATTGGCCAAGCCAAACCATTTGGAAGAGCCCAGTTAGATCGCCGCCAATCAGCATGGAACCTTTTCCGGGGGGCCCCGGAAGACCATTTTTCCTTCTAAAGGGAGCCCTGGCAGGTTCCATGTTTGGTGGGAGTTACATCGCCCGTGTCTTCACCCCTTGCACTGAGGCATCCCAGGTGCGCCCGGGCTGCGTGCGGGACTTTGTGACCTGTCGGAGCGCCGGCCTTGTGGAGTACCAGCCTGTTGGCTCAGAGTGGGGTCGGGGGGGGGGGGAGGAGCCCTCCCGCTCCACGGGTCTTGGTGGGAGTCCAGTTCTTTTTGGTTCTTCCTTGTTTTTCCCGGTCTTTTTGGGGTTTAGCGTTTGGGTGTCCAACCAAAAGCATGAAAAGTTGGGCTTCTAGCAGGGGATCCGAGGACGGCCCCAGTTTTTCTGGATCCATGAGGGGGTTGCTGGTCTTCCAGGACTTCCCTTGTGAGGTTCCATTGGAGGGAGGCGGCGGTTTTTGCTTTTTGGTCGGGGAACGAACCAAGGGCAATGACGATTTTGCGTGTTATTTGAGCACAGGTTGGGTGCATTTGCCCAGTTTTTAGACCAAGGAGGGGAGCTGGCGGTTTATGTACTTTTGTCCCTTGCTCCTACATCCACTCGGCAACTTCAGAAATTGATTGGAGTCGTAGTGACACAGTCCTTCTTGGAGTGTTGCCCCCATTGCTTTGCGGGGTTTCTGGGCTCTAGGAAGGCAAGCGCGTGTACCCGGTCACAAATTTTCAGGAAGCGACCTAAGTAACGGCCTGGGGTGGCCCCTGCCACCACAGACAGCACAGCTGTTGACCTTTCCTGCTTCACAGCTGCAGCCAGCAACGTGCACCTTCTGGCGTGTAGCGCTGCTCCTGCTAGAACCCCTTTTCCACGGAGCCACCAGGCTTGCCATTGCCACGTTAGGTCGCTGCTGGAGCAGTCGCTGCGGCTCCGGGAGCAATATTCCCTGCAGTTCCTGCAGGACGGCCAACAGTGGCAGGTTGAGGGTCGGCTCGAGGCGAGAGATGGCTGGAGAAGTATGGGCATGTTTTGGCGTCAACATGCGCATGGATCCAGCGGTTTTGGCTTCCGTGACCTTGCTTGACAGAGAGAGTACTTTGAAACGCTAGTATGAGTTCCCACACAGCTACTTTGGATGGACGAAATCCTCCACCACCTGAGAAACCCCGAAATGACAATTCGCCTGTACATACCGACCAGCAATGGTTTCCATTGGTTTCCCATGATTTCAAAGCGGTGCAGATCCACAGTATGGCCCACATCAAACGTTCGAGGCCGGTTTGCTTTCTTATCTCGGGAAACCAACGCCTTCCTCTAGATGATTCTGCCCAGAGACTGATGCCCAAACCGGGGTTTTGGTTTTTCCGGCGTCTGATCCGCAGGATTTGTCCCCGGATCTGGGGGCGGACGAGGATGGGAAGCTGACCCGGCGGCAGCTGGAGACGCTGCTGAAGAGTGGGGTGGCACCTTGGGCTTCGGATTCATCCTGGAACGGCCCCCCCCCATGGGTTTCCTTCCATTTGCGAAAGAATATGCGGTATTTTTCCCGACCACTTTTCTGGGTTGCGCGTGAAGTCGCGGGACCGCTTGATAGGATGTTCGTCCTCCGGATTAATCCGCCAAGCTACGTCTTTTCCAGGGCGGATCCTTTCGCTTTTCAAGGGACTCTAAAGCAAACACTAAACCTCAATTTTCGGTTTCCCCAGCAAAAAAATGGACAATTTGGTAGTGATAGATTCTCTTCAACGCTAACCCCCAAACCATGCCTCTGACAGTCCAAGGAGTTGGCTGGTCCGCTGGTTCCTTGTTGGGTGGGGGCTGGCAGCTTAGCAGCTTGGCGGGTCGCACAGGTGGAGTGTGATGACGATGAGGCAGAGGAGATGCTAGAGGCCGGGGTCTGGCAAGGGGGGCAAGAGGCTGGTTTGCTGGGTAAGAGGTTGTTTGGCTGCCCACTTCCAGCAGAACTGAAGGGACACCCATGTTGATGAGTCGTGTGGATTCATCGACTCCGAGTCAGTTGATTCTTGTCATTGAAGGCCGAGTCAAGAGTTTTTTTCCGCAGGCTGGTCAAGACCATCCCCCGCAGCGCCCCCCCCCCCCCTGCTGAAGATTCCCTGGGGTGGGTCCTGTGCTGTGGTTTCTGCTTTGCAACGCCCGCTATAAGGCGAAGGTTGTGGAAGAAACAAAGCTTAAGTTTTCACCCCACAGGTAGAAACCGCTGGAGAAAGGCCGTTCCTTTGGGAGTACAGCTGTGGCCCAGTGGTTCCATGATGGCCTTGGGCGCTCTAGGGCATTTGGGTCGAATGTGGCAAAGCCAGGCAACCCCTGCACTCGGTGGGGCACCTTTTCAGAAAAAACAACTCAATGAAGAACATTGGGATCACAGCGTGGTGTACCGCATGCTCACCCCACTCGAGATGGCGATGGAAAGTGAGAGAGAGAGAGAGAGAGTCAGAGAGAAGGATAGAGAGAGAAAACAAAGCAACAAGTTGGCTTTGATTGAACCCGCGCTTTTCCGCCATGGGCCCCAAGCATTTGGAGGGCTCCAATTTGGTTTCTGCTGAAAAAACGCGCTGCCTTTTTTTGGGGATGGCCAGGAGCTGGTCCTGGACGAGGAGGGCCAGCTGAGCTTAGGCGCCTTCCGGGCCTTCCTGCTGCAGGACGGCCGCATCGCGCGGCGCACCGCGGTGGAGGGAAGGATCTGCGAGGGCGAGTGCTGGCGCTGCCAGCTGCTGTAGGGCCGCAAAGTGGGCGGGGGCTGAAAACCGCGGGATTTGTTTCGTCTTTCTTTATGTCTTTCTTTCTTTCTTTTGTTTTCTTTTTTTTCTCTTTTTTTCTTTCTTTCTTTCTTTCCTTCCAATGGTGGCATGCTTGGTTTTGTCACACTTCCATTCAACCCCGCACTTCGAATGTTGGCTAGCTTTGCGCCGCCCAAAGGCAGCCGGCCCGTCCGCGGCACGCGATAGTTTTACTTCTGCGCGCAGAACCTGCCAGCGGCGATTTGCAAAATCGGAGCGCCCGGCGGCCCGCCAGCTGCGCCATGCTGAGGTTCCATGGGTGTACCGAGTGAGGTTATCCGCGCGGTGCGGTTTCGTGACAACTCCAGACCACTCCAAACAGGGTAATGTTTTGGGCTCGCCAAAACCTAGGAGAAAGGATTTGCTTCGCTCATGGCCCGTAGGTTCCCCTCGTCCTGGGCCAAGAGTGCCCCGCAACTTCACACCAAAAGACTGCGCGGAGTCAAACCGGATCTTGAGCCGAGGCTCCACTGGGCCACCTTGGCCACGCGCACTGCGGCCACCTTGTGGACTGTGGCAAGGAGATGAGGCGCGCGGGTTTTGGCGGCGACCTGCGGGCCAAGCTTTTGCCATCTCATAGGATTCCCCCTGGTAAAGCAGCCGGGTTTTTGGGATTTGACAGGAGCCCCGAAGGCGGCGCTTGGCCTGCAGTTTGTTTGGACTGCGCCTGCGGTTGATCCATCTGTCGGGTGCTTGTGAGCTTGAAGTCGGGCCTTACAAGAGGCAGCGGCAGACAATATGAGCATGCATATGCGCGGGTATCATTTGCGCGAAGTAGCGTCGAGACACGTGACACAAGGCATTTCGACTGCTCCAGCTCTTTGCATGCTCAGACAATCTCAAATATGTGGTGTTTGAGATTGGTTTGCGCACTTGGCTCGGGTGCGGAGTGGGGTATACGACAAACTCTTGGTGGAATTTTGGTTGCAACCTCGGCTTGTATCCTCCGCCAGGGCAGTTCCTTCGAACCTGCGCAGCTCGTCAGCGAGCTTCCCACTCGCCGGGCTGTGGACGGTTTTGGATGCCCGAGGGCTGAATCAGGGGCGAAAATCCCTCGGGTCTCTGCGACGGAATGATTTGAGATTTCGAGCTTCCTGAAATTCTGCGAAGTGTGGTGGAGCAGAATCAAACATATGACTCATATGATGTTTGTTTGGTGGCACGAGCGGCAGAACCGGGGGCAAATCAGCCGTTGCATCCAAAAGTGTCGCCGAAAGAGGCCGAAAGTGCTGTCCCCAAAGCCGGGACACCGGGACCTGACCTGACCAACCCGAGTCGGGCGCCCTTTTGAAAATTTGTTTGGTCAACTGAAACCACGTTGTTTCCCTTTCCTATTCCGGGTGTCCATATCATTTCGCGCAGACCCAGCCGAACAAATCAAAAGGGCCCATGGAGCTTCGCGCGCGGAACGCGGCGTCGCCCCTCCCATTTCGAGTCTCACTCTTTGAAGTTTCGCAGAAACGAGCACCGAGGGTCCCGGAAAAGCCAGCTGCTCTCTCAAAGATTCATGTCCCGAACTTGCGTTGATCCTCATACCTGGTTGGTTATTTGTGCTTTGTGAGGGTGCACCAGAAATGCTTCCACCGGCCACGCTTAGTTCAGTTGCCCACATGATAAGCCCATCCTTTCAAAGGGGCGTAGGGAGTTGTCAAAGCGACACTGGGATTGCTTCCCCTCAACCTACTTGGAGGGTGACGATGGGAGAGCAATGGGGCCAGTGGCTTTCCTAGCTCTTGGTAGGGGGAGCCGTTAGGGAGATTTGGGGGTATCCAAATGTCCGAAACAGGGAGCCAAGCAGCTGCCAGGAGAGGTGTCAGGATATAGGCTTTCACCCATGTCTGTCTACAAGGCACCCGGCCTCGAGCCGTTTCGCCGCTTCGGGTCCCGAAACGGCGCTCGCGTGCCGGCGGCGCCGACAGCGCTTTTCGCCGTGCAAAATGACGCGCCGCGTTTCCATGCAGTCCCCGAGAGTCGAAGCTCGGGTGCTCTGATTGTCACTTCGCCCTTTGTTTGGAGGGCTCTCCGTTAATATCACGCGGCAAGAAAAAAGGGGTTGGAATGGATTCAGGAGAGTCGTAAAGTCGTAAGGCACAGATCATTTGTTTGTATGCCATTGTTCATTAGAGCCTCTAGAGCCTCAGCAGTTCGCGTTGACGCACTCACTCCACCCACTATATTTGGCTGCTCCGAGTTTTGCCACTCGGGGGATGTCGTGATGTCGTTGGCAGTGTGATTGACCCAGGTCAGCTGAGGCCGGACGCATCGTGTCGTGTGCAGGGCTTGCCATAGGGAATTGGGGTTTGGGACTCTTGGCTGCGGTTTGCTCAGAGTCAGGCATTGAGAAAATGATCAAAGCGAGGCAGAAGGCAGATGGAGGGTGAGCCATGCTGAAGGTTGTTTTTTCTTTCTCAGCCGATCTTTGACCTTTCGGTTGCCAGTGGTTCATGCAAAAGATGGTGTGGCCCTATAAATATAAAGTGTCCTCTTCGTGGTGTGGATCCCAAGGCCCGCTGGTCCTCCTGTCCTTTCCTGCAATGAAACACTTCCGTTTGCAGAGAGGAGAAGAGGCATTCCGAAGCTCTCAAGTTGCTGTGTGCCCCTTTTGGTCTCCGGAGCAGCTTTCTTCCACCGGCAAGCGGGACACTCCCCTCCGTGACGTGTAGCGAGCAAGGTGACGTGTTGTCTAATTTTGAAATGCTTTTGCAGGCCAGTGCGTGATCAAAGCGCAATCTTCCTGCGAAACTGTAGCGGGGTAGGTGTGGTGTAGGTGGCAGGCCAGGGCCATTCTACTGAATGCAGCGGCCCAGAGGCACCACAAAAATTGGACTTCTTTGGGCCAAACGTGGGCCACAGCTTGGCTGAGACGGCTCTCAGTGCGGCCCTTTTCGAGTCAACGGGGCTTCGGCCCGGAGGCAGCGTCGCGGGCCGGGGCGCAAGCGGCCGAGGCTCGCTCGCAAAGCCGGTTGTGCAGAGGGCTTTGGTTTCGCGTGTTTTCGGCGGTCGGCGTTTCATTTTTTGCTTTTGCTTTTACCGGTATTCCTTTGGCTTGCTTTGGTCGTGCCCATCCTTTCATGACTTTTTTTTTGGCAGGGTGCCATGGTTGCACCCTGCCATCAGTCGCTGTGGAACTTAACGGGACGAACCATGGCCCTGCGAAGAGGCGCTAGGCATGTCAAAACAACCGTTTTGCTCCTTCCTGAAGTCTACTGCAACGAATCTTCAGGAGAGCAGTACGGATCTCTTTGGCAGAACTGCATAGATTCCAGAAGGCACGCCAGGTAAGCCAGCAGTGCGCTCAAGATAGTCTGCCAAATTCGATTTGCGTTTGACTCAACTTGGGGGAACCATAAAATGAACAGTTGGTTCCTTTTGGCTTTCCTTTAAGCCAACCCAACACGGTACCCTCATCATTTAATCCTTGTAAGCCTCCGATGGTGTTCTAAAGATCAGGCAGCCTCCATGTGGGCTGTCTCTGTTTTGGGTACCTTTGTCTGGCAGCTTTCACCGGAATCCGCAAGGACCCCCTACCATTTTGGGGGGTCCCCGGAAGAAAAAAGCAAGGGAGCGCCGCAGCAATTTTTGGGGGGTCTTCTTTCAAAAATTCACGACACGCCTTCCTAAAAAAGACGGCACGCCCGGGCCTTGCCGGTGGATTTGGACGCTCCAAGTCAGGGGCCAAAGAGGCCAGCGGAGCCAAAGGCGCCGGAGTCGCAGTCGGAGGCACGAAGGGGTTTGGGGAGGTCGGAGGGGGGTGGGGTGGGGTGGGGTGGGGTGGGGGGGGGTGGGGGGAGGGGTGGGGGTGGGGGGGATGGGGTGGGGTTGGGTTGGGGTGGGGTGGGGTGCGGGCATGAGCATGATGGACACATCGCGTCTATGTTGCGTCCCACCAACATAGCACCTCAAACAATTTCCTTCGAGAGGAAACTGATCTTCCAGGCGCCCTCCCACTTGCGGCTTTGAGATGGCGAAGCGGGCAACTTCGAATGCGGCGAAGCGGGCAACTTCGAATGCTAGCGACCCGTGGGGTGTCAACCTTTCGTTTTGGATGCTTGTTTGAGCTATATGTAACCTAAGTGCACGGCAGATTGTTTCCGGAAGGTGCTCCTCCCACTGAATGGGCGGGGGTTCTGAGCTTGCGTGATAGGACCTTGGAAAAGCCCGGGTTTGAGCCGAGAGAATTCGCCGTAAGGATCCTTCGGCACCCAGCGCGGGGTTCCATAGGTTCAGTCCTCCGAACAGTTCCGGTGCCAGAACGCGCTGCTTTCAGGCCATGGAGGTGAAAGAGGAGGCCAAGCAGGAGGCCAAGCAGGAGGCCAAGGAAGAGGAGCAGGCGGAGGATAACGTGAAGGAGGAGGAGGAAGAGGAGGAGACACCCAAGGCAGGTGGGAACATGAGAAGAGTGATGGGTGAGCAAAGAGTTGGATGAGGCGCTCAGACAAACCAGGGCAAATTTGCGTTTTAAGGACCAATAGGCTGCGCCCGACCACACAAGCCGTTTACATGACAGTTGTCGGGCAGAAACATGCCTGCGAGAGAGTGGAGGAACAGCCCTGTCACAATCTGCCAGGATGGAATGGTTGCTCCTTTTGTGCCTTTAAATGCTCCCGCGATTGGACCGCGCTCATGGGCTTGGTGTAGGGCCGCTAGCTGGCACATAACAGGTCACGGCCGTGGCATCACCTATGCCGCAGAGGGTTTTGAATCCCCAGCTCATTTTGGCCTGAAGCTTTGTGGCCTGTTTACAAAGTGCAACCTTGAGTTCGGCTGAATCTGCTTGCCCTGTGTTCCAATTGGAGGAGCTTTTTGGGTTTCGACTGATTGGTCTGGGGTGCAGTTGCCAGATGAACATTTCTCATGTTCTAGTACATGTCTTCTATTTCTGGTTTCTCCTGTGTGTTCGTGATGCATATTTCCAGCATCTACAGTCCTTGCAAAGTTCTGTCACATGCCTAGGGTGTTCTAAGCATAGAATCTAGAACGTGTCTCGCTTAGCTTCATTGTATGAGCAGCTTGTTTCGAATATATGCCGCACTCCATTTCAAGCCCACTGCCAAGAAGCTCAATCGATTGCAAAGCAATCCCACCAAGCTTGTAGAGAGACAGAGGGAGAGAGAGAGAGAGAGAGACAACTTGCTGGTGCTCAGTGGGGAATGACCGTTCCGGGTGTTGGGAATGAAGGGGTTTCCCGAATAAAGGACACCATAACATGGACAGCTTTTCTCGGGTCATTCCATTTCTCATTCACTGACTACCAAGTCAGCAAGACACTGCGACGTGGGACCCTGGAATGTGCCGATTCCTCGATTGCCAAGAGGCGTCAACTTGATTTTGAAAGGGAACGTTGCCATGGCACCTTAGATCGGTCCCTCCCAGAGAGAAACTGATCTTCCAGCTGCGATCTTTTAGGTGCTATGTTAGTGTGAAAGGTGAATTATCTGAACTTAGCCCTTCTTTGATGCTGTGCTAAATTTCCACAGATCCCTTTGAGCTCTCAACACCTTAGTCCAAGGGTATGGCTGGGGACGCCACGTGAACATGAACACATTTTTTGCACCCCCGGTTCAAACCCGCAAAGCACACGAACACGTAAAACGCAAAAGCCGGCTTTCAAAATACCAACACGACCACGCGCAGAAGCTGCAGGGGTTTTGGCTTCGTTCAACGAAGCCGCGGGCAGGTCTTCTCCCTCTTCAACCTACCGCCCAGCGACGACCTGGGGGACGAGGTGGTGCCGGGAAGCCGAGGATCCGCATGGAGCGTGAACGTTTGAGGGTACCTTTTTTCTTCTCCACACGAACGGTCGAAGCCAAAACGGTAGAGCTGTGTTTGCATTCGGTTTTTCTTTTTTCTTTTTTTTTTGGGGGGGGGGTGACACAGATGACCCTTTTGAGGGAAAATTGTATGAGTATGTTTAAATCAATGATGGTTCCGAATAGACATGCTCAGACACCAACCCTGTATCTGGTTTGACGCGTTTTCTTGGGTCCCCGGTGCTCTGGCGACCCTGGCTCCGCGTGCCAAGATTGTTTGTTTTAATATTTGCTTTTTGGCGGCGGCCGTGGTGGTGGTGGTTGTGGTGGTGCTTGCCCACAAAAAGGGAGTTGTGCCATCTGCTTCCGCCCTGGTGCAGTTGAAGCCCCGAATTCTGCGACACGCCAACTTGCCAGCCCATAGACAGAACAACCAGATCTAGTAAGAAGCCAGAAGTAAACAAAAGCAACACCCATACGGTTGCCCCAAATATATCATGTACGGGAAGGAAGCCGATTCTGTACAGTACAATGCTCCTGATTTACCCTTGTTGTGGTTCTTTTCCTCGTTTTTGCTCAGTTCTTGTAACTTATTCGTTATTGTGTGGTTTCCTCAGTTAACACCCCATGGTTTTCGCCCCCCCCCCCCCCCCTCCCCACCTGGTTTGCCGGTCCCCTCGCTCCTGGCAGCTCGCTTCCCTCAGGGACGAGGCCATCGGCGTGATCTCCAACACCGACTTCCCGGCGCTGGCGGCCTTCCTGGGCCTCGCGGCCAGCGAGGCGCGTTGCGCGCATGGCTCCTTGCGCTTGTCGGCAGCGCTGTAAATTATTCGTTTTTGTGTGGTTTCCTCAGTTAACACCCCATGGTTTTCGCCCCCCCCCCCCCCCCTCCCCACCTGGTTTGCCGGTCCCCTCGCTCCTGGCAGCTCGCTTCCCTCAGGGACGAGGCCATCGGCGTGATCTCCAACACCGACTTCCCGGCGCTGGCGGCCTTCCTGGGCCTCGCGGCCAGCGAGGCGCGTTGCGCGCATGGCTCCTTGCGCTTGTCGGCAGCGCCTGGGACCACGGTGGTCGTCTTGGTGTTGCGAGGGGTTTGGTCTCTTGTTTGTGTTTTTTGTTGGGAGGGGGGTTGGTTGGTTGGATTCAAAGGCCAAAATGACACCCGGGGACCCGGGGAACCTGGATTTTAAGATTTTGCTTGGGGGAGGAGCTGGTAATCAAATTGCCCTGAAGGAGCGAAGTATCGTTTTGACGGAGTGATGCTTAAAGGGGAAGATGGGGAGCCCTGATGAAGTGAGTGGAGCCTTTCGCGAAATTTGGCTTCCAACGAGGTCCTGATTGAAGTGATGGAGTAGTGACGGGAATCCCACACTTTGGTACCACAGGAAAGGTTGTCTTCTTACAGTGAAACGTGAAACCCACAGATGAACGTCCCCCAAAAAGCAGATTTCGCTACAAATGGCGGTTTCTGGACACCCAACCGCACCATCCGATTAAACCCTGACACTGACAGCTACAAATAGAAGTAGAAGGGAGTTGCCCTAGGAACACCCATTTGTTTGCTGTAGTGGGTTTCCCTTTGAATCACTCTTTCGGGGCTCCCCAGTATACAGATGTACGTATTATGAATACGTGTCCATGTGAGTCAGGCAGGTTTACCTGCATCCAAGAATGGAACCCATGAAAGGAGCCCGGAGGAGTGTGATCGCTGTGCGTTCTTGGTTGGCTGAGCGGCTTTGGTCAGCCGGCCTAATATTTTTTTTGGCTTCCTTGGACAAATCAGCATTGTTTGGCAGTAGTTTGTTGGTTAGTTGGTGTAAAATGTTTGGGTTCTCTTTGGGCAACTCAGCATTCTCTTCAAAAACTGGGCCAACCCCCTGCAAATAGGCGGTTTCCAAAGAGACGATGGGTGAAGATAATGGTTGGAATCAAACCTTAGAGTGAGGTTTGGATCGGCGTTGCTTCGGCCAAACGACGGGTTTCGCGCCGTTTCGCGCGCCGCTTCGCGCCGGGCGGCGAGGAGACCATGCCTCCGCTCAACGAGGCGCACTGCGCCGGCGGTCTGACGTTCCATGTTGGCGCGGGCACGTGTGTGAGTGATGGATTGATATATACCTATTGCTACCTAAAACATATGTTTACATCTAGCTTTGTAGTTGTATATTATCAGATTGTTCATCATTCCGTTTAGCACACACTGACTTACTTGCATCATAAATATGTAATATGGGGCCATTAAGTTCTGTCTGCGAGTTTCTCCGGCATCAAAACGTTGATTAGGTTTGGGGTTGGCAACGCCCCGTGCGCAGGCCGGCATGCGTTGGCTGAATCCTGAATCTGAACCACTGAACCGCACTTTTTGCCAAGCGGCGAGAACCGCAACGAGCATCTCTGTAATCAGCCTGCAGTGGGGTGAAAGCAGATTGCAGAATGCCCCCCGAATTTTCTTTGGCCGAAACATGAATTTAACCACTGGACACACTATATCTTATATTATATATTAAACTAGTTTTATCTCATCTAGATGTGTATCGATTCCCCATTTGGAGCCCAGGAACCTATTTGCATTGTGTGGCGTGCAAGGTGCGAGGCATCTTGGGGTTGGAGGAGCCGGGGCCTCTGTGGGAATGGAGTCACGCAGTGCTTTTTACCGGTCGGCTTGCTCGCTTAAATGGACCCTGTTACTTCCTTAAGTCGGTCGGTTCACTAAAGCTACCAACTCATATGCGATTTGAAATCTCACTTCCTGAGTTCCTGGACTTTATACTTTTTGGGACGACCATTTTCAAAAGTTTGGGGACTTTTTCGGCCAATCCGCTCGATCAGAAGCGAGTGGATTGGTGGCTTGGGGATTTTGAACCTTTAAGTGCGAAGTGGGACACCACCCCGAATTGGGCCACGATCTGAGGAACGCGCTCTTCTCCGAGGAGTCCGCAGGGCGCCCGAGCTTGGCGGCGTGGGGGGCCGGGGGTGCCATTTGGTTGGATTCTTTTTGGGGCCCTCTGGTGGACATCTTTGTGGGGATTTCTGGGGGGTCCCCAATTGCAATTGACCAGTCCTGACCGGGCTACACAGTGCACAACGACACTGCTTGTTGCAGCAATGTTCGGAGGGGTGTTTGCAGTTGTTTCACGGCATGTTCCGGCCTCAACAAGGGCACCCTTCTACAAGGGTCACTCGACAAGTAGGGGTTGGTTCCAACTTTTTCTCTAGGTGAAGAGTTCGTGTTCCAGAGGCAGCGCAGTGTTGGGCAATAGGATTCAGAATGGGTTTCTGAATGTTTCTGAATTTGTCTTTGCCTTCTGGGTTGCAAAAGGAGCCCCCAAAAGCAGCGTTTAGCCATTTGTAGCCTTTTCGGTGGTGCCGATGCCGTGCTTAGCAGGCATGCATTCACCCATCAAAGTGGAGGAGCCACAACTTTCAGGTGAAGGACCCGTTTGTATGCTTCCAGGGCAACTCGAAGAAAAACTTGAAGTCCGGCGTGCCAGTTCCCATATCCAGCATCAACAGTTGATTGGATGTGTTTGCGAACCACCAAACAAGCATGACATCGAAGCTTTTTTTTATTATGTGTGTGTCATGCGCCCTGGACAACATGTTCCAACATAGCCAGCTTTGTCTGGAACTGGCCCCGAATGGCGTCCTTCTCTAGTCGGCATCGGGGTGTAATTTGGGGGCTCCCTCCAGCATGGTTCTCCACGGGACCTCTCACTTGTGCATGTAAGGGCCATGCTGTCTAGCATGCAGCGTGCAACCTGTCCACACGGCGCCCTTTTCTCAGCTTCGGCATGGACGTGGGAGTCTCGCGGGCGCTTTGGAGCAGTTGGCCACGCACGTGCGCCGCAGCCACTTTCGGCCCGGGCGGCTAACCGGTGGTTTAACCCCGGTGGGAGGCAGGCGAGTCTCGCAGGCGCGCGAGGGGGTAGCCAGTGATCTGCAACTTGAAGCGCACGTGGGGTCCTCCCTTTTCCTTTTGTCGGGAGGGTAGCCACCGGGCCTGTTAGCTCCGAGAATTCCTTTCCCGTTCTGGAATCCTATTTGCAGTTATTGCACCGGGAAAAGGCAAGGTTAAATGGCAATGCTTACATTGGCTTGCAACACCTTGCCCTCTTCTCACAGACGGGGACATGCTTTGATGCCATTCGTGGGCCTCAATCGTTCAATCCCCTCCAGTATGGTAATCGTTAGCTACAGACTTGTCAACGTAGCTTGTTTGACATGCTTGCGAGGCAGTTGAGTGCATGTTGCACCCCTTAAAGGGCCATACAATGCATTTACACAGATAACATGCTCCCTGGCGATTCGTGGGGCCAGCGGGGCCCCCTTGCATCGAGGTGAGCCCGATGGCACCTCCTAGCGCGTCGAGTGTAACTGCCGGGGGCCTATGCCTTACCCCTTGTCCCCCCGGCTGGCCCCCTGGTTATCCACAATGTATCATTGCGATTTTTGGATGTTTTTGGGTTTTCCAGGAGAGGAGTATGAACAACAGCCTGTTTGTCGGGGTCATCCATATTTCCAAAGTGTATGCAACAGGTGTTCATATGAGATTACGCATGTATATTTGCGAGCATATGTACATACATATATATATATATAATATATATATATATATATATATTTATGTGCGTGCTTATGCGCATGTGTATATAATATACATATGTTAATAGATGCTAAAGTGCATATGAATATACGGATGCAGATGCGTCAGCGAGTCAGCACCCCTGAGGACCTGGGAGCACTTAGGCCTGTCCCAGAGTGAGGGGCCCATGTTCAGCAAGCATTGGTCCAACTTGCTGGGACCGAGCCCAAGCGCCGCATTCAAAATTTCAAAGGAATGCGAAGGCAAGGTTGCGAGGGGCAGCTCTGAAGTACCGCTCTCCGGGGTCTCCGCTCGGGCGCTTGGCCATCCGTTCAGTTCCTCTACAAGAGCCCCCCCCCCCCCCGGCTGCTCGCCCCGGAGCAACGGCGCTCGGCCTAGGCTACCCTTCATCTTTCCCCATGTCTGACTTTTAAGTAAGTATTTTAGGCCATTTCCCTTGAAAGACCAAACCACTGCGCGGTTCAGAGGAACAACAGAAGCCGTATTTGGATGGGTGTTTGTTGAGGGTACCCCTTTCAAGGTTGATTTAAAGGGAATCAAGAGGAAGACCACCCATTCGGAGCCCCGATTTTGCCAGCTTGCCGGTCTGAGGCGTCGGACCAAGAGTCTCCTCCAAACACGCCGACCATCAGCCCCGAGAAGCACATCACCGAGGCTCCTTGCCAGGATGCAGATGCGAGCGACGAGCGGGGAGAAACAATCAGCTGTTCAAACACGGGGGGTTGGCCCATGGCGGAGGCGGGTCCAAGGTGAAATGACCAAAGTTGGCGGAGGCGGGTCCAAGGTGAAATGACCAAAGCTTGTTTGTGGGAGTTAGGGGGGGTTGGGGAGGGGGGTGGGTGACAAGACGGAAAATGCGGGTGGTCCAGTAGGGGGTTCAACGAATGCATGTTTCATTAGTTTGAAACAGGCCGGGGGCTCGATTCTGTTTTGCCACATACTGCTGTTCCAGCCCGCACGCATGACATGCTTTGCGGTTCCTTGAGAGTTGCTGTCTCGCGTTCCTGGTTTGTCTGGGCACCTGCTCTCGCTACATCTTGCTCGGAAGCGAGCTCTTCCATGTCCATTTGCTGAGATTGCCATTTTGACGTTCCTGGTTCAAATGCGTGGGGGGGACGAGGCCTACCAAAAAGGCTTGTCTAGAGCACGCTGATGAAAAGGAAGTGCCAGCTTTCGGTCCGTCCTTTCTCAAGTTTCAGGTGAGTAAGTGATAAGTTATAGGCTTGCATAATCATTTGGCCAGCCCCTCGTTTGGACGGCTGGGTGGGAAGAGCCCTTTTGGGATTCTGATGCCCACGCCAAATGCTCCCAACGCACCTCAGAGTTGCGCCGTGGACCAATGCGCCCCCTTTCCAGCAATTCACCGGGAACGCCTGGAGAAGCCACAGATCCCGCAGATCGCCAGAGCCCTCTCAAGCCTGTGATCTCGTCGCCAGGTCTATGCCTGGAATTTGGACCATGAGCCACCCGGCTGCTTTGGTTTTGCTTGCTTGCTTGCTGGCTTGTTAACCGGCAACAAGGGGCCAGAGGACCGGTACCTGAGCAGCAGAGATGTCCGTTCCGACAATCAACGCCCTCTTGGTGTTTGAGGATTTTTGACAGGGTTTCCATCCATTTCCCTTTTTGGAACCTCCAAAAGTGGGGATCGTTTCAACGCAAACCACCCGTAAAATGCATTTGTTGAGGGGGCATGCAGGGACCCTGTTTGAGGTTTGGTTCTCGAACTGTTTTTCTTGGGGTCAAAATGGAAAGGTGTTTTTTCCTTTTGGCGATGAGACTCCGGGGACTTGGCTTCGAACGTTGCGGAAGGTTCAGCAATCTCTTGGCTGCTGCCTCGGGAGATGCCAGCGGGGGCGCCATCCTGGCCATCGACATGGAGTTCCCGGGCTTCCTACGCCAGGAGAAACGGCGCAACTTCCGGGGACATCTTTGTCGCAAAAGTAGAAAAGCAACACTTCAATGGGGCGGTTTTCCTTTGCTTTCGCGTTTGTGCACCTGAATGGGGCGGTTTTCCTGTTCGCGTTTGTCTACTCCGCCTTTGTGAATCTTGCTTGGTTCGTTCGGGTCGTTCGTTTTTTCTTTCTTTTTTTTTTCTCATTCTTTTTCTCAAAGGAAGTTTGCGACGCTCTCGCTTGTTTGTTCACTTGCTTGCTGGCTCGCCTGACTGCCTGGTTTGATTTTTCGGGTTTCGTTCCCTGTTCGAAAGTTCTTGGTGATTAGTTTGGATTGTTTCCTTTTGCTCCTTTTTCGGTTGCTACTTTCTTTGCCATCTCTTGCTGCTTTGCCCAACTCTCACTCATGCTTTTCTACCAGCGTTTGGAGCTGTACGGGAGGTAGCTGTGGTTGATACCTACACGGTTACAAGTCGGAAGCAAGGGAAACTCTGTAAATTCCCATGTGCTGTACTTGATTTACTGGCAATATTTGAGAACACACCAGATTAGTGTCTGAGAGGCGTGTCAAGAGCTGACGTGCGGTCTTCAGATGCGCATCGAAGTCACATGGAACTGGACGCGAGGTGAACCTGAGAAAGCGGTTTGAACTGGCATCCGTGATTGTCATTGAGATGTTCGCCACTCAAAATGGGGAGGCTGGCAATCCGCTGGGGGCAGGTTCAAGCGTCAGGATTTGGTCACATCCAGACATGGCAAGCGGCATGTCGAGGAGCAGGCTGATCTTTCGATTGCGGGAACGCATTATCCCAGTACCCTGACCTTTCCAAGCCCAACTCCTCTCCGAACCCAATCTTGAAATCTCAATCAAAATCTGAATCAAATCAGTCAAGCCCCCCCAACATTTTCCCAAATCAGCAATCCTCAATGAAAGCAACCCTTAGTCAACCCTTGAATGAAATCAATCAATCCCACTGGTTTTTGACTTATAAGTCACATGGCTCCGTTCAGTGGGAACCATGGTTGTTACCCACTAACCTAACTTCCCCAATCGCCCCGATCACCCCTTGAAGCACTGCGTGTCCCTGGTTTAACGCTTCAGTCGGCCAGGAGCCGCGGAGCGGCGCTCGCGCCGCGCGGTACCAGGCGCTCCGCGGCTAGCCGGCAGTGAGCGGCTGGGGGACGGGCTGCGAGCTCTGGAGACGCCATGATGTTTTTGTTTTGTTGTTTTGTCGGTTTTGCAGGCTCGTAATAGGTTTGTGGTCCTTGTTTCTACCCTGTGCACTTTCCCCGCAAGAGTCAGGGGTGCACAGGTGCTTCAGCATATTTTTAGGGCCCTGTCTTGGCTGGACTGGTTTGCCGCCTGTTGCCGTTACGCATTGCCCGGCCACATGGTTTGAAGCCTGTTTAGGCTCGCTGCTTGGAAGGGGTGGGGGGTGGAGGGGGGGGGGCTAGGGCGGCAGATGCGTACGAAAAAGGTGGTTGTTGCTCTACATCTACAAGTTATATAGTCTCTTTTTCTCGCTGTAGGTACATATGTATATGTTTTCTTATATCCATCTACCTATCTAACCCGATGCTTCTATGTAAAAACACCACTATGGCTAGGTATGCATATATGTATGTATGCATGTGACGTCATGTAACGCAATGTAATGTATCGGGATGTACTGGAACGCTATGTGTGTGATGTAGGTATGCAGGCATGTAGTGTGTATGCATGCATGTATGTATGCATGTAACATATGCATTCATGCGTGCATGCAATGCAATTTATGTATGGTATGTATGTATGATTGAACGTAATAGCATGGTTGAACGTAATGCAATGCAACGTAATGTAGTATAATGCAATGTAATGTACATATGTATGTATGTATGTAAGGTACTGTAATGTGACGTAATGCAATGTGTGTACGCATGTATGTATGTATGTATGTATGTATGTATGTAAGGTAAGGTAATGTAATGTAATGTAATGTAATGTAATGTAATGTAATGTAATGTAACATAATGTATTGTAATGTAATGTAATGTAATGTAATGTAATGTATTGTAATGTTATGTATGTTATGTATGTATGTGTGTGTGCAAGGTATGCATGTATGTATGTATGTAATGTAATGCAATGCAATGTAATGTAATGTAATGTAATGTATGTATGCATGTATGCATGTAATGTATGTATGTATGTATGTATGTATGTACGTATGTATGTATGTAAATCTATGTATGTCAATGTATGTATCTATGTAAGGCATGTATGTATGTATGTATGTATGTATGTATGTATGTATGTACGTACGTATGTATGTAATGTATGTATGTATGTATGTATGTATGTAATGTATGTATGTATGTATGTAATGTATGTATGTATGTATGTATGTATGTATGTATGTATGTATGTGTATGTATGTATGTATGTATGTATGTATGTATGTATGTATGTATGTATGTATGTATGTATGTATGTATGTATGTATGTAATGTATGTATGTAATGTATGTATGTATGTATGTATGTATGTATGTATGTATGTATGTATGTATGTATGTATGTATGTATGTATGTATGTATGTATGTATGTATGTATGTATGTATGTATGTATGTATGTATGTATGTATGTATGTATGTATGTATGTATGTATGTATGTATGTATGTATGTATGTATGTATGTATGTATGTATGTATGTATGTATGTATGTATGTATGTATGTATGTATGTATGTATGTATGTATGTATGTATGTATGTATGTATGTATGTATGTATGTATGTATGTATGTATGTATGTATGTATGTATGTATGTATGTATGTATGTATGTATGTATGTATGTATGTATGTATGTATGTATGTATGTATGTATGTATGTATGTATGTATGTATGTATGTATGTATGTATGTATGTATGTATGTAATGTATGTATGTATGTATGTATGTATGTATGTATGTTATGTTATGTATGTATGTATGTATGTATGTATGTATGTATGTATGTATGTATGTATGTATGTATGTAATGCATGCATGCATGTATGTTTGTATGTACGTATATATGTATGTGTGTGTATGTAATGTATGCATGCATGTATGTTTGTATGTACGTATATATGTATGTGTGTGTATGTAATGTATGTAATGCTTGTATGTGTGTATGTATGTATGTATAATATGTATGTATGTAATGTATGTATGTAATGAAATGTAAAGTAATGTAGTGTAATGTATGTATGTAATGTATTGTAATGTTATGTTATGTAATGTTACGTAATCTTATGTAATGCAGTATATGTATGTTATGTTTTGTTATGTTATGTTATGTTCTGTTGTGTATGTATGTCTGTATGTAATGTAATGTAATGTGATGTAATGTAATGTATTGTATGTATGTATGCATGCATGTATGTATGTATGTGTGTGTGTAATTTATGTAATGTATGTGATGTATGTAACGTATGTAATGTATGTCATGTATGTAATGTATGTAATGTATGTAATTCATGTAATATATGAAATGTATGTAATGTATGTAGTGTATGTAATGTATGTCATGTAATGTAATGTAATGTAATTTAATGTAATGTAATGTATTGTATGTATGTATGTATGTGTGTGTGTAATGTATGTAATGTATGTAATGTATGTAATGTATGTATGTATGTAATGTATGTAATGTATGTAATGTATGTAATATATGACATGTATGTAATGTATCTAATGTATCTAATGTATGTAATGTATGTAATGTATGTAATGTATGTAATGATTGTATGTAATGTATGTATGTAACTATATATGTCACGTCATGTCATGTAATGTAATGTAAAAAATGTAATGTATGTATGTAATGTACTGTAATGTAATGTAATGTAATGTAATGTAATGTAATGTAATGTAATGCAATGCATGTATGTACGTATGTAATGTAATGTAATGTAATGTAATGTAATGTAATGTAATGTATGTATGTATGTAATGTATGTAATGTATGGAATGTATGTAAGGTATGTAATGTATGCATGTATGTATGTATGTAATGTATGTATGTATGCATGCATGTATATATGTAATGTATGTATGTATGTAACGTATGTATGTATGTATGCATGTATGTAATGCATGCATGTATGCAATGCATGTATGTATGTATGTATGTATGCCTGTCATGTATGTATGCAATGTATGTAGGTATGTATGTATGTATGTATGTTTGCCTGTCATGTATGTATGTATGTATATATATATATGTCATGTCATGTGATGTCATTTAGTGTAATGTAATGTAATGTAATGCAATATTGCAATGTAATGTAATGTAATGTAATGTAATGCATGTAATGTATGTAATGTATGTATGTATGAATGTATGTATGTATGTATGTAATCAAATGTATGTATGGATGTGTGTATGTATGTATGTATGTATGCATGCATTCATGCATGCATGTATGTATGTATGTGATGTATGTATGTATGTATGTATGTACAGTATGTATGTATGTATGTACGTATGTATATACATTACATATATACATACATACATACATACATACATACATACATACATACATACATACATACATACATACATACATACATACATACATACATACATACATACATACATACATTACATACATACATACATACATAATTACATACATACACAAATACATATTACATAGATACCTACATACATATACACATACGTACATACCCACCTACATACATACATACACACACATACATACATCCATCCATCCATCCATACGATTCTTTGCGTTAACGCATCGAAAAATACAAAACATTTCATTACAATAAACTACATTGCATTGCATTACATAACATTACCTCGCGTTGCACTACATTACATTACATCACATTACCTTACATTAAACTACATCACATACATAAATACATACATACTGTAGGTTCGATTTGATTATGTTGCATGACATTAAATACATACTAACATGCATACGTACGTACATACATACATACATTACACAAACATATTGAACATGCCATAACATGCATAGATACATGCATTGCATACATACATACCACCATTACATACATACATACATACATACATACATACATACATACATACATACATACATACATACATACATACATACATACATACATACATACATACATACATACATACATACATTACATACATACATACATACATACATACATACATACATACATACATACATACATACATACATACATACATACATACATACATACATACATACATACATACATACATACATACATACATACATACATACATACATACATACATACATACATACATACATACATACATACATACATACATACATACATACATACATACATACATACATACATACATACATACATACATACATACATACATACATACATACATACATACATACATACATACATACATACATACATACATACATACATACATACATACATACATACATACATACATACATACATACATACATACATACATACATACATTACACATACATATACATACATACATACATACATACATACATACATACATACATACATACATACATACATACATACATACATACATACATACATACATACATACATACATACATACATACATACATACATACATACATTACATACATACATACATACATACATACATACATACATACATTACATACATACATACATACATACATACATACATTACATACATACATACATACATACATACATACATACATACATATTACATACTTACTTACATACATACATACATAGACATACATACTTACGGTACGCAAGTACTCACATACATACATTACATACATTACATTGCAATATTACATTACATTACATTACATGGCATTACGCTATTACACGTGACATTACATACATGCATACTTACAATACATTACATACATACACACATACATTAGAGTGCATTACATTACATCGCACTACATTGCATACCATACCATGCCAAAGCATAGCACAGCATAGCATACCAACGCCTACCATACCATACCCTACCTTACATTGCATTACATTACATTGCATTACATTACATTGCATTACATTACATTGCATTACATACATTACATTACATTACATTTCATTGCATTGCATTACATTACATTGCATTACGTTACGTTACGTTGCGTGGCATTACATTGCACTACATACATTACATACATTACATACATTACATACATTACATACATTACATACATTACATACATTACATTACATTATTACATTACATTGCATTACATTACATTACATTACATTGCATTACATTACATTATTACATTACATTACATTACATACATACATACATTACATACATACATACATACATACATTACATACATTCATTACATACATTACATACATACATACATTACATTACATACATTACATACATTACATACATTACATATATTACACACAGTACATTACATTACATTGCATTACATTACATTACATTGCATTACATTACATTACATTACATTACATTACATTACATACATTTCATACACTACATACATTACATACGTACTGGCCATACATACATACACACATACATACATACATACATACATACATACATACATACATACATGCATGCATGCATACATACATAAAATACATACATACATACATACATACATACATACATACATACATACATACATACATACATACATACATACATACATACATACATACATACATACATACATACATACATACATACATACATACATACATACATACATACATACATACATACATACATACATACATACATACATACATACATACATACATACATACATACATACATACATACATACATACATACACTACACTACATACATACATTACATTACATTACATTACATTACATTACATTACATACATACATACATACATACATTACATTACATTACATTACATTACATACATACATACATACATTACATTACATACATACATGCATACATACATACGTAACGTAACGTAACGTAACGTAACGTAACGTTACGTAAGGTAAGGTAAGGTAAGGTAACGTAACGTAACGTAACGTAACGTAACGTAACGTAACGTAACGTAACGTAACGTAACGTAACGTAACGTAACGCAAGGTGGTGTGCCACAATGCAACACATGTGATGTGATGTAAGGTGGCATAATGTATTGTAGCAATGTTCTATACGTCCATTGTTGTTCTTATCTTGGCCTTAGCCTAATGTTCATCTTAGTCTAATCTAACATGCTCGATTTCTAATCTAACCTATTCTGTGTGATCAAATCTAGTTAGCCTAGTCCAATCTAATCTAACCTAATTTTGATCCAACTTATTTTAATTGAAACCAATCTAGCCTATCTATCCTATCCTATCCTATCCTATTCTTACACAGGGTGTTGTGACCTAACTAGTCAGTCGGCAATCCTTCCCATTAATGAACCAAAGGTTTATCAATCTAAGTCTTGGTTCGAAGAACATGCCCAGTGCCTGCAAGGGGACGATTCTCGGTAAACAGGACGCCGACACCACCGATCCGAAATGTCCAACCTCCCAACCTAATCTCTAGACTTCCACAAAAAACTACACATATTTGTATATACATATATATATACACACGTGTGTGTGTGTATTCTATTTGCGCATTTTTTTGGGTCCCTTCAAACCGAGGGGAGAACGTGGACCGCCTGCGGCTGATCCAACTCGGGGCCGCAGTGGCGGACGCGGACGGCACCGTGCGGGGCGCCTGGAGTTTCAACTTGGCGCACCTTGGTATCTCAAAGACGGGGGGGGGGTTGGTGGGGGGGTGGGGGTATGGGTGGAAGTACTTGTTGGAAAGATTACTCAGACAAGTGATGCTTGCCCAGGGTTGCGCAAACCGTTTGTTAGGTCAAAGGATTTGGACTGTATGAAAAAGATATCCCCGTCTGCTTTTTGCTTGTTTCAATCAATTTCCCTTGGATCAGATTGTGGTCAGCTTTTTCTGGCTGTTTCAAAGGGCCTCTCCTTAGTGACAGCTGTGGTCACTGGGATGCCCAGGTTGGCAACTCAGAAAGGTAGCCTCCTTGATGACTCCAAAGTTCCAAAGCCCGCAGCCAAGGTTTGACATCGAAGCCGCTCATCTGCATTGCGGGGAGGGCCTGCGTCCAGAAAAAAGTGTTGCAGGTGAGCAGCTTTCGCGCCTGTGATATTGCAACCGCGCCCATTTTGATCTGAGCGACGCCTTGTGGCGGGTGAACCAGGGAGTTGTTTCATTTTTTTGCGGTTCAAGGCCAGCAAGGGCAGATATGGGTTTGAACAAATGGCTTCGGTCTTCCCTTCTTAAATCCGGGCCTTCCACAAGCTTCTACCAAAAAAGGCAAAAGCAAAAACAACTTGGAGACCATGACCACCCCTGCAAGTCGTGTGGTTTTCCGCCTGGGAATTTCCCTTTGGCCCATGCCCCAAAACGGGGGGCAACTCGCGAGCGTCGCAGGTTGACCTCCACACGGAGAAGTCCATGGCCTTCTTGCGGGCGGTCGGGGGACCGGGAAAGTCGGTGCCGACCTCTCGCGCCCAGGGATGGGATGGGGCCCAAAAACGGGGGAGCGCTTTTTGAGGAGAAACCGGGGGAACGCTTGGCTTGGCTTGGGCTTTTGAGAGGTTGGTCTCGGATTGGGCCTTGAGTTTTTTTTTTGGGGGGGGGTGGTTTCGTTCTGAGTTTGTTTAGGTGGTTTTCAAAACGAAAAACCAGCTTTCGGGAGGCCCCCTTTCTGTTTGGTTTGGGGGGTCTACTGTGGGTGGTTGCAAGCTCCGCTTCTCGCGCCGTTCAGAAAAGATGGTTGAAACCATAACGAGATTTCGTTGGCTGGTATTTACATTGGGGAATCGAACCATTCCAGGGCTTCCGGACGGTGCAGGACTTCGTCCATCCACAGCGCCCTTGGTCAGAGGGGAATTTTTGGGGTCCACCCTCCAGTCCACTGTTAGTGGAACCCACCGGAGGGTCTCTGTTAGCGGGACATAGTCTTCCACGACCCCTCAGTCAGGCTCCATGTTAGTGGACAGGAGGGTACAATGTGCTCTGCTTGCTTTTAATGGGGGTAGGAAGGCCTCTGTAGACTTTGTCACCATGGCTCAAGAACGACAAGTCAACGGGTTTTGGGCGCAACTCACATGGCCACGAATTCCGGAAAGACACTTTCAAAATTGCTTGGTGGACATCAGTCTTCATGGACCTGATGTCCACCAAATTGTAGCGAATGGGAGGACCATTTTGATGTCGCCTCCTGTTCAGAAAGCACTTGGAGACGGGGGTGAAGCAAACAGCGTGGCCGCCTTTTCGAAATCCACGTCTCTCCTGGCGGATTGTGTAAGATTACTTTCCTCGCGCGGGGGGGGGGGGGTTGGCGCATGTGCGAGGCCGGGCTTGACTTCACCCGCCACAAGAAGGAAGGCATTGATCCAGGCCTCAGCCAGGGCTGGAAGGATGGACGGCTTGGACTGGCTGGAGTAGCCAGAGGTGGCCTTTTTGGGCTAGTTTGGTTTGAAATAGATGGCGCTGGTTTAGATTGGTTTGATTTCATTTACCAAGGCTATCGATTTGTCCAAAAGGTCACCTACGGGAGTATCCTTCCTCCAATGATCAAGGCTACTTTTAAGTAGCCTCCCTGTCCACTTCCATTGTTGGAAAGAGGGTGATTAACATCAGCTTGTTCTGACTGATTTTGGGCAAGCGGTCTGCCTCATATGCATAGGAGGTTCACCTTTTCTGTGGGGTGAGTAATCCGCTCATGAACAGCTTCTCCGTGTCAACCGTCGGCAGTTAGCACGTGGAGGTCACGAGTTGTTGGCGAGCGTCTGTCAAATTCTGACATGTCCTGTGTTGAATCACCCATGCCAGGAGTCAAAATCCTGATGCGAAACTCTTGCTCCGTTCAAAGAGGCAACGAACGAGCGACTCAAACTGGCCTAGCATCGGGAATCCGACCGTTCTCGAAGGCACCTCCCTGAGGCAGCGGGCCATCTGAGTCAGGAACTGGTTGCAGCGGAATGGTTGGGTGAACCATTAAATGGTTCCAACCCACGGGTTTCCACTTTTTGACCACCCCAAGATAGACTTAACCGCAGGGCTTCACCTTTCGGGTGTGATGCGACCACCCCGGCGTGTCCTCGCGTGCGAGTCCGTTGGGAGCCACGTGCCGGCCGCACCGCCAGTCATCCTGGGCCGAAAGTTTGCGAGCTCCCTGCTGGTGGGGCAGCGCGCCCCCTGCTGGGTGACCTTTGCAGGCGCTCGTTGTTGTTCCCCGGGGAGGGTGGGAGGGGGGGGGGGGGGGGGTTAGGGCCACTGACATGGGCTTGTCGATTTTTGTGTTTTTTGGTGGCCGGGGGGGGGGGGGGGGAGGTCTTTTGTGGCAGAGCTAAAAGGAAACCATGATTTCGGAGGTTGCCCATTTTTGATTAAAAAAAAGCAACATGTTTTTTTGTTTTATCCGGTCGTGTTTTTCTGGGTAAGTTCGTGGATTGAACCACCTATTCAAGCGCAGGTCTTGCATGCGGTTGCTTCGTTTTTTGTGCTCTCTCCTCTCCGCGGGAACGAACGCACGGACACAACTCGGTATCCAGCAAGATCTGGCAGCACCTGGTCATCAATGAGTTTGCTGCTTTTTGTTCTCTTGCTTCAGGTTGTGTCTTAAACTATGTTAAACTCATGCAGCTAGTTGAAGTCACAGGTAAGCATGGTGTTTGTGCCTGCGGGCCTGCGGGCCCATTTTGTTGTCTCGCAGGAAAAACTGAAGGAACTCAACTGGTTTATGGTCCACGCATGTTGGCACATATTGTAGCCATTTGTTTCCTCATTTTTTTGCTGAGCTTTCAACCCTTTGAAGCTGTGTGTTGATCAACATGGCTGCCTTACCTTGCCTATCAATGGGTTGGACTTGTTGGAGATGGAGAAGATTCAGGCCAGACCACTAGTCGGACAGCCCTCGCTTCGCGGTGCTGAAGAGGGGGATTCTTCCAGACAGAGTCAAGCCGCTTTCCCTGCAATAGCGGCCTCCCTGCCAACGGCTTGGTCTCCGATTTCCGTCTTACAGATCATCCAACAAAGGGGCTCTGATGATGAGAAAAACCAAGCCTCAGACACTGCCGCTGCGGTCGCTCCAACGTCCTCCAACGAAGTACCAGCCATTTTTGGATCCCGACGGGTCAGATTTCTGCACCCAAGAGACAGGTGAGCTTCAAAAGCAGCTTTCGCACTGGCTGAACTTGTTTGGGTGACGTTGGTCTCTTTGCAGGTGTTTCCCCCCCTCCCTGCCCCCCTTGGTTTTCTCGATTTCTCGCGTGTTTTGCGATCGATCGGATGGCAGGCTCCTATGACCTGGCGTATCTGCTGAAGCTGCTGACCTCCGGCCAGCCGCTGCCGAGGGACTCCCATTCCTTCGATGTGCAGCTGGGCATGTACTGCCCGCGCCCCAAATGGGAAGTGGGGTGAGGCGCTTGAGGCGCTTGGGGCTCCTTGGGCGGGGGGGGGGGATTCTTTTGCACTCGGCACTCGGCGGCCATTGATTTTTTTCCCTGGTTGACGGCATGAAGGCTTTGACGCCTCACCTCTAAACCACCCTTCGGGACCGAGATGCCTTGCACAGAGGAAACCTGTTCAAGGCGATGGCAGTTGCAGGGGTTTCACTTTGGGTGCCTCTCTTGTCTATATCATAATTCTCTTGGGGGAATTCCGAAGAGGGTCTACGTCCTCGCGCCGTCCAGGACGGCGAGTTTCTCAACATCATATCATGGCGTTGGTTTCCTCCTGGTTTGCCATGTGACTACTGACCAAAGGGGTGTCCACCATCACCATTTTGGGTGTGTCTTTTGATTGAGGCTGGACCCTCCAAAATGGTGGCTTTGCCCCTTGGCTTAACCACAAAAAAAAGGTTCTGCACATGACTCTCTCCCCCATCGTTTTGGGCCGGGCTTGACTCCAAAAACAGCTGCCAACTCCAGAAAAAACACCGCAGACAGATCCATCCGCAACCGTCAGCGGGGCCGCCGAGGCCGCCGGAACTATGAGCTGAGGGATTACTTGCCCCACGGGTCCCTGGACGCCTGGGCTCGGCGCCTGGGGGTGCAGCGCTTCGGGCGCAGCCACACGGCGTGGAGCCCCATGGAGGGGCCGGTGGGTTGGGTTTGGGGGGGCGGGGCTGGTGGGTTGGTTGGGTTGGGGCGGGTTGGGTTGGGTGGGTTGGGTGGTTGGTGGGGTGGTTGGGTGGTTGGGTGTGGTGAGTTAGGTGGTTTAGTGAGCTGAGTTGGGTGGATTCAGGTGAGGGTGTGCGGGGCTCGCTCTGGAGGTTCGCGTTGGGAATCCGTTGGGGTTAACAGTCGGGGGTGCGGGGTCCCCTGAAAAAGTGAGGAGGTTTCCACTGCACATGCGGCTGAAGCTAGCGGAACTTCGCGTTCACGATGATGCATTGGGCGGACTTTGACACTGGCAAATTTGGGAATGGCCTCTTCCCCACATGCCGCTTGTCGAGTTGGAGAGCCCAGTGACGCCCTCTAAGCCCAACGAAATGGCCCTAAGTTCTCGGTTGGGGTCACCTGAGAGGGATTTTTCCAGCTGCGGGAAGCAGCAATTCGTCGCAGGCTGGCAGCGACGCCCTGCTGACGCTGAACCTTTTCCTGGTGATCTTTGGGCCCAACAGCCCGGACCCCCGACCCATTGTCAAACAATGGGTGCAGAGGTCGGCTTTCTTTTGGCCCGCTTCGAAACAGCAGATGCCATCGAAACATATCGAAACCATCAGGGTGAGGCGGGCACCCTTGCCGGTGATTCAAGCAGTGGAACAAGGTCCCGCTGAGTCCGGGGCTCCCCCCTGGTGAGTGTGCACGGGTTGTATATGCAGGCACCCTGACACAAGGAAGGCCACACTTGGTTTAGGGATTGGGAGATTGTCAGAGGGTGAGGGTCAGCACGAAGGATGCTGAGGTTTGTACTTACATGATTTTGGCACATATGACCTGCATTGCTATTGGCGTCTACTCTCTGATAGTAGCATTCCCTGGCATCTCATGGTCAACATCCAAGAGGGGAGGGGCAGGGCTTGTATCCTTGGCTCGGAGAAACCCGGCTCACCGATAAAGAAAAACGGAAATTTCTCCTAAGGCCTCGGATGAAATTGGGCGGTATCCAGCCAGCAGGTGAAGCATGTGGCAAGCGTGCGGTCTCGAGCTCAGGTGCCCCCGACGAGAGGCACTGAAAAGGGGGGAGGGGGAACTCGCGCAAGTGGGGGGCGGGTTTTTGGCACCCTGCCATCTCTCATCCATCCATTGCACGCTATATCTTATCTTCAATGAAGGCGTGCGGAGATAGGGATGGATACGGAGATGAGGGGATGGGTGATGAGGAATGATGAAAGAGATCTCACTCACCCATCTCCTTCCTGTCTTCTCTTTCCATTTCCTACCGCCTATTACACTCTACTTCCGGAAGACCAAGATACAGGGAAATGCTTTTAGACGGTTCACCTTGTCCAGAAATTTAGGTGCATGAAATGGGTGTGCCTTTTTGTCCGCTTCCCCGGTTGGTTTGTTGGTTTGTTTGTTGGTTGGTTGGTTGACCCATAGGACTCCACCCAGTCTTGGGGTCCCTCAGCTGGAGACAAAGGCGTTTCCATGAAGATAGGAAACGGTCCTTGCACCTCATACGGTCCTTTCCAGTCTAAAATGGTGTCCGCTTTCCACTACCCCCTAACGACTACCCTTGAGGGAAACGTGGGGATACAACCACTATAAGCACTGTGTAAAGGGTATACGGCCTGTGGCTTGGGCAGTGGAACCCCTCTTAGAACCAGGCCCCAATGACGCACCCTCCTATTTGGCGACATCGGTCCGTAGCTGCTCCAACTGAGGTTTTCTGTGCATGTATGTTTGTGTGGGTGTGTCTGTGTGTTTGCAAATGTGCATGTGCATACGCGTGTGCGTGTCACCCGAATTCAGGTCGGATTCTTTGTTTCCATAGTTCTTTGATAGCTTTGAGAGTGCATTTGTTAGAACATAGGCCATATAGACCTCGAAGAGTGCACAAAGTCACAGACACGTTTATTTCGAGGGTACCCTTTTAGGTTTCGTCTTGAAGGGAAACCAAATCCTTCACCCGCTGACAAGCATAGGACCTGACTGCTGGCTTGGGGGGCCCTCGCCTAGTGGAGACCCTCCTGCATGCCGGCGCCACTATGAGAGCCACGACCACTTTCCGTGCGTATGTCGCGCCAGGAAGTGGGGGGCCTGGCAAACCTGGCAAGAGCAGTGGGACCAGCAGTGCGTTTCGGCAGGCGCGTCCTGCGCACTTCTAGTGGGCACACGAGTGGGCGGGGGAAGGCTGGCAGAGGTGCATGTTCAAAGTTGCACCTCTATTGGGAGTTTCCAGCAGTGCGCGGCAACACGCCATTCAGCACCCTTTGCAAAAGGACGGGCCCATATCAGGTCAATGGTGGCCAGTTGGTTGAGCATGCTTGACCCAATTAAGCATCAAGATGGTTGCAAGTCGATTCATGTTCCATATCTTCTCATATGTGTCTATATATATAACTATAGTGTGTCGATATATAGAGATATATATATATATATTCATACACATGAACATCTACCTTCCTGGCTGCCTATCTGCCTATCTACCTATCTATCTATTTGTCCATCTATCTATCTATCTATCTATCTATCTATCTATCTATCTATCTATCTATCTATCTACCTTTACCTATCTACCTTTACCTATCTACCTTTGCCTATCTACCCATCTACCTATCTACCTACCTATCTACCTATCTAGGTACCTATCTACCTATCTCTTACCTACCGATCTACCTGTCTCTTACCTACCTATCTACATATCTACTTATCTACCTATCTATCTACCTATCTGCCTATCTACCTATCTACCTATCTACCTATCTACCAGCACATGCACACGCACACACACACACACACACACCATCTTTATGTTTCTTTCTTCTTATTTTTTGGTTTTGGGGGGGGAGGAGGTGACCAACAAGGAAGAATCATTAATCAAGCCAACCAAGCAACCAACCAATCAAGCAATCAATCAATTAATCCAAGCAAACAAACAACAAAACAGTAATAGACCTATGCACATGTACATTGGGTGTGAACCTCCCGCTCCCGGCCTGGTCATCTTGCCAGGCATGTCAAGCTGGGAGCTGATGCAGCAGCAAGCGAGGCGAATACTTGGGTGAGGTCCCAAAGGCTGCAATTTTCTCATGACACACTTTTTTGGGGTTCTTGACATGCACAAAAATGCAGTCACATATAATCTGCTGGTGTTTTTGTCACATTTGTGCTGAAGAAATCACGGCGAACTCAGGGAATGAGCGAGCCCAGCCATGAAGCTTGGGGATCCTTGGTTTGCTCACGCGGGAAATCAGAAGATGGATCCACCTTCCACCCTTGGCCGCAATCGCCCCCACTCAGATGGCAGTGGAGTTTGTATCGCGGGGTTTCGGAAGGAATCCAGCAGGGCACATTCTGGCGACGTCACTCGGGGGGTTTGCAGCAGCACCTGTGAAAATTGTCCGACTGTACCCCCTGCCCCGTCCTAAAGGCCATAGCCCATTCTCCGCAAAGAACTGACACCTTTCATTCAGTCCCAAAATGGGCGATTTGGCCAGCGAAACTGGCAAACTCAAGCCAATCATTGTTCCGATGCCTCTCTTAGATGGAGCTAATTCGGCGCAATCTCGTACTCTGAGAGCGCGTCCCCTGCGAGCTTTTGGAGGGAAATGGTTTTGGGACCAACGGACTGCTTGATCCTTAGGATGTTGACCTGCCTGGTGTCACCGGCGTTTCTCAAGAAACTCAAGAATTTGGCGCCATTTGCTACACATTTTTCCTGATAGCCCTTGTTTCATGCCTGCAACAGGTGATGGATATCCTGTGGAGAAGCTACAAGCCACATGAGACGGTGGTCCAAATTCTGGCGATCTAGGCATGTGCCCACGAAGTACGCCGACAAGAAAGCCACCAGCCTTGGCTCCCCCCGATTAATACACGGGCCCTTTCCTGCAGGTCCTGCTTCGGCCAAGGGGGAACCATTCAAAGGATCACTTACACTGGCAGGGTGCTCAGTAAGTGGTTAGTAAGGCTGGTTATAGCTACCCACTTACCATGGTTCTAAGTCTCCTAAGCGGGTTATCACCAGGCTTCCTGACCACTTTACTATGTACCCGATCGCCCCTTGAAGCGCTTGAAGTACCCCAGCCCTTCGATGGGCAGAGGACACCCCTTGCGCCCCCCCTTCCCGTGGCCCGAGCTCTCGCCGCAGCCGTTGCTCAAGCCGCCGCGAAGTCAGCAGCGCGTGGAGTCGTCGGCATGGTGAAGTCGGTGAAGCCGTCCGTGATGAAGGCCAAGAAGGTGCAGGTGAAGAAGGGCCAGGCGCGCGCAAGCTGAAGGCGGTTGTTGTTTTTTTTGGTTGAGGTCATGGATCAGGCCCTAGTTGGTGTTGTGGATTGGTCGTTTTGGCGGTTTGAACCCCTGGTTCTTGCGGAGGGTCACGGGAAGCCACCACAGGGGCATGCAGGATGAGCAAGGAACGTTCGGAGGCGTTTGGGCAATCGGAGTCAGGACATGTCCCCGCTGACCGGCAAGCCCAAGATGGTGCGTCAGGACAGCCGGATGCTTGGTGCCGATGATCGCGCAGTGACTCGGGGTTTCCGAGCCAATTCCCTTTTTTGGGTTACCTCCCGAAGTGGCGATTTTAATGGACACCACCAGTAAATTAATCAACCTTTGATTTGGGGAATCCAGTGACCCCTCGGGACCTCGTGGCGTTGACAGGACCCTTGCTGCTCCAATAGTGGGCTTGTTTAGAAGCGGAGAAAGCACTGCTTTGCTTGCACAAGCAGTCTGGACTGCACATCTTGTGAGGCTCCGACCAGTCGCAGATATGGGTGTGTCTTTGTTTGGGGAACCCTGTCCGTTTCTTGCTGTTTCCATGGGGGTAACTATGGTCGAAGGCGAGTCATTCGGAAAGGCGAGTCATTTCCTGGGGGGGGGGGGGGTTCTTCAAGGTTCTTGTTTGGAGTGGTTTCGGGGAATTTAACTGGATACCACATTTTGAGAGCTTTCATTTGCCCATAAAATCGCTTGGTCGAGCTACTTGGATGTTCGGCCAAGTTACCAAGTAAGTGGCTAGCCACCTGGGATATAACCCCCTAATGACTGGGCAAACCCCACCTAGGCGTATTTACCTAACAACTTTCTTGGCGCCGACCACCCAAGTAGAAGTTAGTCAGCGGGTGCTCCGACAGTTGGGAGGACTCTGTAGGCACCACACTGGGGGGCTGCCCATGGGCCACCCGAGGGGGTAGGGCATAGGTGTCCTTTTTGGTTGTTTTGGTTGAAAAATAGATGGCGATTCCCGGTTTACCTGGTGGTTTCATCATCTAACAGGGCCATCTATTTGCCTCAAAAGGACATCTATGGGTAAGGGCCAAAAACATGTCCAAAAATGCTCCAGTTGTGGCCACCCTTTGGGGCCGCAATGGGTTTACCCTCTCTCCCAACATGGCACCTAGGGACCTGGTTCCTCCAAGAGGAGATGAATCTTCCAGGTGCCCTCCCACAAGTGCCATGTGGGAGGAAGGGACCGCCCTGCACGGCGGGTTTAGCCTTTAGGTGGCTTGTCCGCAGGTTCCGGAAGTGTTACAAGGCGTGGTCCAGGCTGAGGCTTCACAAAGGCAGGAGCGCATCACGTGAATCCGTGAATGGCAAGGTCTTCGCGAGGTAGCTTGCGCAAGGAAAAGAGCTGAACACTTGAAACCGCTTGAGCCGCATGCTCAAAACCGGTGGATATTCAGGGTGCAAGGGGAAGCCCCTTGCCACAAAGGGGCGCCTTCGCCGCCTTTTTGGTTTTCTTTCCCATGCTTCTGATCGTCCAGTTTAGTGATCTGTGAGTCTAATCATGACTCACTGGTTTGGCAGGCAAGGGACGTCACAGTGTCTCAAACCAATGGTCTGGGAGGCTTGAACTTGGCATATGCGTGTCTCTTCTTTCTTTCTTTTTTGGTTTCGGTGAAGCCCAAAACCCCATTTGGTGGATTTTGAAGGGAAACCAAAAGGAAGCCAAGAAAAACGAGAGACCCATTTGAGGCCTCTAACTGTTCACACTGGACCCACGTTGCGCGGGGCTCGCTCCTTCGGCCCTCGGTCTCGCAGGACCGCGGGCGAGAGGAGGCGGCACGCATGGCGAAGATGAGCAAGGAGCAATGGCTCAAGTACCAGACGGAGCAGTCCTCGCCTCGGAGCGCTCCTTTTCGAGTGCTTTGAGTACTGATTGAAGATAGTTACCGGTGAAAAACAAGCCTCCGACCAATTCCACTATGGAATTGGAAGTTTGTGGGGCACCCCTGGAATTCCATTCGTGAGATTTCCGGTTGTTCTTGCAAAGTCGCTGTGCTTAAAAAATACGCGCCAGGCAGCGGTTGGGATGGATGACTTGGTACATTCGGGGGCGAAATTGGTAACGCCTGGACCCAAATCGGTCCCCCTGAAAGGGAAACCGATTTGTGCCAAGTTGTTGGTAGGTGTCTGACGTAAGGGGCTTCGCTAAAAAGCCTAAGTAGGGTTGCTCGTAGTTGGCAAATGCACTGGATGGAAGCGAGTGGGTGACTATGGTTCCCCACCAAACTGTGTCACACTTAAGTTGCTTGGCTTGCAATATTCATGGCCATTTGGGCCGTGTCCAAAATGGGGCTGCTGCTGCCCCAAATCGAATCTACGGTTTGCAGAGAAAAGTGAAGGCCACCTTTGGCAGTATGGGGATGAAGCCGAGGTGTGCTCCTCCACCTTTCTGAACACGTGCATTACATGGCCAGAATCCGACAGAGCATCCCCCGTCCACGGGGGATCCCTTCTTTTGGACACACACACACACATACCTTCCGAAAGCAAAAGGTATAAACACATGACACATTCCATGCAGACAGGAACATCCACACACATAATGACACAGCAAGGCCACACGCTTCTTGAAAACACCGAAATTGTCAGCGGGGGGAAGACGCCCCCGGCGTCGTGTTGTGGGCGAGGTACAAGAGTGCTTGGCCGAAACCCGAGTACATGAAGGAGCCCCGCGTGGCCATCTATGTGCGGGACGGTGGGGAGGGAGCCTACAGGCTGTTGGGTGGGGTCGGGGCGCGGGCAGAGGCCCAGAGATGGCCAGGAGAAATGGCAATTTGTGGAGTTTCTGTGTGTCATTTGCCCTAAACAGCTAAAGGGGAGCATGTTTTGGATTGTTTGGGGACCCACTAGCCAGATGAAGAAGCAAGCCAAGCGGGCCTGTTTCTGAAAAGCGGAAGGAAAATATATTTTCAGGGCAGGGTTCGGACTTGTATCAGGTAACCCCTACTTGTTGGTTTGGTGGTTTGGGGATTTCAACTTTCTGGTTGAAATCAAGTTTATTTTCCGAATTGAACCCACAAGAAGAAGGTTACACTTTATGCAGAGGGTTCGTCTTCCAGCAACCAAGTACTTAAAGGGGCATTATAAATAGAAAGTGGGCAATACCCACAGTTATAACCCGCTGAAGCCATGGCGAACAGTCTCCGTTCAGTGGGTTGTCTCACCAGGCTTACTGCCCGCTTACTAAGAACACTGCCCCTTTAAGCAACTTGTGGGTGAAGTACGGGAACTACCACTAAACTAACTGGACACCTAGCCAAAAGCCTAAGTGACCGGATGGCAGCACCCAGTAAAATGGGCCAACGCACCTGACAAAGTACCCCCTGAGAATGGTCTTGCACATCTCTGCCAGGGACGGTTAGGCTAGGTAGGTAACGCCCTGCCATTCTCCAACTCCAACTCCAAGTACCACATTCTGGGAAGGAGAAACCACTCCAACGAACTCAGGGGAACTCAGTCTAGACTCCCTTGCCCAGTGGCCCTTTTGCCATCTTTTTCTGGGAAGGCTTCCCCTAAAACTTAACTCAACTGACTCAGGAACCGGGGGACGCCCCTTTTTATCCCACGGAAATCCCTTGGGTGGATTCAAGAAGGCCTGTGGGCCACCCAGGAAAATAAATAAAGTGTTTCTTCAGACAATGGATTTCAAATCCCACTGGCTCCGCACCTGAGAGGCAGCAGACCTACGAGATCGTGACCCGCTGGACCGCGGAGACGAAGATCGAGTACCGGCCCCACGCCAAGGCCCCGGGCTCCAAGTCCCACATCCGCGCCTCGGATTTCGGGGGGATTTGGGGGGGGGGGGGGCGGGGGGTTGGGGGGGGATGAATCCATCCTCCGGTTCCGTTCTACTGTTTTGCTTGGAGGGGGTTGGTTGGTTGGAGTGGGTTTTATTTATTTTGTTTTTTTGAGGTTTTGGTTGATTTCGTGGTTGGAGTGTCTATTTAACTCACAAGTTCAACTTGCAGGGGGTCTGAAGATAGCCCAGGAGTATGATGGACACTATGGCGATTTGGTAATGGATCTTTGGACTTCATTTTTTTGGTTGAAACAGTTCGGATTTTCCATGGGGCCCACAAACAAGAAACATTTTCTCAGAGGGGTCAACCGCAACCAAGGGAGGGTCTATTTTGCCACCACCACCTCGGTATTGTTCTTTTGAGGTTCTTGGCTGCAAAATGGGCTCTGTGTCCGTTGCACGGGGGTGACTGGAGGGAGGTGAAGGGTGGCTTGGTGGCTCGGTTTCAGGCGAACGGCCAGCTGAGCGCATCGGCTGTCTGTCCCGGCATATCTAAACGGACAAATGGAAGCAGCCATCTTCTGCCTATGGAGCATACCACAGTGTGGGTCCTTAAATGGTGGATCCCAGATTTCAGGTTTCAAACTCATTGTGACATTTTCAGGTGCCTTGCCTTTTTTTGGAGGTTTAATTGACAGACCCCATCTGAATGGCTATGTGGCTCTGAGTTTTGTGAGGCTACGAGAAGTATGCGAAGGCCAAGACGGTGGGGGAGGCTTTGAAGCTCGGGTCCTACCCAATCGACTGGTGCTTTGCGCCTTGTCATGGCATTGTGCGAACCGAGTCGTTCGAACTCCCCAAAAACGCCTCCGGATTGAATGCAACTGACGGGGCGGGGGGGGGGGATTAAGGTTCCCCTCCAAGAAAAGCAGAGGCCAGTTGCATTTCGCAAGGACTCGTGCTGTTTAGAAAGCTCGGATTAATTGGAGGGATGTCAGGGATCCTTGGCTTCATTCCTTGGCAGCTTTGCCAATCCGTGGCCTCCTCTGTCTAAGTTGGCCCATGCGCCATTGTTGTTTGCGTCCTTTTGAGGGGCAGGATGGCATACAGCCATCTATCTACACAAGAGGTTGTATTTTGTGTCGTTTGGTTGACAGTTCAAACAATGTTTTCTTGCTTTTGACGTATGATCTTGCCTGTTTTTCACCGCTTGTGTTGAAAGCAAGCGGATTTCAGGGTCTGCACGCAGCGGCGCAGAACAAATAATCTGAGCGAATTATGAGCTCATCGCGAGGTTTGCGAATCACGAACCTTTCAGCTGGTCCTGTTCTCCCCGTTGTTTACTTGGACATGCACCTCCATTCCCCTGGTTCAAAGAAATGGCTACGCTGGGAATGGGGGGGAGCGCTGGCTCGCCACCCCTTTGCCAAGAGATGACGTTTGATTGTGGATGGCATGGATTTGCCTTAGAGGATCCATTTTCGGGGTGTTGAATTTTGTTTAGCCATTTGGATCTTGAGGACTACGAGCATGGCTTCATCAAGGTCACGGGCGGGAAGATCCGGGATGAGCCTTTGGACAACTCCAAGGTGGTCGACAAGAGTCAGCTGACAGATGTGGACCCTCGGATGTTGTGGCGTAGCCTAGCGTGGAATCGGAGTATCCAAGAACTTGAAGCCCCTGATTGGTGGGCCGAAAGCCGACTTTTTCAAAAAAACATACGCATTTGGAAGAGTCGCTGGTTTGACATCTCATTCGGCATGACTTGGAATGGCGCCTCGACAAGAACGACCGAGATGACAGCTACTGGAGCGTTTGATAGCGACCGTTGGCCATCCCCAGGCTTTTGGCCAGGGGCTTGATGGGAAGCATGTGCAGTCCGCTGAGGCAACTTGTGCCTACTTCCGACACCCCCGGTCGCGGAAATGGCCGCATGTCTGGTTACCCGTGTAAGTCAATGCCACTGTGGCTGGTACATGCTCGTGGCGCATCCAGGCAGGCTTCGCTTGGCCTTGATTCATTGTTGGTAGCAGGGCATGTTCTTTTTTTGACTAGCCCGCATCATGGAGAACATATCTTTCAGCAAAACCTGTTTGTCCCTCGTTGCTCAACAGGGTTCTGGGAATGAGGCTTCCGGGCAGCCTCCCCGTGGGGAACCTGTCTTTGGATTTTGTTCCAGAATCTCAGTGGGCAATTCCGATTCACAACCCGAAACGACTCGGTTGTGAAGCCCATCTTGACAAGACGGGCTCAGGACGTGAAGATCATGGGCTGGTTCAAGCGGGAGCTCTGCAAGCGATGTGGCCTGAAACCTGAGGATCTGAAGATGGAGGCAGGGGAGGGCAGGGGGATTCCGCGGGAGGCTTGGGCTCGTCCAACACTTTGATTGTTTGTTTGGCTGGTCGGCTTGGTTTGGTTTGGTGTGGTTTGGTTTGGTTTGGTTTGTTTGTTTGTTTGGCTGATTTGTTGCTTAGTTTGTTTGTTTGTTTGTTTGTTTGTTTGTTTGTTTGTTTGTTTTGTTTGTTGGCTTGTTTCTTTGGTGGACCCCAGCTGTATCCCGTTTTCGGATTGCGAGGCCGCCTGGAGCGAGACGCTGTGGCAGCGCGCCCACCGCCTGCTGGCGAACAGGCGATGGGTCCATTAGATCAGGGGAGAGCGGGCGGGGACTGACTGAGGCCCAAAAATGCGTGGCTGAAGAGTGGCGGCAATTTGGGCATGTATCAAACATTTGGGGTCCCTAGAATAGGATGCTTCACTTCAAACCCGCCTCCATGTGGGGCATGTTTAGGATGTTTGTTCCTTCAGGCGTGCCAAAGAGATTCTGGAGGAGAAGCAGAAGAAGAAGCAGCCCATCTCCAGCGACGATGCGCTGAAGGCGTGGCCAACTCCAAAGTCCAAGCAGGATGCCTCGGAAAATCCCCACCCCCCGAGGGCTCACGAGAAGTGATGTACAGATGGGGGGCTGAATTCATCGCTTCACCAACTGCTTCACCCTGCACTTTTCCCAGGGCGCTGCCAGATTACTTGTCTGCACAAGTGGGTCAGGATTCTCCTCTGGACAGAGCAGGTGCCGGCTCTGCTGAGCCTGAATTCATGGTTTGGGGGAGCCCTGTGTTGTGCATTTTGAGTTAGTGCTGCCCTTTTTGTACCAATGCACACATTTCCATGGCAATTGAATGTCTTCACCTACAGCAGTCCATGAGACACACAGTCTGTTACCCTTGCAGTGGCGTGGCCTTGTATCTCCATGAGCCGCCCTACGCGGAGTCTCGCAGCCCAGAAGGAAGTCATCTGGGGTGTTTTGTTTAAGATCCAATCAAATGCTAAGATTTCCTTGCAACTGCTGGCCTAGGTGTAGGAGAAGAAAATGGCACCTAGAAGCAACTTGAGTGCACCCACAGGTTCTCCCTGTTGTTTTGTGTCAAGACCCAAAGACCAACCTGAAACCTGAGGGGGCCAACCCCCTTCGCCCGAGAGAGAGGCGCCCGCGCCTCGTGACCACGCCGCAGGTCCTGCGCTCCTGGGCCTTCGGCCGGAACTTTGGGCGGCAGAACGTGATGCCTGAGGACCGGGACTGGGCGCCTCGGAGGCGAGAGATGGCGGGGTTCGGTGGGTTTTTCACGGGTGGTTGGGAGGTCGCAGTTGCCATGCGGTGCCCCACAAAAGGACATCCGGGGATTGAAGCCTTAACAAAAGGCGCTGGGTTCATATATTACTCGTTGTTTGCCGTTCAAGCTTGCCATGCTGCTTTGGGTCAACCATTCGTTCAATGGTGGATCCCTGGAGGATGGGAATAGAGCTGGAATCTGTTGAATTCAAATGTGCCTTTCATTCGGTGTGGGGTCTAGGGTACTTGCGATTGTTTGGGGGGTCACTCCAATCGATTTGAAACCATCTGGGGTGTCACATGGGGCCTTCCCACGAATTCATGGCAATGCATCCTCTGGTTTGTGGGGAAGACTAGGTGACTGGCACCGGAGGGGTGGGGGGCGACGCCGGGGCGACGTGTTTGGAAGGCGGGGGCACTCGGGATTGATACATGAACTTTCAACCATGCCTTAGTTCACAAGACCGGCGCTCTGCCGCGAGACCCCTCGAGTTTCGGCGCTTCACGCGCGTCCATCCACTCCCCACCCCCCTGTCCGAGGGCGCAACCTCTCTCACGACCACTGCTACCTCTTGCTAGGCGCATGCACACGCGCGCGCGCGCAAAAGGTTGGGGGGCAATACTCAGCCCTTGGCAGACGGAAGCCCTGTTTTGGAGCAAAGTCTTTGACGGGCTCCTGGGTAGCTTCCATGAGGTATTCGTCCCTCACCTCTCTCACCTCTCTCCCTGAGAGTGAACAAGGTTTTAGCTCTGGTTGAAAGGGAGCCCGGAATGAACACCCCCCCTCCCCGCAGTTTGGGACTTTTTAGCTTCCCCTCCTTTGACATAGTCCCCTTTGACACATTCGGCAAACGAACCAATGAGGTCTGGAGCGACACCGTGGGCCTGCTGCGTGACCGGGTGGGGGACATCCACGTCACCGGCACCTCTAAGCGCTACCCTGAGGCCTGATGCCAGAGGGGTGGTGTGAACCCAAGGAACCCAAAACGGCACGTCGCGGTGCGCCTGTCCCAAAAAACCCCGTCACAAAGCGCGAGGAGCCTCGTAAATTTTACTCCCCACGTTTCGGGGCTCTCTATTTTTTGGGGGATGATGTGGAAACCCGAGAAATGAGGGTTCTCAAAATGAGGTCAGGTGCTCAAAACCCGGGAACACTGGGGAGCGGGGGGTTAGGGGCAATCCCAAGCATAAATGGGTGCGGCCTTGTTAATTCTCTGCAGACCATTTTAATACCAGGTTTCGATTGTGACTCAAATGGGATTCGGACCCCCTTTTGGTGCTTGCAAAAGGGAGTCCAAAAGAACACCGTGAAAGAATTAAGGGTTGCATTCTGGGCAACGCCTCCTGCCCGAAAACGACATCATTTTTTTCTACAATGTCCGAACTGTTTCTTCATCCTCATGCAAGATGATACTATTGAACCTATTGCTTTCCTGGCAGCAGTGTCCCATTGCAAATTTACGGAAGGTGGGAAAATCGGGAAGCCCCCCCCATTTTGAAGAACTCACCGTCTTGAGTCAAGGTGGTGAAGTTGCTGAACAGCTGGCTGAAGGCCGTCTGCCCGAGTGAGGCCAAGTCCTTTACCTACACTTCGACCCATGGCCATGGGGTGGGTGTGAATTTTGGGTCCTAAATGACCCTTTGGACAACGAGGGGGGATTCATGCGGACCCTTTGGTGGACAGGATTTGGAGGGGATTCATGTCCAGCCGCTTTTCAGCATGTTCCCTAATGTCCCCATTCATGGCCGGTTCGTCTCTTTGATTTGGCTTCAACAAGACGCTAACAAGGGAAAAAGGGGGGAAAGACCCCCGAGAACGATTCAACACAATTGGGGCGAGCCGGGCAACAGAGACAGCCGTCCTCATGGAAAATAGATGGGTTCCACTAGTTTGAGGTTGGTTCTGAGCAGTTACCAGTGTCGACCAGCATTCTTCCACCGAATAAAGCCGAGCTTTACAATTCGAGATCCCAATTTTGAGAAACAGCTCTAGAATTCGCAGAACAATATGACAAAGAACGCAATTATGGCACTCGGACTCGGACTTGCTGAGCTGGCCTTTTCCAGAAAGACGCGCTCAAGCGAAATCTTGTTGAGTCCTGATTTCCAGATGTCGGCCGGTTTGGAGACGTGCGAATCTGAGACGCAGGTCGGCGGCCATGGAACATGGTTCGGCTTTCGCCGGGTAAGCTGGGCTGATTTCGTTTGGCGTGTTGGCTTTCACGTAGCTGGCCATGGCTGTTAGTGGAACATAACATAAGGATTCGATTTGTAGGTTTCGCTTTGGGCAATTGAATTCACGATGGCCAAGGATCATAGGCGTACTGTTTGGTTAGTCGAAACTACATAGCCACCTAAGGATCAATCTCAACTGCAACTATGCGGCAAAGCGCCATCGGGATGCCAACAACTTCGGGCCTTCGCTGATTGCCGGCATGGGCAACTACAAGGCCCGGGGCACTGTTGGGGATGGGGGGGTTGAACAAGTGCTTTGAATTGGTTTAGTATTTAGTGTGCTGGCTCAGCAGTCTTTGGAATTGGTTTAGCATTGCAACAGAAATTCCTCTGTGCTGGCTCAGCATTCTTTAGAATTGGGTTGGCCTAGTATTGGCTTATTGGTGTAGCATTCCTTTGGGCTGCCCAGTACTCTAAAGAATCCATTAAAGAGGTACTGCAATTGTTGGTTTAGTATTCCTTTGCATTAGACAAGAGATCTTGCTTTCTATTTCTTACTCCGAAGCATATATCATTCAGTTTCCGGGGCTTCCGTGTACCACCCCCTTGAACATTTGTTTTAGCATGTTTTAGTAAAGAGTGTCATGACAATATGGCTGTCTAGCTGCGGATTGGTTCTATTGTTGCAGGGCTGCGCAGCCGTAGTGACGTAGTGTTTCCCGCCCAGCAATCTTGTCCGCGTTGCCTACCCTTTCCTGTTTGCAGAAAAGGGAATTATGGCGGACTAATTTCGGGAAACCTTGTTTGTATAATCTACCGACTCATGACGCTATCCAACACAACTATAATCTGAAAGGGTGGCTGGCACGCTCCATGCAGCAGACCGTTCTGGAAACTTGTCAACAAAGATATTGGAGATTGGCTTGTGTCATCAGCGGGCGGGCTGGTTTGCACAAGTGCAGTAGATGCGCAGTTTTCATTGTCTCTAGGCATGTCGGTTTCAGAACTTGAAGCACATCCGACCCGCTCACAGCTGGTCAACAACCTTCAAAAATGACCCGCCTGTGGTTTGGTCTCTTCTGCGCTTGTCTTTGCCAGGTCATGGCTTGGAGCTGATCCCAAGTCTCCAAGGTTCGTGTGCCAAAGGGGCAACCCCCTCCAGGCCTCGACAAAAACTCTTATCCAACGAGGTGCCTTTGAGAACTTGTGCCCTGCGTTTCCCCAGAAGCACCTTCCATGGCTTAGACTGCCGCTTCAGCGCGCAGGGCGGTGAGCTCTCGGTGTGGCCGGAGGACAACAAGAGCTCACACCTGAATCAGCTTCCGGCCAAGGAGATCCCCGGCACTGCGTTTGGCCAGGGTTTTGTGGGGGAGCGCCCCGAAGGGCATCCTAACATTGAGAAATGAGTCCAGGGGAGCCCTGAGGGTTGCATTGGCGAGTGCCTGCCTTTTATGCATCCCGACTTCAACCCGCTGGCTGGAAGGCCAACTTTGTCCTTGCACAGGGGCATCGCTCCAGTTTCGCTGCCTCAATAATTTTGGCAGTCCGCGGAATCACTGCATGGTGGCAGCCCGCGTCAGTGGTGCTTCTTGCAAGAAAAACACCCCACATGGGGCAAGACGTGGGTTCTCTCGCCGAAACCGGGTCGTGAAATGTGGGGGCTTTCCGTTGGCCTCCGGCCTCAGGAAAGTCACGGTGGACATCTCCGAGAACCTGGTGATGTTCAACGGAGCGGCGCTTTTTTAGATCGATTCTTCTGGGTAACTAGGCTTCGGTCAAGGGTAACTGAATAGGATTCGTGCCATGATCCTTGGTCCTCTTTCCGAAAGTCGTGTGAACATGGGCCGCCTGGCCACCTTCCATGTATGGCCATGGGTCAGAATCCCGTACCCCCAGTGAACATCCTAATCCCCACTAAAGTAGGTTCTAAAATGGGTAGTGAATTCGCCTACCAGCCAAAATTGGATCCCATTGGTTTTGACAACCACAGCCGCATGGCAATGGGTAGGCCTTGACAGGTCTTCCAAATCAGAGGTGGCCGTTTTAGGTTAGTTTGGTTTGACATAGATGGCACTGGTTTAGATTGGTTTGATTCCATTTTCCAGAGCCATCGATTTGTGCAACAGGTAACCTATGTTCCGACACCTGGCACCGCCCTTTTGATTCGCACCGCCAGGAAACACGGCGCACGAAGTCCAGGACTTCGAGGGCGAGAGGTTCTCCATCGTCTTCTTCTGCTGCGGCTGCCACGCCAAGGCGCGTTTCCAACGGTTTGGCGGTGGGGGGCAAGTGATTCAGCTTCCATTTGCTGGGATGAATCTTTGGAATTACCCCTGGTTGTTTTTTGAAGGGAATCTATCACTACTGAAGTAGTGTTTTCTTATTTTTCCCCAGTGGACTTGAGCAAACTGAAGATTTCCATTAAAAGAATGGTTGACGTGGTTTTAACCCATTAGTTCGGCACCCAATGGTTGGGATGAAACTCCGGAAGGGTAAGCAATGGTACAACATGTTTGCGTCTTTTTTTAGGGGACCCCCCCCAAAATATGGTATTGTGTTGCATCGGTTCCCCTCAAAACCTACAAAAAGAGGTGCTCAGAAAAGGCACGCCCATATGACTCCCTGCAACAACAAGAGCCGGCATGCCGCTCCCGAACGCGGAGCAATGTATCATATGTGCCGCAGACGTAGGGGATCCCTCCAAATTGCTGGTTGCTTTTCGGTTCCCTCCAAGCAAGCATCGAACTGGTCCCTCCAAATCTTGACCAGTGCCAGTGACTCTTGGCGCCCATATATCACCAGGCCTAGAAACAGAAGCCACCATCCAGGGCGCTGTGAGCCCAAACTGGCCGCGGGGTTCTGAGGTGGAACGGGGTGTGATCGGCTCGGCAGCTGTTGCATGTCCATTCGCTCTGTTAGCCTACGGATCGAAATCTTGGGAATACCGCACAGGATCTGACGGCCGCCCGGGTATTCCCACACAAATCGGCGCCCTCCGGGTTGGATGCTCCCCAAAGGCTTGAGTAAGCTAAGGAAAGCCGTACTGGGCATCTTTTTTGCACCCCTCTTGGTATGAAATGGTATGGGTTGCCCATTTCTCACGGTTTGACGTCTTACGCCCACCATTTTTCCAGTTGGATGTTCGAGCTAAAGGTGAGGCTCCCAAGGGACGGCCGCCTGACCTCCGGCCTGACCGCGCCAGACGCCGGCGGAGGTGAAGAAGGAGCTGACGGAGCTGGGTTTCCCGGCGCCCCGGACGAACGATTGGAATGCGGCGGGCGATTTTTGGGTTTCCCCCATATGGCTGTGGCTCAAAAAAAACGGTACCAAAATGGGTTGCCCTGGTAAGTGGAAGCATGGACCAACACCTACGTAACCCTGGCTGTTTAATTTTGAGACACCCCCATATGGCTGTGGTGGTCAAAACCGTTGTGGTTGATCCCATTTTGGTTGGTTGAATTCACCACCCATTTTAGAACCTACTTGAGTGGGGATTGGGATGTTCACTGGGGGTACGATTTGGATTTTGACCCATGGCCATATGGCTGTGGCTCAAAATAGTGGTACCACAATGGCACCTTAGTAAAATGGAACCAACGATTTTAAAACCTGCGTAACCCTAGCTCTTGATTTTTGAGTTGCACCCATATGGTTGCAACCCCCAGCTTCATGGAGGTGGGTTGCAACTGATGTGGGTTTCAACAGATTTAACGTCCATCTGTTGGAATGAGCATCATTATTTATTTCCCCCTGTTGGTTTTCAAGGGAACCGATCCCACTACTGGACATACTTTGATTTTTCCAGGGGGCTGAAGCAAATGGGAGGATTTGTCTCTCTTTTGGTGATGGTTCCCACTAAGAATGTCAAGCAGATGAAGCACTGGAAGGATGCTTCTGCGTCTCAAAGCCAGGGCTGGAAGGCAAGGAGTTTGGGCTGCAAGATGCTAGCGCTCCAACTGGCACTGCACTAGCAAACTTCAGCCCTTTGGCCCAGCAAGCGGGCGAGCGAGCAGAGAACAACACATGGGGGTTTTTCATGGCAGTCCTTCCCGCCTTCCCGGTTGCGAGAAAGTGTGGCCTTTCTTCGTGGCTTCCCAAGGCCGATTGGAGGAGAATCGTACCTTCTGCTTGGGAAGGGTCACCAGCGCATTTTGAAAGTAGAGCACCCCGCCCCCCTTTCCACCCTTCGAGGTTTTGCTCGATGAGTGTGGCTAAGAGGGCCCCGATTGCGGCTCGGTCCGATCGCTCAGGTGCCCCCGGCGGACGAGGAGAGGTACCGCATGCTGCGCCAGCCCCGGGGCTACGGCGCCAAGAGCACTGCCGCGAAGAGCGGGAAGCTGGCGCTCAGGATGTTTCCGCTCAAGCGCCCGGGATGAAGACGATGGGACAAAAAGCAGGGGGAGAGTTTTGCGAGGAATTCTGAGGTTTGTTTTTTCTTGGGTGCTCTTGGGTAACGGACCTGTAGACTTCAATAACTTTTTCAGGATATCAAGGCTTTCCAGCCGTCAAACCCACACAAGTTAAGCTTTTGCAGAGGGGTCAACAGCAACCAAGCTGTTCACTTCTTTTCTTTTTTTTTGGGGGGGCCTTTCAGGGGGTCTAAGGCTGGCCAAGGTGGGGTATGCGCAAAAATTGAGGGAACCCCTCATAATGTAGGCTTGAATTTTTCACTTCCCACAGAATCTCCAATAGAGTACCCACCTCACAACTCACTTGGCCTCCCTTGAAGCCGAAACCTTTGAGTCAGAATCCAAAGGAGGTAGAGGCCCTACTTCAAGGGGCAGTGTACTTAGTAAGTGGTTCGTAAGCCTGGTCATATTCCATTTAGGAGACCTATAACCATTAAATTTCGTGGGTTATAGCCAGGAGTAACACTGACCACCTGCTAAGTACCATGGCCCTTGAAGTAAGAGGCAACACGATCAACAGGCTATCTTGAACGCAGGCCTCAAGCCCCGCCTTTTGGATGCCATTATGGAGTTTCTCAAAGTTGGGTGATGTCTAAAGGGGAAAGATGGGGAAACCTGCCTGGGTTGCTCAAAGTCAATCCTCAATCCTCATGCCAGATAATGATGAGCGATTTCCCTTGCTGTAGTGGTGTCTTTAGGGATCTCACGTGTTGTGCCCTGGGTAGCCAATAAATTGGCCCTGAGGGGTGTACTTAGATCGACATGCGCAGATGCCCAGGAAGCCGACCAAGTCTCTCGCTCCTACGGTTGGGACGTCCGTGCCGAAGCGCAAGGCCAAGTAGACTCGAGCTCTGAGCAGACTCTGAGCGGAAAACGGCGCATGAGGGACGGCCCCTCAGCAAACCTCTCTGAGGGACTGGGTGCTTAGGTTAGCAAAAAGCAGGGGGATCGCAAAGATGCGGAGCCCGGGTAAGAGGTTTGCGGCTGTGGCTGCTGGCTGGGTACGGAATGCGGAAGCGCATTCTGCTAGGGGTAATTCACCTTTAAGCTGGGCAGCATGGCGCTTCGGGAAGGCATGCCGCGTCTGGCGGTCTCTGCTCGGGGCATGCGTTGCTCGGGTGGGTTTAGGGCCTGAGGCGGAGACTGGGCAAGAACGCTTGCACAGAACGGTTTCTCCAGGGAAAAAAATGTCAGGCCTCTCCTTCATCTTTGTGCTGTCCAGTCTCATAGGCCAGACGGCCCGGCGCTTTCAGTTCGTAGACGTTGCAGTGGCTGCGGCTAGGGGAGGCTTGGCTCCTGATCACGGCGGGGCAGCCGTGCTGGAGATCATGCCTTGGAAGCCGCAATCGGGTGAAAAGGCCAACTGGGACTGGGTCCCTTAAAGCTCTCAAAATTACTTGTGGTTGGAGGAGGGCTCGCTGTAAAGTCAACGGCCAACGACTATAGAAGCCAGCTACAGCAATTTCTATAGGAGCAAACCGCCAAGACAAGCATTTCCTGTAGAATTGTCTGTAGCTAGTTGCTTGGAATGACGCATCCAAAGTTTGTCTTGCCAGGTGGCAGGCGGCTTGGCAGTACCACGCCAACCTGCCCTTCGCCTATGCCAACGCTGCCGCCAACGCTGCCGTCAACGCCGCGAACGCCCTGCCCGGACACTCGGGAGGGTTGAAATCCAAGGGCCCTTGATTAGGCAGTGTCCATCCTCGCTTGGGCACTGCTGAAACTGAAACCACCAGATAATCGCAGAGAGAGAGAGGGTGCCAAATGAGGTCGACACAGCCTGGCCATTCCCAGTGGAGCGCCGGAGCCTAAGTCTTTGAGCACCCTTGGGACAATTAGTCATTCCGACGACTAGATGACTTAGCCTCCCACCAATCAATATGGAACCTGACGTTTGGGGGGTCCTGGAAGACCATTTTCCTTTTAAAGGGACCTAGCCCCTGTCAGGTTCCGCGTGAATTGGTGGGAGTTAAAAGCCATTTTGCTTCGCATTTTTTTTCTCCCAAGAGCTGAAAACTATGGGGTCCAGCTATGGGATACCACCTGGGCTTATGTTTTCTTTTCGGCTCCGCCATGCTTCGGATCCATTTTCTGGATTCCTGACAAGCGGATTTTGTGTCTTGGACGGGTCGATTGACCGGGGAAAAAAGGAAGAAAAACACCTCGCAGGCAATCCCACCGCCGGTGCCGTCGCTCCAGGGCGGCATGCCGCTGCTTGGCGATGTGTAGAACGGAGCTTTTGGCCTGTGGATCTGTCCATTTTTTTCTCCCCGCCCACTGTACATGGGAATGGCTCAGAACTCATTGGAGGTTCCCAACCCTTTTGGTTGGAAAGAGAAACCAAAAGCAAGACCGAAATTCATTTTGGGGGGTCCAACCCAAAAACCTCTGGCTTCAAGCATGCCAATTCAAGTTGAGCGAAGGTGCGGTCCACTGCAGACATTGCCATTCCATCAGCATCTGGAAGAGCCCTTTCACTGTGTAATCTTGGCACTCCGTTTTCAGATCCAGACGAAAAGTGACTAACTTTTAGTGGGTTAAATACGGAAACCCAACCACTAAACCGACTGAACACCTAAGAACCTAAGGGGACGGCTGGAAACCGCCAAGTAATGTTTGAACCTCCATTTATCCATTTCTTTTGGGGAGGGAGTTCTCTTCTGTGCTCTAGAAAATGACGAGAATGAATCGAACCTGAGGGATGGGAGTCAGGCTCGATATGGCTCAAAATCAATGGGATCCCATTTTGGTAGGTGAACTCTTTTTTTTGTTTAAGAACCTATTTTAGTGGGGATTGAATCGGATGTTCACTGGGGGTACGGGCTTTTGACCCATGGCCATATGGCGTTTGTTTAGTTGCAGTGGCCTGGAGGGAAGTCAAAACTCACCTTACGTCAGATGAAGGGCTCTTTATCGGCTTGGTTTGATAATTTCAGGATGGTCAATGAAGATGTTACTGGGCAGATGTTTTTCTTGATAGACGTCCGGCAGTTGGCAGAATGTTTCGCAGAAAGGGCAGCTTGTGCTGGGATCATTGAGGGCTTGCTGTAAGAGCCAGCGACCTTGGTGGAACCGGCGTTCGATGGATGCTTTGAAGCTTGCCAGAAACTGACCTTTGGGCCCTTTTGCCACTTGGGTTTCAGATTTTTGGCGATTTTCCGATGTTGACTAGCAACTAGTCAAGTTTTTTCGTTATAGGGCTTAAGAAACCTCAACCGCCCCCTCCACAGGTCAGACTTGAGGGTGCATTTCACCAGTGAGAATGCTCATCATCTGGAAGGCTCCTTCGGAAAAGGCCACGAAGGGTTCCACAGGGCCCATCTTTAGAGAGCTTCATGTCGAAACAAATCTTACCCATAAAAACTCGTGCCTTGCGCAGAGAGAGAGAGAGAGAGACCTGTGCCATTTGAGGGCACCCCCCATAGATCTGGAGGTCTCGTGTCTGGGAGGGTGGGGGGTCTTTGCCCGGGCCGGTCCTGCTAGCCTCAGGATGCCTGCGGCGACGTTCTGGACGGGGATGCCGAGTTGGCCGAGGGGGCGGGGGGTTTGAACTGGGGGGTTTGATCCCATGCATTCGGCATGGGTATGGGCCATGGGGAATGCAAAGCATGTTGTTTTTCTAAGATGGATCGGTCATCTGTCCGCTAAAAAATGCGACCCGGATTTGGCGCGGAATCGAGAGCCCTCCTGCACGCAATTGCCACATTTGGTTCTGCTACACGTAGGTAGGTGGCTGGCGTGGCGTATTGCTAGCCAAGGGCAAGTCACATGCTTGGAGATCTGCGCATTCAGGAACACGGCCAGCCCATTCTCGATGCAGCAGGACTGCGGTGTCCATGTTTTTGAGGTGCAGTTGTGTGAGGCTCGCCTTCTCGGGAGGGATAGGGCCCTGCCGAGGCTCTGAGCTGAGAAGTTTCTAACAACCTTTGCATTGGGCATGCAGCTTTGCATTTGGGGAGGGTGCACATAGAGAAATAGAGAGAGATGTGCTGGATCTTGCCAGGTCCGATTTTTCTGCCTTTCCGTGGAAAGCTGCTTTTTCAGGGCAGGTATTCATATTTTGCATTGGGGTGTTTTTTTTTCTCCGAATCTTGTCTTTTTTTGGGTGTACGCAACAAACTGGCGGCGAGACAACAAACTGGCGGCGTATTTCCCCGATACAACAGTGTTTTTCCTCGATACAAAGGCGTTGTTTGCCAACCCCTGTTCTATATGGCACGTGTCCCAAGGGCGTGTTTTGAAGGGAAATGCAGTTTTGGATGAACACGACTGACATTTCTATACCCACGTGTCCGAAAGGTCCTCCCTCTGGCATTGATACAGGATTTATCATTTTGATTTGCATGCAGCGGAGGGTATGAAGAAGACACGTGTGCAAGCACGCGCTTGGAGACAGTCACAACGCACCCGATGTTCATGTTCCTTCCTGCCCCTGATAATTGATTCATGGCAGTCGAACGGATGACCTTCACTGATTGGCGCACTGTGACGGCAGTACGGATGCAAGCACGACATGCAAAAAGGGCCATAACTTCCTGACACCTATGCGGCTCTTGCAACTGCGCACCTTGCCGTTTCGCCTGCGCTTCAGGACATCAGAGCCAAGTTTCAGCCGGGATGCCTGCGTGCGAGATTGGATGCAAATGGTGACCGACAATGCAGGCAATCGACTATGGGCGATTCTGTTTGAAGCAGGGTCTACCCCTCAATGATGTCCAAAATGAGTATTTGCCTGTAGCTGCGAAGCATAAATAGCATGTGCATTGGGCTCCAGCCGGGACAAATCCTGGTTTTTCTTCTCATCCGCTGGGTTAAGCTGTGCAAAGAGAGCACGGCCACCTCCCAATGGCTAAGATGAAAGGCACATTTGCATGACTCTATGGAAGGTGTTGCTGTCTGTCAGATTGAGTCACCCACTAGGTTTAGGAGTGGCCATGACTGGGCACATGCTTAAGGCCAGAGCAATTCGGGGGTAGTCAGCTGGAAACATACAAGGTGACAGTGCAGGAAGGGCCCAAATTGAGCCTTTCTCCCGCAGGGTTCCCCTCTATTTTTTTTTCCCCTTGGGGCCTTTTGGCCAATTTTGAAGGCGAGTTTCCTTTGGGGTTATGTCTGAAGGGTACAGGGAACTCCTCATGGTTGCCAGGGGGCGGCGGCTACCACTCGTTTTGCCGCGCGCTGCCAAGGATCTGAGCCTGGGGAAACGCTGGAATTGGCCCGCCAGATGAAAGGTGGGCGCGGTCACAGGAAGCAGGGGGCGCGATGTTTTTTTTGGAAGTGAGTTACGCTTTTGTTTCTCTTCCCGGCATTCTTAGCCAGGTTCAAATCAAGGAGCTTTGGCATTGGCAGACATGCGCCGCATTTGGGCGTGCTGCGCGCCCGCTTAAAAAAGGAATGCTTGGGGTCGGTTTCGTTTCAGGTGCTGGACGGTGTTCCGTGCAGGGAAGCTGCCTCGGCCGAGAAGCGTTTTCAGCACACGGAACTGCCCCTGCACCTAAAATGGTTGGTTTCCTTGTGGCTTCCCCTTGAATGCCAACTCAGCTTCCACAAGTTTGAGAAGCTTTCAAATAAACCCTCGTGTACCGAAGGAAAAATAGGAAACCATTCGCCAAATTTCTACGCAACTGGGTTTAAGGAGATGAGGGCTAACATGGAACCCACAGGGGCTCCTCCCAAAGAAGATTCTTTGTTTAAGTGTGTTCTTTATGAAGCAGCAGGGGAGTAAAAGCTCATGCAATCCTTGGTGGTTTGAACTCGTGGTTTCAGATTTTGAAGCAGTTTTGGGGATTAATGGGGGTCGCCACCCACTTCCACACCACCCATCCGAACCAGATTCGAGACATGTTTGGCGTGCACCCACACGGAAAACCGTCTGGCTCCGCCCACCAGCGGGGGACTTATGAGCGCCCACACCTGCTGGGCCTAAGGCTGCCTTTCGCCGGGAGCGTGGTCTGCTGTAAGCTCACGTAACTTTTCTTGTGGCTTACTTTCAACCAAAGGGGTCAATTTTGAGAACCCCCCCACTTGAAACCTCCATCAGGTGCCCCGAAGAGGTCGATTTTAAGAACCCCCCCCCACTTGAAGCATCAACCGCTTGCTGGCGCCACGTCTCCCTGGGTTGGAGCCTATTGCATGCTGGCGGGGCGAATGGGCGAGCGCGGCGCCCAGAAATCTGGGCTTGGCAAGGCGGCGGGTTGGTTTACTAACTCCCTGAGTCCGGGAGTTGTACTTTTCGGGTTTGGACCATTTTGCCAGCTGGTAGTTGGAACGAGGCCAAGGAGCTGGACGTTATCCAAGTCTGCCTTAGAGATTAAAAAGCTTTTGGTAGCCGATCGGACATCTGAAAGGACATCTTAGTTGAGTAAACCAACAGTTTAGACTTGAGTCCTGAATAAACTCCTGGTTGCTGAATGGGGGTTTGCGGACCATGGGCTCAGAGTCCGTAAAGGTTCCTTGTGGCGGTGCTATGATATTGTCATGTTCATGGTCTTTTGTTTGCTGGCCCATGCCCCAAGAAAGAACCGCAAACAAATGGCGGGAAGTGCATCAGTCATCGACAATTGCGGGCAAGATCTGACACTGCGCTGAACGTTGTTTGGAGCCCTGCCGCCAGTTGCCTCGCCGAGCCGTCGCAGTTGGAAGATAGGAATGTCGCGGAGGCAAAGTTTGCCGTTCAAGTTGCATCACCCAAGCTCTCACTTCCTCAGTTTCAGAACGGTTGGACGGGTACGGTCGCAGTTTCATTGCTTGTTGTGGAACCAGACGCTCTCCACAGGACTGTCTAAACTGTGATTCCCCGAACATTGTTTTTCGGTTTCCCGTCAGCAAACTGAGGATTCCTTAAACCCCTTGCTCGAAAGGCAGAATAAATCAAAGGGTCGCGCTTGAACCTTCCGAAGTGGAAGAGCCACTGGCTTTGCTGTTTTCATGCACGTACTTCCCGCTGGCTAGCTGCCAGAGCTCGCTTTTTTCGGGGGATATCTCACATCAGGTCAGGTTTTTTCCCTTCTTCTGCCGCACTTGCGGCAGGAAAGCCGCGGGCATTCCTCTCTTCATGCCCTTTAATGTGTCGCCCGGCGCGGAGGATCCGGGGGCGAGACGGCCTTGTAAGTTGCCCTTGCCTGCCGGAGATCCATCGGCAAAGAAGCAAAGGTGAGCCCAACGATGCCAGAGGGCAAGAAATGGACGGACGCCGAGGTTTGCTGGATGCATCTCTCAGGTAGACGTATTGCAAACCGTGATCCATTCGATAGTGATTCGGAGCCACGGCCACGATCGGCCACGGGAGCTCACCCTTCATCCCCAATCGCTGGTAGCCCACCATTAGGCTGCAATGGCTTCCCGAATGGCCAGCAGTGTCGGAAGTGTTCTTGTTGTGGTTTTCAATTGTCAGTTTTCATTTTTTTTCTTTTGCTTCGACACGTAAGGGCCAGTACGCCTAGTACGGGGTTGGTAAGCAGGGTCATCCCAGATTTCAGGAGATAGTTTTTGCCAGCAGCCCTTCCAGATTTATTTGTTTTTTGCATGCATGGTGCCAAGCCCCCCTCAGATGTGTTCTAAAGTGGGGAGCTTACATGGAGACAGACACCTAGCCCACAGAATCCGGCGCGGCCTTGTTGGCCTTTGCGCCCACAACCAGGGCGGCATAAGCATTATATAACTTGAGACAGCTTGTGTGGGGCATCCAGTGGGTGGATCTCCGGCATGCTGCGGATATTAGGCTTGCAACGCTTAGCCTCTGTGGCTTCCATTTGCTCCTCGTGAGGTGTCTGTGTTTTTTGCTTCCCGATGGGATACGGAGAAGCGGTCTGTGCTGCTGGCCTCAGGGCCTCCATGGGGGTCGCTTTTTGGAGGAGCACGCGGAAGGTAATGCTGTTGATGGAGAGCTGCTCATGTTCAGGGCGCCAAAGCCAGCAAAACAGCCAACGACTGCGTTGCAGCACTCCATCGATCGTATGGCTGTCCGTAGCCTCTGTTTCGACTGCATGTAGCACGTAGGACTGGCCGGCGGCTTAGGGGGCTGGGTTTCACCGGGGGGTGTTGTGCTGAGTGGTCCCTATATTTCGGCTTCTGGGGCACGAGCACGTCGCATTGCTATTTGTTGGTTGCCCCATCGCTTTGGCCCAGTTGAAGGTATCCTCCTCTCATTTCAATCTGTCAGACTACTCTTCCAAGACCCTTGGTATTGGCTTGGGACATGGTTGCTGGGTATGGGCGTGCTTCTAGACGCCAAGGGACTGCTCAGAATGGAGTTAAACCCTTTTCGGATATGTCGCACAAACCCCGAAGGGAAGTCAGCAACTTGGAGGCCTCGATCAACTTGCCGCGAACAGGTCTCAAGGCAAGATTTGTGTGTGTGTGTGTGTGTGTGTGGGTGGGTGTGGGTGTGGGTGTGGGTGTGGGTTGCGTGTGCGCGTGCGCGTGCGTGTGCGTGTGCGTGTGCGCGTGCTTGTGCGTGTGCGTGTGCGTGTGCGTGCTTGATTGTGTGGGTTCGAATTGTTGTTTCCTTGCTGGTGGTGCAGAAGGGGGTTCCCATCTACCCTCTACAAACATCAAAGCTTCAAATCCCCAAATCAAACCAAACCACCAACTAAGGGTTACCTGAAATCTGAGCGTCCCGAGATTCGCTCTGAGGCCTGAAGGAACGATTCCCCAAGCTGTACATAGCGCACAGGATGCTTTACGCGCTCCGGCTGGCTGCCAGGACCATGAGGATGAGCTGAGAAATCCCCGGCCGGGAAAAAACCCATCTGAGCCGCTTCATCCCGGTCCTCTTTAAAGTCAGTTGGCAACTTGGAATGCTGAACCTCATGGTTCTGGCAATACGTGAGCGCAGAGGCAAAACATGGCTTTTGGTGTGGGTAAATTTGCGCTTATGGCGCTACTACCCCAACGACCACCAGAGATAGACAAGCCCTGAGTGTTTCCTCTCGCAGTTTGCATCGCCTCGGCCCGGCCCTTGATAGTCACATTCGGCACACTTGCCAGTTGAGGTATTTGAAGTGGCTTGGCCCTCCGAAACCTTCTGATTGTGCGTGCGGCTGATTGCAATGCATGTTTGCATTTTTCTTTTCTGGCTGGCCGAGGTTTGTACAACCGTTTTGCCCACTTTTTGCGAGCAGTATTGCTGCTTGATTCAGAGGAAGCCATAGTAGCCCAACAGTGACTACCATTACAGGCATTTAGGGCACTTCCGACGGCTTCCCTTGCTGTGGCGCTGAACCAGTATGGGAATGGCATTTAGGGCCTCATGACGCCGCATGCCATTTGCAAGTGTCCTGATTCTTTGAGTTCTAGCGGTCAAGGACGATGTCAACAGATGGGTGCTAATCGGATGTGTCTTTTTGTTTGGAGTTGGTACCCCTTTTTTGTGGTTTTAGTATTTTGTAAAGGGACACCAACAGCAACCCCACCATTTTAGGGGTCCCCTAAAAGAAGATACCCAATCAGCTGTAATTTTAACAGAAGAGGCTAAGGGATAAGGTGGTCTTTGTTTTGTTCTGACATCCGGATTTGTCATGCAACTCTGTCAGCACTGCTGCAGTTTCAATTTAACCTTTCCACGTGTGCATTTCCAAGTGCCTATCCTCAAACATGAGGATGAGTCTTGTGGCCGGGTTCGCTGCGATGCTGCGATACAGTTGCCAGGGACACTGGCGGATGAATTGTCCGGTGCAGCACCGCCCGTGACACGAGTATGGAAGCGTGCACGCATGACAAGATATTTCTTCCCAGCAAGAACCAAGCGGGATGGAGGCTGGTGCTTTTTGACAAGCTGGATCTTGATCTATCATGGGGGTCAATGGAGTTGGCAGTGTTATGGTGGTTTGGCAAGGGCTATCACACGGCTCTTCTGCCATTAAGTGTGCGTTATGGTTTTGCTGGGCACCATTTCGTGACCTGCCAGACGAGCATTCTGCAAGGGTTTACTTGATGCTAACATCAAGCCCACATGTGAGCAAGTGCCACGCTTATCAGTTGTTTATCCTTGTTGCGATGCTTGGGTGCACGAGCCAAGATAAACAAAGGCGAACTCTTCACACTCAGCAGGCCTGCGCAACCAAAAAACGGAGGTGGCTGCACCGTGCAGCCGCGGCTGAGAAAAACAATTCCGGCGCATCCCTGACGAACTACACAGATTGGCCCTTGCAGGGTATTGACAGCCTTACTGGATATAGCCAAACTCCAATGGAGGAACCCAACTTTAAGCCGGATAAACCACCAACTGGCGATCTGGCAACTTTGTTCATCATTAGCTTACTTCGCTTTTTGCCTTTGCCGTCCTTCATTTTGACATTTCAGACCCGGGTCTGGCCAAGAGGCCCCGTCGGCCAATTTGGGGGCGCTGTTTTGGGGCGTTTCCCTTCAAGCTGGCCGGCCAACCCCCGCCCAAGACAAAGCAAAAGAACAAGATACAAGAAAGCAAAAACTGAGAAGAAGCAACCCAAAGTGTCTCTTTGTTCTTCGTACTCCCGGTAGATGCTTTGTGGAAATGAATTATGTAGGAACTCGATTCATGGGGCACAGGGAGACACGCAGGCAAACGACCGAACGATCACCGGAATAGGTCAGGGAGCGCTGAGTGGGACTAGCCCTACGGCATCCAACGGCGGCGTGCCGGGGCACAGAAGAACCTGCCAGGAGATTCCACTAGGTCCCCCAGTAGCGCCCTTTTACCTTTTTTTGGGGGGAGGGTTCCCCTGCTAAGATTCTTTGCAGAAAAAAGGGTACTCTTATTCTAACCTCTCTACCGGAGGACCTAGTTCAGGTTTGGCATGCTGGCCTGGCATTCATTTTCACATTGCAGCTGGCACTTGAGCAAGAGCAACATTCTATTTGCACGGGATTACCCAGAAGCCAGAGAAGAAGAAGAAGAAGAAGAAGAAGAAGAAGAAGAAGAAGAACAAGAAGAAGAAGAAGAAGAAGAAGAAGAAGAAGAAGAAGAAGAAGAAGAAGAAGAAGAACAACATTTCATTTGCACGCACGGAGCGGAAAGCATGACTCGAATGAGAGGGTGCCCCGGCATGTCCGGTGCGACGATATCCGGAGGCTGCTCAACGCATCATCCGTGGCGGAGGGGAAGGAGTGAGCTGAAAGTCCGAAATTCGGGAATCGAATTTCGGGTGTCTTTTGGAGAACCTAAAAGGGGGTTGGTTGGAAACACATATACTTTGGACGATATCCGTTCGCAACACGTCTTGAAACCATGGGAAAGCATTGTTTGTTGGCAAAAAACAGCGGAATCAAATCATTCCAGGTTTCTTTGGAGGTGCGATTTGGATTTCGTGCATCCACAGTAAGGCCCCCTGTGTTTTGCCATGGTTTGGGTGTTTTGTTTGGCAAATCCCTTGTGCCACGTACTCTAAGCAACGCATTCGGTTGAGGATGCGGATAGTTTGGGCCTCAGGTCAGCGCTTTTTGCGCTTTCTGCTTCGGTGCCTCGGAAGGGTTTTGCTTTTGCTCCGGGAGCTTGGGACAGGTTCAACCTTGAGATGCCAGAATGGTTTTACGACTTGAAGGCAACCGAAATCGGTCACAATTAGCTCAGAACTAGCGAATCTTAGGTTTGATCCGGTTTGATCTTGGTTGTGTATGTTGAGTAGGGCCTCCCAACTCCATTTGGACACTGGGCAGCAGATTTGTCTTGGCTTATGAAGGTTCCGGAGAAACGCATGTTCTACTGTTGCGGGAATCTTTGCCACCCAGACGAAGAAATTAAGCTTGAGCCGGGATGCAATCATTTGGATCCGCTTCATTCCCCTCCGCCAGTAAGTCGCCTTTTGCCAGCGGCCCTGCACATTGCGCCCATCTACATCACCCTTAGAGTATATCAGAGTGGCGCGCTGGCAATTCGGTCAGCTCTGCGCTGACGCCCCAGGCGCAGGGCTAAGCAGATCGTTCCTCGCTGGGCAATTTGAAGCGCGCTTGGCCGCGCAACATGCCCAAGGTTATGTGAGAAGTTCCAGAAGCATGGGAAGCATGGGGTCACATGCCTCGAAGGGCGTTCAATTTTTGCTTGTCGCGAATCCAACGTTTCATTGGCAGGTCAAACTGCAAAATGGCAAGGGGCCACTATCTTCACTCTAGGCACAAGATGACACGCCCGCAGCGAGCGTAGCTTTCACCATGCTGTCCGCAGATCGAGGAGAAACCAAGTCCGAGAGGATGATCCGGGGTGGAGGTGTTCGGTTGTCCCAGTGGGCTTCGCCCTGACATCGACCAAGTCAAGGTAAAGTTGCTTTTTGGCATGAGCACTAGGTCACTAGGCAACTGGCGAGTGTGGCTACAGTTCACGTTTGTTCGTCATGGCGGCTGGGCCACTACCAAGTGTGGCCAATTTTTGGAAACGGCCAAGCAAAGGTTTGGTTTGCCCATGGGGCCCCTCATTTAGAGCAAAGCAACGCAGCTGGCCGCAGAATCTAGGGCCGCCCTTAAATTGGCCCCATGACCAACTTCAATGTGGCACGGTCTTGCTGCAAGTTTGGAATTTCGTTTTTTCCATGCTGGCTATGTGCTGGCATTTGATATCGCCGATGCTCAAGGATCCATACTGGCTAACTAGCATGGCTAGGGGAAGGTTCACCCTGAACGAACGGACAGTTTAGATATTTTTGCGTAGCAGACTTCCGAAAAGCGAGCTTTGGCCTCCCAACTGCCATTAATTCTTCACCATTCTGAAGCCAGTTGCCAGCCTTGCAACGGGTGCGTTCTTGGACGTTGAGTCGGGTTCCTCGCGCCCAGATTCGACGCTGAAGGCCCAGTGCTTCGGCGGCCGCATTTGCCAGTTCGAGGGCCTACTGCTGGGGTGCCCGGTATGGGCCCATGGCCCCGGCCCGCGACGGTGGGTTTCAAGGGCACAGACCTGGACTCTGATGACTCTGGATTGAGCCAAAGCTGAGAAGTAGCTGGCCCTTGAAAGGGGGCAGAATTTTGGATGGTCAAAGCACGTCAAAGGAAAGGGAGGATGGCACCTTCAAAGTTGCGGGTCGCAGGCACCCGCCGAAGTCGGCTCTGGCTGTTGTGTCTCGGGGGGCGGGGTGGGTTGGGATGCCCATGCGGGCCTCTGGGTCACGACTTCCATTGCCGGCTTGGGATATCCTAAGCAAACCGGTAACAGCCCAGGTTTTTGGGACGCCAACATGAAGGTCCACCATTTGCAACCCTTGACATGTAGCCGCGGTTCTTCTTTGACATGAAGCCTGTGATATTTGATGGTCCCCCGGCTAAGAACTCATTCACAAACGTTGTACCAACATTTTATTCACAATGATTGCCACGGGTACTGTCTTATCTTGCATCCAAGTGAAACAACACATGTCATTTTTGGTCCGGCGGGGGGGGGGGAGGGGGTGCGGGGGTGCGGCTATTTCCCTTGGAGCCGACAGGCAGCGTTTTCTCAGCTGTTCGTAGGCAGGCGCCTGCAGTGGAGCTGCGCTGGCCTTGAGGGTTTCGGGGCAAAGGGGAGGTGTGGAGGAAGCCTCCGTGACCCGATCCCGTCACAGGGGGGGGGGACCGTCGGCCCCGTAAAATGTCTTAAAGAAATCAAGCAAACGGTAGGGAGTTTTGCAGCTGCTTGGGTAAGGAAACACAAGGCTCGTCTACATCCGTCTGACTTGTTCCTTGGCAGGATTGTGCGCAGTGCGACCACACGTTTTGAGGCACCTCCGCACATGGGCACCTTGCCTTTCTTGTGGGATAGTTATGAGACATGATCATGAAGCCACGAAGTTTGAGGGGATTGGACGGGTCGCTAGTTGTTTGCTTGGGTCGGGGTGCGCACAGGGAACCCGGAGCTTGACACAGGCTGCCGGGAAGATGTTTCGAAGGGACTCCTGAGCCCGCCTGAGGAGAATCTTGATAAGAGTTCCGCTTCAGAGGCAGAGTCTTCTGGAACTAAAATTGCGACCTCCATGGGAAGGCCGGCAGGGATGGCAAGCTCCCCAGTGGGTTTGTCTCAATTGGCGGTGTTGCTTTGGTTTCCTTTGAGACAGATCCACCCTCAAAAGCTGCGTTTTGCAAAACCACTCCTCAAAACCCACAGATGCTAGTGCGATCGCCCCACCAAGGAGTACTGAGGCTTAGGGATCGGGACCACCCCCTCCCCCCCAATTTTGTTGAACAACCCAGAAAAGAAGCCCTGCTGTGGAAGGTGGCAAGTTGTTGGACTCGGCGTGAGGTGCGTTGACGCATTGGCCCAGGCTGGAAAGGCTCAAAGAGCGCGTGGGCGTTGTGCCCAGACGGAGGTGATGGGATCGCGGGAGCAGTCTTTGAGTCTCTGGTTTGTGTGTGTGTGTGTGTGTGTGTTGTGTGTGTGTGTGTGTTGTGTGGTGGCGTGGTGTGGTGTGGTGTGGTGTGGTGTGGTGTGGTGTGGTGTGGTGTGGTGTGGTGTGGTGTGGTGTGGGTGGTGTGGTGTGGTGCGCGTGCGCGTGCGCGTGCGTGTGGGTGTGCGGGTGTGTGTGTGTGTGTGTGGTGTGCGTGTGCGCGTGCGCGTGCGCGTGCGTGTGGGTGTGCGGGTGTGTGCGGGTGTGTGCGTGTGTGTGTGTGTGTGTGTGTGTGTGTGTGTGTGTGTGTGTGTGTGTGTGTGTGTGTGTGTGTGTGTGTGTGTGTGTGTGTGTGTGTGTGTGTGTGTGTGTGTGTGTGTGTGTGTGTGTGTGTGTGTGTGTGTGTGTGTGTGTGTGTGTGTGTGTGTGTGTGTGTGTGTGTGTGTGTGTGTGTGTGTGTGTGTGTGTGTGTGTGTGTGTGTGTGTGTGTGTGTGTGTGTGGTGTGCGTGTGCGCGCGCGCGTGCGGGTGCGTGTGCGTGTGCGTGTGCGTGTCCGTGTGCGTGTGCGTGTGCGCGTGCGCGTGCGCGTGCGCGTGCGCGTGCGCGTGTGCGTGTTTGTTTGTTTGTTTGTTTGTTTGTTTGTTTGTTTGTTTGTTTGTTTGTGTGTGTGTTTGTGTGTTTGTGTGTTTGTGTGTTTGTGTGTCTCTGTGTCTCTGTGTCTCTGTGTCTCTGTGTCTCTGTGTCTCTGTGTCTCTGTGTCTCTGTGTCTCTGTCTGTGTCTGTGTCTGTGTGTGTGTGTTTGTGTTTGTCTGCTTTTCGTTGTTGTTTGTGTTGTGTTGTGTTGTGTGCTTGTTTGTTTGTATGTTTGTTTGCTTGCTTGTTTGTTTGTTGGTTTGTTGGTTTGTTTTTTTGCTTGCTTGCTTGCTCGCTTGTGTCTCCCGGTTTGCGGACACATGCGCGCTGAACTCTGTCCTGCAGGACTGTGTACGTATGTTTCGCGAAAGGGCAAGGCTGAAACTGAGGCTCGGCCCAGTGCGCATCCTTGGAAGTGCCGGCGGCTGAGAGGGAAGCGGGGACGAGGGGGGTTCATTCACGCATTGTGTGGTGGTTAGGTGCAACTTTTGTGCAACCTAGTGACCTAGTCGTATCAGTATTCTCAATGCCGGATAGCATGCAGAACCTGTATGACCCTGTTCCCAAACATTTCCCAAGTTACACGGTGCACGGGGTGAGGTACTAAGCAGTACAGGCCAGCTGTGGCCTCCCTCGGCACATTTCTGGCCAGGACATGCGGCGCTCAGTCTTTGCCATGTGGAGCAATTCAGTCGATTTGCCGAAGATATATTTCTCCCGCCTCCAAGCAAATGACTTGGCCAAAGGCCGAGCAAGATGCATCTGAAATTCGGACCTGTCAAGGCTTCAAATGCCTATGAAATCTGAATGTTGCCAGTGCCTGAGCGAGCTCATGCTTGTTTCTTCCAGGTGACCTGTTGCAAGTTTCAAAAAGCAACTGCAGCTTAAGCATGACCGTACTTTTGCCACCAGAGTCGTTAGTCAACAGCAACATATTCCCCAGTACTGCACATGCCTTCTAAACCCAGCTCGGGTGAGGTATTTGGAGCCGAGTGCCGAGGAGGAGGAGGCCATGGAAAAGCACGAAAGCAGGGCCGGGTGGTCGTTTTTTCCTTCCGGACCCTCCCCCCCACTGGAAGATGCCGTGAACCTCCCGCTTTGGCGGTTTAGAAATTGCGGTGCTGCAGTGGGGGTTAACAGGCTCTGGCAGGGCCCCATGTCAAAAAACATGGTTGTGTCACAAATTCGGGATGCCTGAAAGTAAACAAGTCTAGAAAACGCGCAATTTGTGTGTGCTGCTCCAACATCATGAAAGGCGGGGCTGCATGTTGGCTAGCCCAGTACAGTTTTTTTTTTTTTTGAACGGATCTAGGATTTGTGTGTCATTTCTCCGGGTCCCCAGTTGCCCAATGGCGCCCTTTTTCCCTCGTTTTGGGGAAGGGTTCCCCTTTAGACTCGACCAACCAAAAGCGGATGCCCCTTTTTTCCCCTTGGCCACTGGGCATTTGAGGGTCTTTGGAAGGATCGCTCGGCACATTTGGTCAGTTCGGCCACGGAGGCCATGTGGGGGGCCCATTGCTGGCTGAAGCCACCGCCAACTTCGGGTTTGCTTTGGCGAACGGGGCATGGTACGTCAGTGGGTAATAACCATGGCTACAACCCACTTGCCCTGGAGAAAAGGCTCCTTGGGTTATAACCAGGGCAAGTGGGTTGTAACCGTGGTTGTGATGTACTGAATCGATCGGGTGTTGCTCACGCGTGCGCAGGGCCGCGTGAGAATCTTCGTGTTCCTCCGCAGTGCCAGTGGCCCAGCTCTACTGCCATCGCCATCTCTGTGCTGGGTTCGAGTGGGGGAAGCTACTATGTGGGTATTTGTTTTCAGGTTGGAAGTTTTTTTCAAAAAAATGTGGTTTCTATTTAAACATCACACACAAATGGGGTCCCATTTGGGTAATATGATTTTTGATGTCACTTTGGACCCAAGCAACTTGGATCGTTGGATTCGGACTGATTGAGAACCAGAATCGAGCATAAATGTTCGTCCTGCAAAGCTCGCATGCGGTGCGTCTCAAAATTAAGGACCCTCCATGGGATGTGTGTTGTTTGGGGCCTTCTTTTCAAGCCATCCCAAATAAGGGGGGGGGTACCGGTACCCTTGGAGATATCTTGGCAAACCTATCATGGCCGAGACACCCCAGTGCTCGGCCACGCGACGAACATTTTTACGGAGCCGAATCGAAGGGCTCTCTCCGCACCTCGTCGTGGGGCTGCCGTTTGCCTTGCGATCGCTGCGAGATCGGTAGGGAATGAGAAATGGAATGAACCCGAGCGGTTTTGGTTTTTGAAAAAAGGATACCACCAGTTGGATGATCTGGTGCCTGAAAAAAGGAAACCACCAGCTCGATGGCTCAGGGAAAAGGAAACCACCAGTTGGATGGTTTATGGATGGTTTCTTGGGATTCCCTTTCTCATTCCCTACCGATTTCGATCGCCAGTTTTTTCTGAGTCATTCCATGCCACGAAGGCAAGCTGGCGGTAAGCCAATGTCAAAGCCACGCCCAAGGTTGGTCCATTTAGTTTCCCAAGTGTTTATCCACTTCATATCCACTTTAATGTTGCGGAGCACGTGGGTTTAGGGCCACTGTCCGTGATGCCCATGGAATTCCTTTTTAAAATGAGTTTGCAGTCATGGGGATGGCCCACTTTGGCATAGCAGAAAAGGTCAGTTTCCAAACCCATGGTGATAGCCCGAAAGGTCAATTTGCATCTCCGGTCCTTTACTAGGTAAGTCTGAGGCATGGATGCCATTGCGGCATCTCCGCGTATGGCTTGCAAAGGCACTAAAAGGGGCAGGGTACTTAGTAAGTGGTTAGCAATCCTGGTTGTACCCCACTTTGGAGACTTATATCCATGGTAAGTGGGTTATAACCATGCTTACTAAGTGCCCTGCCTCTTTGAGTCTGCTTTGATGATTCCCGCGACCTTCCGCTGACTCGGGTTCAAGCGCCTGCGCAAGCTCTTGACTGCAAACTGCCGGACAGAGGCGCGGTTCCCGAAACGGCGAAATGACGGCGGTAGCCTCCCTCTCATATCCTCCTTGTGCCCTCTGGGCTTAGTGGGAAACAGCGTAGTTTGCGGGTGTTTGCACTTCTGTCTTGGAAAAAAAGGGACGGGACAAACATCTTGTCAACGCGGGGATGCTCACAGAAGTTCGTCTCATTGAGCGGCACAATGATCTGTGCTTCGCGTAAGCTGGCACTAGTCCTCAATCCTGCAAGGGACAGCGGCGAACTCACCTGTTCTGGGGTCTCTATTCTTCGAGTTCCTGTCACCCCTGGTCCTGACGCGTATAGGGTGTCCTGAGGCGAGAGCTTTGCGTGCATGTGTGGCCAACGGTGAACCGGGCCGTGCTTTTCCACCACCACGTGTTTTTGTTTTTTACTTGTTCGGTTTTGCGGGGGCGGATAAAATGTTCAGGCGGCCCTGCGAAACAAAACCACAAGAATCGCTTGGTTGGTCCAGCAAACAGGGCCCGCACATTCCCTTTAGGACTGAGTGAGTAAGCATGCCGGCGACGAACTTGCACACCCAAATGGGCGAGGGAGAAACTTGCCTATGGGGTTGGATCTTTAGACTTCAGCATTTTGGGACATCCAGGGTTTTCCATTGCACCCACCAATTGGGGTCAACAGCAACCAAGGAAGGGACGTGGGACACACATTTGCGTTCGCTTCGCCCAAAGTCAAAAGTCAAAAGATTGGCCTCAGGCGAAGTCAAAACTGTCCACGTGATTTCCCTCAGGTTGCCAACGAGGGGTGTCGTGTTTTGATTGCTCCAAGGAACGCTTGGCATCCGTGTCCCACACTTTTTCCAACAATCGGATTGGAGAGGCCTGTTTACAGTAGTCTTCCAAAATCCCCTTGTACTACCGCTTTCATAGTGGTGAGCAGATAAGATCTTCAAAACTGCAAGGCCGCATTCAAATTTGGGATCTGGACTGCAGATGGAGTCCACAGGGCCCAAGTTAGTCCAGGAACAGCAGAGAACTCAGCAGTGCAAGGCCTTCTATGCGAAAGCTTGCGAGGTTCCACACCATTTCCCCCCGCTAGAGCTGGTAGATGATCAAAGATCTCAACCTCGCATCTTGGGCGGTGAAGCGAGCGTCCTTTTTTTTGGGGGGGTAAAAAGGAGATAGTCTTTTTGTTTCGGGGTGGCTCGCCGAGTCGCAGAGCACGCGGGGTCCGTGTCGAAACCGGGCGTAGAAGTCGCGCATCTCGTTCCGGGGACCGGCGCCGCGCTCCGGCCCAGATCCCCCCTTTTTGCCATGAAGAAGACCGAAGATCTCGAGGTGGACGAGGCCCTTGCCTTTTTGGTTTTCTCCCTTTTTTGTTTTTTTTTTTCCTTTGTTTTTTTTTTTTGGGGGGGGGGGGTCAATATGAAACCAAGATAGTGTATTGTTTTTTGGCTTATGTATGTTATATTTCTTCTTCTTTTTGAGGGGGGACTGCATGAAGGGAGACTCAACACTCTTTTGTCTCTTGTATTCAATAGCTGAAAGCTACGGGGTCGATAGGCCCACATGGTCTCCCGAGTGGTTCGCAGCAGTGGGTTCGGGTTCCGTTCCGGAGGTTGCTGTTGGGGATACTGCCTGGGTTATTTGTACTTTTTGGTGAGGTCGAGGAGGGGGCGGAGGGAGCGGGCTGGATGAAGGGAGACTCGGTAGGCACAGCTGCCAACTCTCTGAAGCAACTGATTAGCAAGGCCGTGCAACGCGCTTGTCGAATACCCTCCCCCTAACATGGAAGCTCCCATGAATAAGCTCGCTACACTTTTTACCCCATACCCCTCCGAATCGGTGAGCTCCCCATAAGTAGCGCAGATTGGACTCATTCGGCCCTTCCGAACTTGTGGTATCCAAACATCACCCTCGTGGCCAGTACTCCAGCTCTTACACCTAGCCCATGTCCTTAAGAATCAGAACTCCATTGGCACGCCGGTTGCCCATGTCAACCCAAAAGCGGCAGCGAAAGGAACAACAAGGGAATCAGTCAAGACCACGATGCCACGCCCTCCCAGCCAACGTGGAAGCCTCAAACGGAACCAAGTCTTTGACAGGGCCCTGATGAGGGCCCCTTACTGAAAGGGGCAGGGATTTGGTTGAGCGCTTCTCCGGCCCCAACTGTGCCCCCCCCCCCGCCCACCGCCCCGCCTGGCGTGCGGTAGGTCATTGACAAGTGCCTGGAGGTCAAGGGAGGCGCGTGGTAGGTCAAGGGGGCTCAAAGCTGTTCAGTTCCGGGACGGGAGTTCTCCTGCCAAGTCTCTAAGAGATACGAGGTAGAGATTTCAATGGTCTTTCCGACATGAGAACTGTCATTCGTTGACGCAGGCCCGCTTGACGCTGCAAACGGCGGCCTCTCAAGCGGTCACATCAAGTTCCGGCGTGATGCTTGTAGTGTTACGAAGACACCCCTCATTTGAGCCACGTCCGACAACTTCCATGAAATGTTTGGCGATGCAACGCGGATGCAAGGCAAAGAGGTGGTGTGAGCACATTCCAGACAGCGCCACAGAGTGTGTCTGATACACTGAATGTGCCTTGATCGAGGACAGCTTATCTCGGTGATTGGGATCCTCCTTAAAGATACTGCGTAGAGCAGCACTCTCCTTGCTCTTGCCATCTCGTCCCCGGGTCCCCAGAGAATTTCGGCAGCATTGGGGGGGGGGGGGGTTAGCTTGCAGGCAAGCCCGGCAAGCTGGTTCAGATCCCGGAGAACCAGGTCAAGAGTCTTTGCACCTCGGCCCGGCCCTCGGATTCGGCTCGGATGGCTTGGTGCGCTGGATTGATGGCCGGTTCTAACCTTGGAGTGCAGGCTTAGGGGTTCCTAGGCCCGACTCTTGCATGATTTCCGCGAATATCATTTTTTGTTTGTTTGTGTGTGTGTGGGGGGGGGGGGCGTGCCCTTTTTAGTGATTTTCAAGAAGGCCCAAAGGGAACACCACGATTTTGGGGCTCCCCTAAAAAATCGACATACCCAAATGCCAAAGGAAGCCACGCGAGGAGGAGGATGGATATCTTTTGCACTTGTCCAGTCTCTACCCAAGCGAAGCTCGGTAAAGCGCAGCCTCATGCGCAACAGTTGTTGAGGGAAGCCTGAAATGCCCCACTCTGCCCTATCCAACCGACCAGCGATCAGTGACCATCGGACCATCGTAGCCGCTTAGCCGCACCAAGCTTGAGCCTGACCCCTGCAGGCTCGCGGGATTTTCTTGGAACAGAGCGCGCTTTTGGCCTCTTGGCGGGAAGGGAAAGGGCGAGGACCGATCATGAAGTAAGTTTGGGGCCCTGGATGAAACCATTAATTCTTAGATCTGAGTTGTAAGCAACTGAGGCGAGATGACTCATGTTTTTTTGACATTAAAGATGGCGCCTGAACCGTGGGGTATCGCCTTTAGGCCCATATTGTTTGACGTAATTATCGGTGCCATGTTCAAACTGGGTGTGACATTAGCTCGTACTGCCCTTTTTGTGGGCATCTTGGGCGGCCCTCGTGGGACAGATGCAAGGTATATGGAGGTAGGTGGATCAATGCACATTTGTGTAATCCACAGCCTTCTCTTGGCTTGTCCTTGAATGCGTAGGGGACATGTGAGGGAAGTCATCAGATTGGGATAGTCTTCATTTTGCGGATTCTGGTGTCGGCGGAGCTGAGCACAATTGTAGGTAACGAGCTACATTCTGGAAAGAACGATCCTGGCAACCAATGACCCTTGAGTCGCAAGCCCTTCTGCCAACTTGCCTCGCCCACGAGCTTTGAGAATTTGGCCTCCAGAGCATTTGGGGCCCTAGGAAAGTGGGAGGCTCTTTGCATATCGGGCCAAAAGATGTCGCACATTCCCACCGGCTCGCCCACCCTCGGCGATTGACGCTGCCAAATCAGCGGCGCATTTGTCCCTGCAAAAGGGAGTAGTTGACATGCTTAGGGAGCCGAAAGCTGGATCCGAAAGAGAAACAGGGGGAAGGGCTCTGTGCAGTTTTCCTTCCAGTGACAGGGAGATCTCCCCTTGCCAAGGAGCTGGAAGCTCCTCTCAAGATTTGCGGGGACGTGCACGGCCAATACCACGACCTTCTGCGTCTCTTCGAGCCGCCTCGGCGGGAAATTTCAGCCCTTTCTCTGGTTTTATCCCTCGGGAAATCTGCGGGAGAAAGGGAGTGAGGGGGAAGAGAGGCGCCGGGAAGAAGGGGGAAGGGAAAGCGTAGGGCCTCGGTGAGAGGTTCGACCCTAGAGGGTCTGGTGCGTATGATGTCCCCCAGTTAGAATCCTCATTGCGGGGTGGCTGAGTGCGAGCCTGCTTATTTTTCACGGGTTCGTGAAGGATGAGGCCTAACCCTGGCAGCCAGGGCGCGGCATATGGACCCCCCACATGGCTTACAAATAAAAGCCCGGGAAAGCAGCCGCCAAGACATCTGCATTTGTTTTTTTCTTTCTGCGGACCCTGCCTATTGAGGGGCCTTCCAGGTCGAGATTGTCAGGGCCACGAAGCGGCAAAAACGCTGCGTGTTTTGCCCACCCGCCCTCCCAGCCCTTGCAAACGAGGTACGGCGGATTCCCTCCGGAGAGCAACTACCTCTTCCTGGGTGACTACGTGGATCGTGGCCTGGACTGCCTAAGGTATCCCCACCCCCTTCAACATGGAATTGGGGGAGGGGGTTGACCCCTGGAATTCCATTTATGGTGCCATTTTCCCTTTTGCGGGGAAGAGTAACAAAAATGGAATTGGGGGATCCCCACTTTTCTGGGATCCTAAGGTTTCTTCGTGTGCATGCTCGGGGTCGGTCGCTTCTGCGGACGGACGAGCCAAACAACGGCGTCGATCGGATGTTGAGTCGCGGCCACTCATGCAGCTGAGCCCGCCACATCGCTCAATGGCTCAATGGCTGAGCCACCATGCAACCATTGGCCAACAAAACAGCCAGCTAGTTGGCCAGCAAACCGGTCCAGCAGTGAACTGATTGCTTGGTCCTCCTGCAATTTTGCTAGTGACCCAGGATTGCTGAGACAGGCCAGGTGAGCCTATCCAGTGGTGAGTCAAATGCAAGTGAAACGCCCAGTTTTCTTTGGGTAGGCCACATGCTAGTTGAGCTCATACATGTCCTGGCCGTGTTTTTTTTTTTTTTTTTTTTTTTTTTTAAAGAGGCATGTGTTAACACCGTTCTGGGGCGCCCCAAATTAAATATTTGACCTTCTCCTTGGCATACTACCAAACAGGGGCCCCAAGGGTTGACATGTCAAAGCGCGCCTTGGGCAATGCGAGTCCGGCTGGTGGTAGACGCTCAGGGACCCCGGGTGCTTATTTCTTTGAGTGCATGCAGGGTGTGCATTGACATATGCATATGTAAAATGTATATATTGTCCTATGAATCTAGAATCTATACACATACAGACACACACACACATTAGCTACAGCTATGCACACGATTATGCATTGTATTAAGCAGGAGTAGTTCCAGCACTTTCCAGCGTCAGACTCAATGCAAGCATTTGTTTCGCATTGTTCAGTTTTTTGTTGGTGGCTTCGACTTGGGATGTTGGGGGCGGGGTCCCTGAAGGTTTAAGAGGCTCACCTGGGGCCGTTTCCAGGGTTCAGGTTCTTTTTGGGTTGAGGAGCGAGCCTCCACAAGACACCTGTTTTTTTTTCCCCACCGATCCGGCACATAGCTCCGGTACCTCTTTTCAGGAAACCCCTTATTGGTTTGGGGATTTGAACCCCTGGTTCTTGTAAGAGGGCAAATGGGAAATCACTCCCTAATCCAAACTCTTGGATGAGCTGAAATACTGCACCGGAAGTGTGGGGTGTTTTTTTTCTATTTGGTTGAGGCGGCAAGCAGAGCTTGGAAACCATCATCCTGCTTTTCTCCTACAAGGCCGGGAGCGGTAACGTCCGTTTCGGGCGAAGTTATCAGTCTGAACCCCGCGCCGGAAGTTTGCGGGCATTCAGGCGTGTGCTGAATGACTTTTAGCAATCCCGTCCCCATTGCGCTGAAATCGGCACGGCACTGGGCTGCACACGGCTTCTCTGAGAAGGAGCTGCCAAGGCCAAGAAAAGACTCAAGACTCGAAATTTGCAAATGTCGGCCCAAAACAAGTGCAAGCAGGGCTCACCTCAAAAAGGCATCAAGTTGCTGACATGTTTAGCTGCTTGTCCCACCCTGGTGGCGCATGGTCAATGTGTGGTGGAGATATTTAGGCAGAGGGTCGGAACAACCAGGATGTTTTGTTTTGCTAGACTCAGCACGTTCGGAACTGTTCCGTGCTCGACTGTGAATGCGCTTTTGAGTGCGTTATTTTGGTTGACCTGCGGTTTCTGACGTGGTCAGGTGGTGCATCTCCGAATCACACAAGACACACCAATCTGTTGTGGTGCTCACATCCTACCCATCTTGCGCCCGAAGGTCAAGTTCCCTGAGAACTTTTTCCTCCTGCGCGGGAACCACGAGCCCCCTGGATGACTGATGTTGCAGGCATAGGTTCTGTTTGTGGAGCCCCTTGCAAGGGGTGCTCCTTTCTCAAGTCATCTTGCATCCACTCACCAAGCCCTGCCACGTCCTACACTTGACAAGGGATGTCAAGGGAAAACAGGAGCTAACTAAATTGACATGTTCCTCGAAAACACTTGAATCACCCCGCCATACATATTGCGTCATTTTGCGCTAAAAATAGCATTGCGTCATATGACTACATATTACTACATATTACTACAACACTGCCAAACGGCACACCAGCGCTATGACCCCGGCGCGTCATGGCGCGTCATGGTACGGGATGGTGCGACACGCTCTTCCAAAACTGAAATAAGCTGACAAACAAGTAGCACTTCAGTAGCACAGATTGCACCCATCGCCCTTTGACGAGGCGGATGAGGCGCTGAAGATTGTGCTAACTGGTTTCCCTATCCAAGGGTTAAAACAACTTGCCGTGGTTGAGATTGGTTGGTGGTTAAGGAGGGGTTTCCCATTCTCCCTCTACAAAAAAGCCATGCCATGGTTCAACTCCCCAGTTCCCACCAATCCAAGCTACCACCCAAGGGTGACTTGATCAAACCAATCAACTGGACACCAGCCCTTAACCACCAAAACACTGGGCTCCAAACCACCAATTGGAGGGAAGCTGAGAAACTCCAAGCAAGCGTCCGCGGATCGCTCGGCTCCGGCTTTCCACTGGCCGCGCTCGCTGAGGTGCGCCTCCATCACGCGGATCTACGGCTTCTACGACGCGGTCTGGCTGCAGCTGGCAGAAAGGCTACGTCTTTGGGACACCCACCCACCCCCCCCCCCAACTGATGCCGTTGGGATATGGAGGTTGGACGGGTCTGCGCCACTGGATGTTTTCGTTGGGTGATCGGGCAGAAGCTTTTCTTTGTGGGCAGGCGTGGCAGGAACCCTTGTGACCCAACTCCCGGGCAAGCAGTTTGGCATGCTGCGAGCCAAGCTACTGCCTGCGCACATGCCGGCTCCCTGAAAGTGAACATGTGGTGTGTTTCCTTTATGGCAATGTTGAGGATGTCTTTGCTGGACCCGGACATGGCACCAAGGAATGCAAGAGGCGCTACAACATCAAGCTCTGGAAGCAGTTCTGCGACGTTTTCAACTGCATGTCGGTTTGCGCCCCTCAGCCTTGTATAGCGCGGTAGCGAGTCCCGTTTGGAAACGAGACTCTTGGTCACTTCCCCGTGATGAACATTGCGTGAGCAGTTCAGCATGTGGGCTGCCAATTGGTTCAGCACGCTTCCCCATACCGTCGTTCTTCCTTTTCGCGTGGCTAAGCTCAGCGGTTTTGCTTGCCAACGAACATGGGCTCGGTCTTGAGGCGGTCATCGATGAGAAGATTGTTTGCATGCACGGCGACTTGGCAGCAAAAGGGTAGCGTGCTTTTGCCTCAAAACAAGGGGCCACCAAAGTTTGTTGGATTCCCATTGGCTTCCCTTGAGAACCGACCTCCCCCACAAACAACTAACAACAAGATCGATAAAAACTGTGGCTGCTTCTTGTGAGCTGGGACCCTTTTGATGTTGGCGGACTGCGGCGCGGTTGGTTGGTGGCTTAGCTTCCTGACACCAGCATTGAGCCCCCGGCCTCTTTTGATTATCCCTATTCTTATTTATTCAACAGCTGAAAGCTTTGGGGGCTCAGCTCAGATAGGCTCGGGGTGGTTTTGAGGGAAGGTTCCGGCAGGGTTGCGCGAGTCTGCAGGGTTCCGCAGGTTCCGCATCGGTTCCGCATGGGTTCCGCAGGGTTCTGCGAGGGCTCCTGGTGCTTCCTCTCAAATTGGTGAGTCCTTGGCTTTTTCGGCTTGATCGAGCTATGGTCAGCAGGCAGCAGGAAGCATCGCACCTGAGCCCCCCCAAGCGGAGCATCGATTAGGACCTCTGCGTTTTTGCACAAACCTCCAGTGCTCATGTCATCCCCTTCAAAGTGGAATTGGGGGAAGGGGGTGAGTCCTGGAATTCCCTTTGCGATTTCCTTTTTTTCAGAAGACCAGACGAATGGAATTAGTGGACCCCCCCCCTTAAATACGAAGAATCCAATGTCTTACTGCTCCTTGGGAAGGGTTTCCCTTTAAAAGCTGCTGATTCTCAGGCGGCCTCTCACCTGAGATCACCAGCTTTGAGCAGGCGGACGGGTGCAGTTGGCTTCGTTCGGGGAAGCCGCCGCGAGCGGCTTAGCGGCTGTGCTCCTACGGTGGATGGTTGCGAAGTCTATTTCGCACGGCTTTGAACCATGTGTTGAAGCCGCTGTTGGTTGGTATTTGCGTCGGGGCATCGAATCATCTCAGAGCTTCTGAGCGGTGGTGCGAATGGATTCCGCTTCGCGCTGTGAGTCTCTGAGTTCACTGGAGGGGCTTGGAACCGTTGTCAGAGATGGTAGGTTTCCACACCTCCCAGGGTGTGAGTGCAGGATCAAAACAAACTGTTCCAAGATGAAAGGCAACATGTTTCCGGATTGCAAAACAGCTGGCAACCAACAAACACCATGGTCGGTCTTGGCGCATTTCAGAGGCAGTATAGGGTTGGTCGGGGGCGGTCATGGGTTGGTTGAAATCGAGATTAGTGCTAGTTGGCAGCTGGTGGGTGAGTTTCAGGTGGAGTCAGGGCGTCGCCTTCGGGGAAGCACTCCTCCAACCCGGAACTTCTCCTGGGTTGAACTCCCTCAGTCCCCCTGCAAGGTCCCCAAATAGATCCGTTTTGAAAGACCGCCTGGGCTTCTCCAGATGCTCCGAGGTACGCAGATGACGCTTGACTCCCACAACCCTTAAGTTGTGCAGGTCGCACCACAGACCGCAATTCACACTACATGTAGACAGTGCATGGGGAGAACGGGGCCCGGCTTGAGGTAGGCCTAGCGGGTACGCGTTTTTCAGGTCTTCAATGAATCCTTTGATGCAACTTAGAGTTGCATCGCTGCGGCAGCTCTCGTGTGTTGCATGAACACCAGGTAGGACAGTATGGGCAGTGTTGGGATACTGGTTTGCAGGTGAAGCGCATTGTCCGCCCCACCGACGTGCCGGACACCGGGCTCATTTGCGACCTTCTCTGGGCAGATCCAGACAAGGCAGGCCGCTGAGCCTTTCATTTCCCACATTCTGTGACCCTGTGCTGCTTGGTGCAGTCACGTTTGTTTCTTGATCTTCCGCGCAGTGCAGTGCCCAATTGCTTGCTTTTTTTAAAACCAACTTGTTCTCATTTGGCCCTTTCACTGGTTAATATGATTTCCTTCCCGATGTTTCCCCACCAGCTTGCTTGGCTCGGGCTTCCGTCAGGTGGGGTGTCGTTGGAATTTTGGGTTCAATCTGCGCTGTTTTGGAGGCTGCCTCAGGTGTTGCTTTGGCGCCACGTTGTTCCTGCTCTGATGTTAACTGGAACAGCAGGTTGCCGTTTGTCCCCAAATTGCATTTGAGCGATGAGTTGTTGCAGGATCAGCCCTCTTCAGCACACTCCCCTGCCCTATTCCCCGTGTTTTAGGGATGAATTAGCGCAACACCTGAATGGCAAGGGAGCAGGATAGGATCATCGCAAGTCGCATATGCCGGGGCTGGCGGGATGGGGAAACCAGACTTCCAAAAGCGACTGGAACAGCAGGCAAGCCCCTTTCAAGCTCTCAAAAGGGAATCTATCACTACTGGAAATACTTTACCATTACCTGAGGACGAAAGCAAATGGAGGCAAGGCAAGCTGGTTAGAATCCTGTGAGCCCCAATTCCCAGGCAGAGACGCGTGAACGCAAAGGATTGGCTTCAGGCTTCCTAGTCATGAGCCTTCCATCAGGGAGGCGCCAGCACCTCAAAGCAGGTCTTTTCGAGCTGTTTCCATTCGGCTTTCTGGCTTTTCCAAGAAAGGGTGTCGCGCGCCAGCTTAATTCCTCAATGGAGTTCCAAGTGTCATAATGACTCATGGCCCAGCTGCCCGAGCAAGTGCTGGCAGCGAAGCATTGCGTGTGGTTTTTTCAGGACATCCAGGGATGGGCGGAGAATGACCGTGGCGTGTCCTTCATCTTCGGACCGGACGTTGTCAGCAACTTCCTGCAGAAGCAAGTGCCTCGGACCCTAGCGGTCCGCAAGGCTCCCCTGCCGGCCCCAAAAAACGCAGAACCTTTTCGGTTTGCCTTACCAGGACATGCCGCGGCGAGTGACAGAAAGATTCGGATGCCCTGCTAAGGCTGGCAAAATCAAATGGCCAGTGCATAAGATGGGACTTGCAGCTTGGGTCAGGAGAGGTTCTGTCAAGAGCGTTGAACAGACACACGATGCATGTTAAACATGGCATTCCCTAGCTGCCTTGACGGGCTTCGGCAAGAATCACGTGTCTTGGATGTTTCTTTTAAGCCAAGGAACCTTGAACACGCCCGTCTAGCATGTCAAGATTGGAATGCTCACCAGTCAGGTCATGGTTTAGTTTGCACCTTTGCATTTCTCCGTGGGGGTCGGGTGGTCTTCGGGGCGCCACTTGCGGGTATAAGTGGTCAACTATTCCAGCACCCATCGTGTCATAATGCAATGTAGCCACAGGATGACATGGGAAAGCATAAGGCCCACGTTACTAGAATAGGGCCGGCTATTTATAAAGTTACACGATAATTGTATAATCAGTTTGCCCCTTTGACCTCCCTGGAAGTGAGCATTTTGGGTTCTCAAGATTACTTTTGGGGGGGCGTCCCTTCAAACAGCCAAGAGAGCAATACCGAGGTCACTTTAATGGACTCCTCAACGACTCACCAAATCGGCTCAGGAGATGGACTTGGTGTGCCGCGCTCACCAAGTCGTGGAAGACGGCTACGAGTTCTTTGCCAAGCGCCAGCTGATCACGCTCTTCAGCGCTCCAAACTACTGCGGCTCTGCGAATGGCCAGTTTTTGTCGGGCTGGGGAAGCCGTGTTGAGCAGTATTGAATCGTTTGGGGTCTACTTCACCGTTGTTGGATCATGTTTTTATGTTTCTTAGTTGTTTGGTTTTAATTATTCTGTTTTAGTAGGGGCTGCAAAAAGCAATGGTTGTTGCTACCACGCCAAGGGTTGCAACGTCTATAATCTATCTTCTAACCACCCGGAAGCCTGCAAAAGGCATGGGTCTCTCCTCCGGATCCCGGCATGAGAAAATGCTTTAAAGACACATCATCGGATCGGACTCCACGCGTTTGGCCGATCTTCCCATGGGTCAAGTCAGGGTGCCCGACCAAAACCCATGGATTGTTGGCCGTGGCTGCGCACGCGCGGCACTTTTGTTTCTTGTTCCAGTCTTGGAGCGCACAGGATTGAGCAAAACATCCTAGAGCGAAGGCCCACAGCGCCCGGGGAGGGCTGCGGGGAGTAGATGACTGCTTGTTATTGTTTCGCTCCAGGATGCTTCATCTCGGGCCCTGTGACCCGTGGGTTTGATGTCACCTATGCGGCTTGTTGTTCCGCTTCGAGTCCTTGAAGCCAATTTGGATGCATCGATTGCGGGGTTCAGCAGCCGAACTCGCGGGATTCCTTGTTGGGGGTTCCGCGGCGTCTCCGGCGACTTTCCACGCGGCCGAGCCCCGCGAGCCCGCGAGCCGGCGAGCCGCGCCGAACTTCTTCTTGGGTGTGGCTCAGAATTAAAGAGCTGGGGTTACGCGGGTTTTAGTCTGTGGTTCCATTCGCCAAGGTGGCCATTTTAGTACCGGTTCTTTGAGCCACAGCCTCTTCTCCGCAGGTGGGGAGTTCGACAACGCCGGGGCGATGATGTCCATCGACGAGACGCTGATGTGCAGCTTCAAGGTCTTGAAGCCCGTGAAGAAGAAGTGAGCGCCCGCGAATTCCCCGCAGAAGCTTCTGGCCGGCACGTGACCGGTGAAGCCCATCCGATGCCACTCGTGATTGTGGTTGGCTTCCGGAAGCCCAGGAAGCATGCCCCTCAACATACTTGAAAAGGTTCATGTGCGTAGCTCAGTTGTGTTCAGTCCCTTCGGAAAAAGCCTTGTTGCTTTTTGGCAGTGGCTAGCGAGGTTCCGCAAGGCATATCATGGATTGTCCTGTTGTTTGTTTTCGCTTCATTTTTAGGTTGATGGTGTGTCGAGTTAATTTACGGGGGTTTGCCAAACCGGCCACCAGCTCTCAACGTCTCCGCTTTGAAATTCAGCACTCCCCCCAACTTGCGGCGGCGGGTGCAAACAAGCTGGAAGAGGCAAAAGATACCACCACGAGCGCCGGACGGCGGCCGCTTTGGCGGAATTTCTCACTTGAATGAGGGAGGCCCACAAATGGGGCTCAATGCAACCGGACGCAGGCAGGGGTTCAAGGGTTACAGATTTCTCCCAACACGGTTGGACTATGGATACGTCGCAAGAGTCAAAATACGGGACCCCAACATGGTGGGTCTTTCTTCTAGTTTCCCTCGCAACAAGGCTGAAAAGGACACCCCCCCCCACAAAACACACAGACCAAAATTACAATGACAAACACAGCCACAAACACAAAAACACAAAACCACGCGCACACACACACACAACGCACAAACACACACACACACACACAGACACACAGAGGGGACATGGGTTTGTCTTGGAGATAGCAGGGCGCCTGAGTTGGTGGGAAGGGGACATGGGTTTGTCTTGGAGATAGCGGAGCACCCGAGTTGGTGGGTGGTTTTCCATTGAATCAATCCGAGGAAGTTCACTTTTTGCATGAGGGACCCCTGCGCACGGCGTGGCCGTATGGGTTGCCAATGCCTGGCCAACCCGAAGGAGAGTCTCTCCGTCGGCCCCAGAAGGAGCCGAAGAAAAGGGCGGAGTGAATGCGACCGCACAACACGCAAAACCTTAGCCCCTCCTCTTGATTGTAACTGGGTTGGATGTGTTGGATTTAGGCTCTACCTTTTTGGGATGTCAAGGGGTTTTCATCAAACCAACAAAAAGTTAGGCGTTTTGCAGAGGGGTCAACAGCCAGCAAGTTTTAGTTGACACCTATATTGCGTTGTGCAGACGTCAAGCCAAGACAACTTAGATTCTTGTAGGACAGGGCCATGACAAAATGTTCTCAAGCTGCAAGCAGTGGGGGAATTTGCCTTTTAGCGCAGCCCTTACGACTCCTTCAGGCGCTGAAGACAACCTGCCGACTCGGCGGTTGGAAGCTCGGACCCGCACAACTCCCAAGTGAAGAGTCGCTTTACAGGGCGTGGGCGTGTCTTTAAAGAGGCACCCCACCCCCAAAAAAAATATCCTGCAAAAACACGCACACATTTCTTGCAGAAGAGGGATGTTCTTGGTGGAGTTGATTTGCCCATGGATCATTGAAGGCAGGTGGGTGAGTTTGGTTGCGTTCTATGCTTCGCCCTTGTATCCCCACCTGCTGAGTGATGTGTAGAGACAGGGGTCCAAATCCTTTGGCCTTTAACGGCCCCTCCCCACCTGGTTTATCTGGGTGGGTCCAATTGCCAGGGCTTGTTTTTCCTCAGAATTCAGATTTAAACCTAAGAAGGCGGATGTCTCAAGCTCCACGCTGGACGGCCATAGTCCCTGGGAGAGCCTAGGAGGGCGCGGCGGCCGCGGGGGTCGTGACACGAAGCCGTGCCGATCGGGGAGCAGCTGGAGCATTGGCGTGACACGATGGGCTGAAGTTCTCGTCTCCGTTTTTTTTTTTTTTTGGGGGGGGGGAGGTTGCGTGGGCTTGCCCACAAATGACAGGTCAGACAGATTCCACGTGGCCATCGTGTGTATGTATATATATAATATATAACGATACATGTATAACATATGTCGGCATATAGGTAGAAATACTGAATATATATATATATATATAAGTATAGAAATAGATGAATCGATTTGCATCCACGTAGGTGACTAAAGCATGTTTTGTGTAAATATGTGCAGACACACGCACGCACATATATTTATATATATATATATATATACATGTATACATATGCGTGGTTTCGGGGGGCTGCAAGATCTGCGGAATACATGCCCTGCTGTTGGAAGCGTGTGAGCACTCTGCCAGCAGACCCTTAGCCACCAGTCTCCTTGCAAGGAGGCAGGTGTTCAGCACATGGCCGGAGCTCTGGGTGGCCATTTGCTTGCTGGGCCCTTGCCCTTGCGGCCATGTCGTGAAATACGGGTCGTATGTCCGCTTTCATATCAAGGATTTCCTCAAGAAAGTGACAAGCTCCTAGGTCCTAGGAGGGATGGCCCACTTCAGTCACAAGGCATCATGGCATATGTTCCTCTACGATTGTGACATGGTGGTTCAGGAGGCTTCCAAATTGCAATGAGCAGCGCTGGTCCCACCTGTCAGATTGCATGGCTGCTTTTGCCGATCCCGACCGGGCACGGCGGCCTGGGCTTAGCCCAGTGGTTTTGTCCCCGCGGCGCCCGCCCTGCACGACGGAAACCCCGGATTTCGCGACCAGCCCCTAGTGGATGCAGAAAGGGCGTCGAAATCTCGGGTGGTTCGGTAATTTCCCAGTTTCATCCACCAGGGGATTTCGTGGAATACCGGGGTTCCCGTGATTCTACACGATGTTGGTGAGCAACACTGAACTCGCGGGGTTCGGTGGCGCTAGCTTAGCCTCTGCATCCATGAAGTGTTCACTTGGATGGATTGCACATCAAAAGGCAAACCAGCGAGCGATTCACTGGCGCCGGTTGTTTTGCCTTTGGGTTGTTGGCTTGTACGCAACTGGATTGGTTTTTAGTTGTTTCCTTCTGTGGGCGTGGCGGGGCGCACAGTGATTGCACCTTAGCAAGCTGCGCAGGGTGTTGTAAGGCCGAAATGGTTAGAGTAGGGTATTATCAAACCAACATACCTCATGATCATGGCCAACCGCGTTTGTAACTATTCAGTTGTAGCACCTTTTGTCACCTGACAAGCCACCGGATCCCAACATGGCCGCCAGCCACGGCTGCGCGGCTGCCTGTGCAGACATGGCCTGAGTGATATCACCAGCTCTCGCCCCAGTCAGAAAAAATGCACAGCGCCAGGCGCAAGATTTCACGATTGCCCTCCCGCAAGCCTTCACGTGGACAGGCCCACAAGGCCCCCTCACGAGGAAAGTCTTCTAAGAGGGTCTGTGCAGTCCTATGCCTGGCGGGCGAGAAGTCTGGGGAGAGAGCGTTTCTGGGCTGCACTGTGGCCCAAACCTTCTTTGAGACACAACAGCCGCTGGTCTCACGCAGCAAGCAGCGCCAACTGCTCAGACCGACACAGCTCAGAGCGTTGGCCTTTTGACTCCCCCCCTCGGATTATTTCACCTTGTCAGACTTTTCAGGGACAAGGGATTTGGGGGAACAACGGACATCCACAACAGTTTCAAGCACCCCCTCTGGCGTACTAAAAGGAAACTAGAAGGAAGGCAACCGGTTTATGGGTTTTGAATCTTGAGCCAAACCCACGTGGATGGTTTTTTCCTTCGTTTTCCTCGAGACTGGGCGGTGCTGCTTGCTTGGCTGGCCCGGCGGATGGTGATACGTGCGCGGCTGGTGAAAAGGAGATGGCCGTGCGTGTGGGAAGAATGTTTGATTCACGTTAACCCCGGATTAATTCATGGGGCCTGGGGTCGGAGGGGGGGGGGAGGGGGGGGAGGGCTGGGGTGACCCCTTTCAGTGGGAACCCGGATCAATTTTGTCGGGACGGGGGGGGGCCCTATTTATTTTTCATGCATCCCATAACTTCTTGGGTCTTCATTCGTTCTCGTTCGTGTTTGTTGCTGGTTCCATGTTTATCTTGCTGGTGCTCAGCAGGGAACCTGGGGAATTCCCTTAAAGAAAACCAAATCGGTTCTCATTCCCTACCTATCGCACCAGCAAGTCATCGGTCGTTCCACGAGTGTCTCATTGGACTCATGCCGTCCGGATGCCGGCAAGGCAGGTGGTGGACGAAACCAATTCGTGAACCTGCGCGGGAAACCCACAGCTTGTCCTGTTGTCATACGTTGAATCATATTGTAGGGGGGTGTTCCCCTCCTCCATGAATGAGCTAGGGTTGATTGATATGCTCAGTTGCTCAGTGGCACCCTGTGTCCCTTGGTTTTTTTTTGGTGGCTGCCCCACTCAAACCGGTCTTCTCCAAGAAGGGGTTCCCTTTTTCCCCCGGGTCACTGAACTGAGCACGTCATATGAATGGCCTCGGGAAGCGCAGCCTGCAGCAAGAGCTCCACACACCGTTCTGGTTGCTCCAAGTCGGTGGTGCTGGAGCCCCCGTTTCCTTTTCGAGCCGGCCGGAGGTTTGCAGGCCCACAAAACTGGAGAACGCACAGGGGGTGTGGGCTTGGAACACCGGTCCCCATCCGCGGGCATTCTCATCATCTTTTCCGTCGCGCCTGTCCGGCTCACCAGCCTTCGCGCTTCGGTGACTTCGCCAGGACTGGGTGGAGCCTTCCAACACCCCGATTTCAAGGGAAGCCACAAGCTGTGTAGCCAAAACATGCCAAAACTGGGCGGGAATCAACCGACTCGTGGGCAAATCAACTTCGCTTCCGCGCAGATTGCTGGATGTTCTGCTCAAAACTGCTTGTCTGTTGCAAGCTGACATTATCAGACAATTGGACCTTGTATATTGTGCCCAACATTGCTTGCCAGTGGCAAGCGTGCCCTATCAGACAGTGTTGAAGCAAAGGCCAGGCACCAACAGCGTCTTGTCTATTGCCAGTGTATCTGCCATTCTTTTGGCATCTTCCTTACACTGTTTGGCATTAGAACTTAGCTAGAATTCAAATAGAACCCTGCAGGGAAAGACACGCTGCTTAAACGGAGAGACACACCAATAGAAACTCCAGGGAAATGCAATGTCAGTTCTATCGGTTCACAAGATCTAGGTTGCACAGCTTTAACTTTGAATGATATCTTAACTAGCTTTCAAGAAAAACATCATTGAATCATAGCTGAATTGCAAGCCTCTGAAAATAGGAAAAACCAATGGACAAAAGCTGCTTTCACTACCATTTGCATTGCGATGCTTGTATTTACACTCAAATTGGATTTCGATTAGACTTCTCTTCATTTTTTGAATTAGACATTAATGGGATCTTGTCCAAATTTGCGTTCAATTAGAATCTAGTTATATACTTGTTTTATTATTTTAAAGTATGTTGGAAACAGGAATCCCTTCCAATTCAAATTGGGTTTTCTTTCCAAATATGATTTTGTTTGACATGTATATAGCTAGAATTCAGGAAGGAAAGACAAGCTGGTAGCTTTTGCTGGCTATTGTTTTGAATCAGAATTTGGATTGGATTTCCTTTGTATCTAGGATGGGAAATGGAGAATCTAGACAGAATGTGGTAAGGAAAGGTAAGCTGGCTGTTTCTTCTAGTTCTTTTGAATAGAACCCGGTTGCGGTTAGCGGGTGCATGCCCAAGCTGCGATGGCAAATGTTTCCTTGCGGATATTATGTTCTTCTTGCTGACCCAACCTCAAGAACAAAAACCCTGGAGCGAAAAACCAAAACCAAACATTCAGACCCTATGTACTTTGTTTCATGCTGGCAGAGTTAGGGTGTATGTTTTTATTGTTTTATCACGTTTTTAGGCGGTTATGGAAAAGTGGAAAAAACCGAGGAAACCAACACAACAACTAACATTTCAGACCCTATGTATCCATGCTGGCTGAGATAGGGTCGGACAGTTTTTTTTGTTGGTCCTCGCGGTTTTTGCGTACTGTTTGGAAAAGTGCAGAAAACCTCGAGAAAACCAAACAACAACAACGGCTAAATCTTCAGACCCTATGTATCCATGCTGGCTGAGTTAGGGTCTGAATCTTTGTTTTTGTTTTGTTGAGTTGTTCCTTGAAAGTATCAAAGAAACATACCCTAAGACACACCAACTCCCTGTGTTTCAATAACCCAGCCCCCAAGAGAGGCCCTTCTGTATATTTTCCCTTTTGACTTCTTTTCAACATTGAAGTCGGCGAATGTAAAGTGAGTTCCGCTTTTGGCGGTGTGATGTTCGAAGGGAGGGCCTTGTGGATTCCTGTAGGCTCACACTTCTTTGTGGGTCGCTTTCAGTTGTTTTGTTATGCCAAGTTGGCTGGGTGTTGGCCCCGGTCAATTGCCTCGTGTCAACCCTTGACAGACTCGGCCACCTCTGCTTGGCGCTAAACATGGTTTACAAAGCCAGTAAACCACGTTTAGGAGGTTTATACACCATTTATGATCAAGCAACGGCGCAGGGTGAAGTCCTGAGTTTCATTTCCAGGCTGAGCTCCCGGCTACATTTTCGCGCGTTGCTGTTTCCGACAGTTCCCACTAACCTGGCCAAGAAGGATATTTGTAGGAGCTTCGCTTGCGTGGCTTGATGCAGGACAGAAACCCACGGCACCATGAAGAAGCAGGCATCATGGCTGCATTTGTGGCGCGCAAGCCTCTAATTACTTGGGGTGTCCTTTTTAGGGCGGATGAAGTATGGAACAGAGTCAGAAACTATTTTCTGTGCGCCCCACCTGTGGGCCAAGGTATCATAGATTTTATTTGGGTATATGCTTTAGCTTTCAAAATGCCTTAAACCTGGTTCCAGTCGATCCGCACTTAGATGGGCATGCCCATGGCTGTCAACCACGTTTTTCTCACTTGGGGCTGGGGCATGTCACGCAGAGGCGCCGGTTTTTGTTCGGGACCTGCCTTCCAAGGAGGATCTCGCTATTGAGGAGATCATCGAGAAATGCCTGGAAGTCAAAGGAGGCCTGCCTCGTTTCGAAGCGCTTGGGTTGGGATTCGTTGAGAGCCCGTGCGGGGGTCTGTTCTATCATGTTTGTGAATGGGTGACACAAAATATGGACCAGAATCACGCATATGTATACAATATATATATATATGTATGTCTGGGTTTTGGTTGGAGGCAGAAGGTGAGGCAGGTTCATGGCCTGCTTCAGGAGAGACATTGGGGTTTGCGGAAACCTTGTAAGAGAAGGCCCCAACGTTGAGTGGGAGAGCCTTTGGTTTCCTCCAGGTCCATTTTCCTTTCAGCCATGGACCCCCCAAGGTCCCTTATGAACCCCCAAGTGTCAAGTGGCTTATCCTTGGCTTCTCATGGGCTTTATCCAGAAAAGCAGCCCCCCCATAGAGTTAGTGGTGACTTCTCCCGCCGTCATACTGCGCATTTTGTCCCCACTCCACCCGCCACACTGCGCAAAATCCCACCCATTAAATCAATAAATATCCCAAACGCATTGATACAATCATCGCAAAACAAATGTATCAACCCATTTACTCCTCAACTCCTTGTGACTTTGCTAATTCACAATGCCTTTTCGAGCCATTATGACTACACTTTGATGTTTTCTTTGCTAAAAATACTTGGCACACATCGCACCACCACGAATCGCCACGATCGGCTTCCAACTTCTCCCCGGCTTCTATCATTTGATATCGTTTGTGCCGACTAGTGATTAAATGCTTCGTCCATTCTGATTTAGCTACTTCTACCTTGCAAAGATCACAATATCGTTTTTCTCTCTTCTGTTCCAAAATCTCGTTTCTATGATTGACATAATACTTATGACATTTCTCCGCCATTTTCTCAGGATTATTTTGTTGATAAGTCTTAGCACTAGAAAGGCAATAGTTACATACTTTTCTCCCATCCTTGAACTCTCCTAGTTCTTTCTGTTTTCTGCACCTACTGCATCTCTGTAAGTTTTCCATACTACTATTTACCATCATGTCTTTAAGTGTCTTCTAACTGCGTATTTTCTAAGCTCTCCCACCGCCATACTACATAAATTATCACTCCCCGAAAAATGGTTAACCAATGGAAAAGGGAGAATTAAAACCGTTAACCCAAATCTTGAAAATAATCCCAGTAAAATATGGATGGCAAAATGCGGATGGGAAAGGCCTATGTAGGAAAGCACCCCCACGGCTTATACGGGAAAATTAAACTAAAATTACAACATATAAGATTTTATATGTTATAAGTATAGCAAAACTATGGTATCAAAGGCTTTAATCTATGTATTTCCAGGGGTTGTATTCGTTTCTTCTGTTCCTTCCTTAACTCTTTTGTTGCTTTTACTTTGTCTCTGCATTCCTTACATGTTTTGTAAAATATCTCTTCCATTTTAATTCTATCATACATTTTGTGAAAGTCCTTTCTTGGCTTTGCTTCGTCGCATTTACTGCAAGGATAAACCATTGTGCATCCTGTTTCTTCTTCATCATCTGTAGAACTCATAATATTAGTTATGCCAATATGTCTTTAAACGGATTTTCAGAGAAAAATGTTTTCAATCAAGAATAAACCCCTGTATCTTCATCATAGTCAATTTGATAAAATGTCATAGTTGAAGCCTTCGGTTCTTTAATTTCTTTGTTATTAAGTTTGTTTAAATAAATATTTCTTTTAAATATTTCTTTTACATTGGTTCGATCTACTTCTTTACTTTGATAACTGTTTGTTAAAGGTTTCTTCTTTTCCATTTCTTGTAAGATTTCTAAAATATTCTTATTCTGTTCTAAAACCTTGTTCAGTTTTTTAACCATCTTTTCTAATCCTTCATCCATGTAAATATATATATTATATTATAAAATAAAACTTTTAAAACTAAATGTTTAAATTATGTTAAATCTACTCTTTAAATACTAATTTTTCATCATTTGTTTAATAGTTTCCTGAGTTTCCTTATCACCATTATCGGATGGAGTAACTCCCCTCCCAAAGCGTATAGCAATATTATGAACATCTGTTTCTAAGTTGATACTGTCTTTAGTTTTATCAATATTCATTTTCTTATCATTTCTACTTATTTTGAAACTGGCTGGAATACACGAACATTTACAGTTTCCTTTCTTTTGTATTTCTAATTCATTTTTCATTTCTAACATCTTTTTACACATTGGACAAGCAAACTCAATAACTGATGTCTCTTTAACAACTTCTTCTTTTTCTTCATCAGTTGAAGAAACAACTGGTTCAGTCTTATTCTTTTTCTTTCTTCCCATTTATATTAATATTTACATTTTTATTTTTGATATATTGTATCACAAACTTAATTATTTCTAAAACAAAATAGCATGTTTTCTTGCATCTATTATCAGTTATAACAACTTGTTCTAAATTCTCTACTTCATCTATTATATCAATATAATCTGAATAGCTTCTATTCATATAAAATAATAAATATAAAATATTTTCTAAATAACTTTAATATTATTTTATTATGTCAGATGTTCCAATAATAAAGCCAATACACATAACTGAATATGAATTCAAACAATCTAAATATGAGCACGTGCCAAAATTACCATTTAGAAGTATTATAGTTGCTTCTTCGACAGGTGGGAAAACAGTCTTGGTTCAGAACCTTATCTTAAATGTTTATAGAAATTCATTTGCAAGAATATTTATATTTTCCCCCAGCGTTCATAATGACCCAACCTTTACAGAAGTTAAAAAATATATCAGGGATGAATTGCACGTGGATGATGAAAAAGAACAAATATATTTTGATAATTATAATCCAAGTGATTTAGAAAATGTAATTGAAAGACAGAAGAAAATAATTAATTATATGAAATCTAAAAAGATAAAGAAACTGCATTCAATATTAATCGTTATAGATGACCACGCAGACGATCCTAAATTTGTTAGATATAGTAAATTATTACATGGATTATTTACAAGAGGTAGGCACGATGCAGTAAGTGTAATTTGTTCAACACAAAAATATAATGTTTTAGCGCCTATCATTCGTTTAAATGCCAGTTCATTATATATTTTTAGGTTGAAAAATGCAAGTGAGTTAATGAGTTTTATTGAAGAAAATAGCGCCATTGTTGATAAACAGCAATTATTAGATATGTATCATCAAGCCGTTAATGACGCACCTTATAGTTTCTTCTACGTGAATATGAATGCTAAGAATGTGAATGACATGTTTTTTCTCCGTTTTGAACAGGCATTTCAAATTACAAATGATGAATAAAGATATTCTAATTTAATATAAAATAATAATATGCTAATGAAACTATGTAGATGTGGTGGATTTTATCGTAGAGGTAATTACAATTTTCATACTAATTCTTGGATACATAAACTTTATAAAGTGTTAAAAAGACGACCAACAGACGAGGAATTATTAAGATTTCAAAATAACTTTGTTGATGAAGAAGATTTAATAGATGATATGTGTAGCAATGCCTCAACAAAATTACCCGAAAGTGAAATGACAGATTATGATAGTAATTAATAATATTAATGTATGTTAATATTATCAATTTAGAATAAAGAATAGCTACATAAATTTAAGGCAGGAAATTTATAATATGTTTTATCTTTTTTACATTCATTAACTTTTTCTAATTTATTTATTATTGCTTTCAATGAATTTATTTGTAGAATATCAATTCTTGACATTTCACTTATCGTATTTACATCTATATCTTTTATTACTTTAATAGCCTCTTCATCATCAATTTCTACTGGTTTTGATTTACTTGAACCCATTATATATAATATTATTTAGATTTTAATTTTTCAAAATTATATTTTTGTTTTTTTCTTCTTCTTCTTCGTCTTCAGTTGGTGCTGGTATTTCTGTTGGACTTTCAGATGAAGAACTATGAACAGTAATAGGTGGCGAACTATGAACACTAATAGCTTCATTTGATGAATTGCTACTGCTACCTTGTGCATTTCCTGCTGTTATTTGATTAACTAAATCTGCGATATTTATTGTTGTTGCAATTGCGCTATGTGATAAGTTTAATATTATATCTGCTACTGTAGCGCCGTTGTGTAGCATTACTTCTATCATTTTTGTCAGTTTGAATCTTTTTTCTTCTTCATCGCTGTCCTCCTCGTCTGGTGGTTTCTTTGGCGGTGGTTCTGGCGGTTTGTTGTTGTCAAGCATTGTAGTAAAGGCTGACACCATTGTGTCGCGTTGGTTTTTCAGTGTTTGTGTTGCTTGTGCTCTTGTTGGCTCATGTCTTTTGTATGTGTTGTGCCAAAAGTTTTTAAGCATTATTTTAAACATATTGTCTTGGTTTTCCTTTACCTTAAACGCTTCAAATGTCATATTTAATTGCTGATTTGCATCATTGTATAACTTTTCTTGAGTCTCTCTGGTTTCTGTGGCGATTGTATCTGTATTGGTTGCAATGTCAATAAATTCTCTCGGTATGCCTTCTTTCATCATTTTCGGTGGTTGTGTTGTTATTGGTGTGTTTGGTTTTGCTAGGTTATGTATTGAAAAACTGTCGTCGCGATCATAATTATCATTGAACTTCTGCTTCTTTCTTTTCAGTATATTTTTAGTTAATATAATCATTATTAATTGTATTTAGATATTAATATTTATGGATAGCCACTGGAACCGCTCGCACGACTGGGAGGCTTTGCTTGCGACTTGCTCCTTGCTCCTTCTACCTGTGCTTGCTTTGCTATGTATCTGTAATAAATCACGTTGCCGTAATATTTTCCTAAATCTACCCTAATTGCATCCTTGCGGTCTTTCCCCTTTGTATTATCAAGCAACTGTATTATTTTAAAATAGCCGTCAAACTCTCTCTCTGGCATTAACCCTAAATCATAAATATTCTTAATTACATTGCTCATTTCGAATGTATTATTAGCAAATTCACGCGGAGTTCTATGTTTAACGCTTGTTAATATGTCTAACGCTGGTTTGATAACATCCCACGTTTCATCAGAATATCGCTCTCTTAAACGTTCATATATTTTTGCATCCACTGGGCTCAAAATGGAAACTGCTCGTCCCTCTCTCTCTGCCTCTGCCTCCTCTGCCATTTCTACTACTTCTGCTTCTTGTTCTGCTTCTTGTTCTGCTCCTTGTTCTGCTTCTACTCCTGTGTCTGTTGATGATCTAGCGATATCCTGTATCTTTTTAGTGTAAAATTTGCTTGATCCAAGGGTATTGATTAGTGCCTCGCTTCCCTTTGCTAAAACATTTGCAAACGCTTGATTTCTCTTTTGTTTCGCCTCGGCGTCCTTTCTTGCCATCTCGTTTAACTGTGCTGTTAATGATGCTTCCTGCATACTTTCTGTATCACGCTGAACCATTGGCTCTGTTTGTTGTTCCGGTGGTGGTGCTTCTGCTTCCATGTTTCTTCTATGCAGTGCGTATGTGTGTCCGTTTCCGTGTGCCTCTTGTCTCATCATTATCTCTCTCATCTGCCTGTCTAATATTCTCATTTGTTGGTCTTTCAATAATTCTAAATGGTCGCTCCCGTCAAAAAAACTACCCTGGGGACTTGATTTAAAAAAGGTAGCGTCTCTGTTAGGTAGTTTTCCTGTTAATTGTTCGTTCTCGCCTATTAAGTTAGCGATTTCTTCATAGGTAGGTCGTCGTTTCAATCCAAATTTTGCATATGGGTTTATCAGTTCTAAACTTGCTGTAGTTGCCATATTGATATAATATTAATTAGAAAATATTGTTAATAATATTTTTGTGAAAAATATTATTAATAATAAGATGTTATTGTATAAAGTCATACTATATCAATATATTTTAAGTAAATGTTAATTTGTCCAACTCATCGATCCGTTTTTTTAAATGCTCCTTTGTTGAATGTGGTAGATTTGGTCGGCGTAGTTCCATTGTTAATCTGTCTAATTCATTTTGATAATTTGCTCTGGCGTGTCCTTCTTGAATGTGTTTTCTAAATGCTACCGATGCTTCTTGTGAGTTTCTTAATTTCATTTGTTCATGTAGGTGTTTTAGATACTCGTTATCTTTTAGATCAAATGGACTATATTTAATTTGTGAGGATTGTAAAAATACTTTACCTTTATTTTTTAAATTATTTCGTTTATGAAATTTATACATTATATATTTATCATAGATTTTAATTTTAATCGTAGAGCACAGTTCCACTTTCTCTCAATTCCAGAACAGACTCCGAAATCATATGCACAAATAATTCTCGCACATCTTCATTATCTGTCAGTGCTCTGTTACTTCCTTTCAATTTAAAAACGAGTAAACCTCCCATTTTAGTATTCTGTCCAGTAAAATTAGTGTCCGCCATCTTTTCAAATGAAATCCCAATAACGAACTTGTCTTCTCTGTAGCGTTTATATGAAATGCTAAAGGCGTCTTGGTCAGGGTTCAAATAGTGTAATGTTCTTCGGAGGTAGTAGGCACTCTCGGCGAGGCTCTGGCATTCAAATTCTGGATATTTCTTGTTGTTGATTTGTAATTGCCACGTTAAATTTAAATCTGAATTTTGAAAGCCCTTTCCTTGGTATGTCGCGCGATCAGCTCCATCTGGATCAGGACCATCAAAAATACGAGAATTAATCATAGGATTGTAAAAATAATTCCATCGCTTGTAAATGTAGTTGTCTTGTCTGTAATAATCAGTATTTTGTGGATCAGTTCCTGCTCTTGGTGCACGATACAATGTAATGAAACAACCATTCAATTTAGAAGCGGATTTAACAATATTCATATTAATTTCATTTCCTGCCGCGTTGAATGATTGTGTCATAGTGTGATACATTGGAAAAACTAATTTCAAACTTTGACCCTCTAACAAATGTTTCACTATGTTATTATTGACCGTATTGTCTAATTGAATTACCTCGGCTCTTATAATTACGTTATTCAATTCCCACTGCGTTGAAGTATCGCCGGTTGTGAAATAGTAGCCGTATTTGTCAGTATATGTGTTGTTGATTAAATCCCCCGCTGCATCACGAGTAGCAAATGGTGTAATTACTGGTACGTGCTCATCCGATACAATTGTAAATTCCAGTTCAAGCGGAGCATATCGTAAAGGTAAATAATAATTGCTTTCTAACAGTCCACATACCGGTTTATGTCCTAATCTCATATAACCATTGGCGCCGGGTATTCCTGCAACTGAATGGCGGGTGTATCTTGAAGTTAGATCGCCCCAATTATTATGATCTCCTGGGGCGACTAACACATCATCTGGTGCTGTTCCAGTAGTTCCTCGTTCGTTGTTAGCATCAATAAATTCTGCTAAGCCAGTGGCATATGTGTGTCGCCAATCATCATCCCAACGAGGATTAGCGCCACCTTCTAAATCGTCCATATCTCTGGCATCTTGACTTTTAAAGGAATTATACAATTCGCAATGTCTATTGTATTCAATAATATCCTGAACTTGCTGACCTCCAACAGTGCATCTGTAACGACTGAAGAAGGATGATAAATTACCTAACGGTCGTAAAAAATGACTTCGTGTTCCGTCGGTGTTTTGAAGATTTGCAAATAAACGAATACTTGATAAATCAATATATGTGTTGTCTTCACCTGTTATATGAAATCTAATATTTTTGTTTCCTGCATTTGGATTATAGACATTGCTACCTGATGGAAAATAATTAACGTGTCGTCGGTCTGTGATATATTGTGCTGTTTCTGGAAGTCCAAAATTTAGCGAGTTAATCATTGTAGTTTCTGATTCGGCGATTATATTATCCATTACTTATATATGATAAACTTAGATTTTATTTTTTTATTTTTATATTTTTCTTATGTGAAAGCATTGTAGTAGAATTATTTGAAGTTGTATTTTTTATAGTATTTATTAAATAATTGTTTTTTGTATCAACTATATCTTTTATAGTATCATAATCTAAATTCTTATATTGTTTATCGTATTTTGACGGTTCTTTTGTCAGTTTCTTCTCTAATGGAATTTTGTTTTGTTTGTCTTTGTTTCTATACATTATTAATATTATTGAGATAATGTTAGTTCATTTACACGCTTTATACAATCTTCTAATTCGTCTCTATACTTATACAAATAACTTAAATCATCTTCATCTAATGGAATTTTCTTTTCTTCTTGTTCTTTTAAAAAGTCGGTATAATCAACTCTACTATAATCTGTATAATGTATTTTGTTATTTTCTGGATGTAATTTTAAGTAATCATTTTCATAATTAATAATTTCACTATACATGCCTATTATAAGTCCTTCAATATTACCTTTTCTGTAGTATAAATGATTTAAATCATTGCTTTCGTGCTCTTCCTTATCTTTATTCAATACTTCTTTGCCACAATTACATTCATATTTACTGTTTGATATGTTGTATTCTTTCTTTTTCTCTCGCTCTATCATTTTCTTATAAGCATATTCAATATCGTTGTCCCATTTCTCAGCATCAATACTCATATATAAGTTATATATATATATTTATTTATTGTTCTGGTGTTGAATTAGGATTAAACCCGTTTGAAACTGCCGTAGTAGGATTAATTTCAGTCATACCTTGTCCTGTCCAATTATTGAAACTGTGTTTGTCTAATAAATTATTGCTTTCTATTTCTCCAGTTATTGCCGCGTCATCGAACATTGCTATAGGATCTCCACGATTTCTAAATCGTAGGTGTCGCGGGTTTTTCTGCTGGTTAGTTCCTGATACAAAAGGTGATGAATAAACAGTACTAGCATATTTGTTGCCGTGTCTGTTGTTGATTTCTTGAACAACGGATGAACCGAGGCTATGTCCAACAATTCTATTCACATCTGGATTTTTCCTTAATTCTTCCATTGCGTCTTTATACCTTTCGCTTAATTGAACATTATGAGTAGGAATAAAAAACAGATCTGCGATTACATCATTGACTTTGTGATTTAGTCCTGTTTTAGCGCCAGTGCCACCAATATATAATGTGTTACCTATTCTTGTTATTCCATTCACATTTGAATACGCGGCGTCTAAACCCTTGACATCATCAATTTTATTTTTATTTTGAACATTAATTTCTTCAGCATATCGTGTTTTATGTTTCATTATCTGCTTATCAAAATGTTTATTGAAACCTCCTACTTTGTCTTCCAATTTCTTTTTATGGTTAAAAAATACATCTTCTATTAAATCCTTACCTGCAGTATATGCTTTATCACTTGCTACGCCTGCCATCATTTGCGTAGGCGTCCTGCCTTCTATAGCACCTAATAATAATTGTCTTCCTATCATATAATAATAATTATATAATATTTTCTAGTGTATATTATATTTATGAGTGACAGATTAACATATAAAAAAATCTATGTTGATAGTGCCTACAGATTACCAGAAAGTAATTCTACCAGCGATTTTATTATAGAACTTGACCAAAAATTGAAATTCCACCAAGAACAAAAATGTTCGTGACTGAGTGTTCATTCAGCACTCCGTTTTATACAACAGAGAAAGGGTTTTACGAACGCTTCTATATTATGTTATACAATAGTTCAAATGTCTTATTGAGAAGCACTGCCGTTGATGTGTCCGGTGAAATTTATTATGCTAATCAATTATCATACAAAATACAAACGGAATTAAACACGGCATTTAATGATATTGTGCCTGACTTATTCTTGACAGTATATGGACAAAGCGAACGCAAAATGGAACTTAAATTAAATGACCCCCTAACTTACAAAATCAAAATACCTACAGATGAAGAATTGGAAACTTATGTAAATGACGAATGGAACAGAGGACAGTTTGAATATGACAATTTAAGACCAAAATCTATTAATTATTTATTAAGTAATTATATTGCCTATGATCCTGCGTCATCTTGGTTAAGTGGATACTTTAATTTAGTTCCTTTCAGAATATATACATAAATTGTCCTCAATTAAGCGATTATAAATATTCAGCACCTAACAATTTCAGCAGTTCAGTAATTAAAAAAGTTCAAATTAATCAACAACTTGGCGGAGTTATAACAGATTTTACAGCGCCCATATATGCAGATTTTATTGATGTAGGCGGTAAAAATATTAAGAGACTACACTTTAGAATAACAACTTCAAGAAACGAATTAATTGATTTTCACGGCGTCCCCATTTCCTTTAGCATTTTGTTTCAATTAGATAACTAAATAAACCCCTAAAAATTAATATTAATAATATTAAAAATATCAAATTAATAATATTAAAAATATCAAATTAATAATATTAAATTATTAATATTTCTCAATTTGTCCATATAGACAAAATATATAAAACATATAGACAAAATATATAATATATTATATATGTCAGAAGTCGAACCTGAAATTACTAATACAATTGAAGCAGACGCACCAGTAAATGAATTACCACCAATTGAAGAAGAAGAAGCGCCAAAGGCAGACACACCAATAGAACCAACGCAAGAAATAAAACATGTAGAACCACTTAAAAACAACTCAAAAACTCAAGCACGCAATGAAAAGAAAATAACCTGTCCAAAATGCGCCAAAACTTTAACATTAAAATCATACAGATACAGCCATGAACGCAATTGCCAAGGACCATTAGAATCTAAACCCATAAAGCCTAAACCCAAAGCAGTTCCAATAGCAAAACCTCAAAGGATAGATCATGAAGTAGCGTACAACGAAGAAAATCAACAACCACAACCGCAACAAAATAATATAATAGCGAACACACCGCCCCCAAGAAGAATGCAACCACAACCGCCTCCAAACCCGCTACAAAATATAGCACAGCATTACCAATTATTGCAAAATGAATATTTGAGACAGAAGCAAGAAAAATATAATGCATTAAATAAAAATATATTTGGTTCAAGAGGAAAGAAAAGATAAAATATAATTATTATATAACCTACTATATAATAATTATGTTTTCAACATTATCACTGGACGGCTCAAACAGGATTGTAGCAAGTGAATTAGTATTAATAAATTCAACAGAACCATCAACATTAAGCAGTGTTTATGCTACAAAACAAGAATTAGCAGACACAGCAGGATCATTAGGTGGAGGTTATACAATTGAAGAAGTTGATGTTCTTATTTTAGCACAGAAAAATAAGATAGATGCCAATATTTTAGATATTACTGAATTAAACGCAACATCAACAACTATGTTTAATGAACAAGTAAATCAAAACGCAACAATCACAAGCAACTTTAATAATATAACAGCACACGGATTAACCATAACTTCAATTCTACCGACTATATCAGCAAATACAATTAAACTTGATTCTAATTTTAATAACATTAGTTCAAATACACATTTAATCAGTAATTTAAATGCTACAATAACATCGCATATATCATTAATTGACACAAACATTAATAACATAACAGGACACGGAAACACAATAACAACCATTCTTACAGATATAGCAGATTTACAAGCAGGAGCGGGCGCTTCTTGGACTACAGCTGAAAAAACAACTATTCAAGCAGATGTATCAACATTATATACAAACGATACTAATTTATTCAATACTAACACTGCTTACAGTAATACATTTGCTTCAATTATATCAGATAATAATATACAAGATGTATTAATAACTCAAAATTCAAACACAATAAATAGTTTAATATCAGCAGATTTACAAAAGCTAGATAAAATAGATACTAACGCTCAATCAGTAGCAGGTGCTATTAATTTTAGCGATAATGCAACTTTACACAGTGATTTAAACATGCTTACTACTGGTTCTATAATATGTAATAAGTTTAGCTGTACCCCTTCACCAAATTTAGGACTACAAATGACTTTTCAAATGTTTAATCGTGAATTTAATATTAATAGAGATGGTAGAATGTGGATGTCAAGCTCAGGAGGCGTTTGGGAAACGCAAATCGGAGATGCTAATGTTGGTCGTGTGTGGATAAAAGATCGATTCGGTTTAGGGGCAGTTGGTGTTGTTAATTATGTTTTAAATTGTGCTGGGCAAGCTCGATTTACAAGCGCTGTCCAGTTTATAGGAACAGACAGTGCAATAAGTCTTAACAATGGTTCATATTTAAATTTTAATAATAATGGTTCAATACGAAGATATACACCAGATGCTACAGAAGGTTTATATATGGCGCATAATAATTTTGTTGCTGTTAGTGTTGGCGATATTACTAATTCTTCTAATCAATATTTTATGTGTGATGGTGCTGTATCAAAAACCATATTCAATAAACCAGTTGATGTATTAGGTGATGTATATACAAATGGCGATTTAACAATGGTTTCTGGTAAAAAGATTGAAGTCAATCAAGTTCAGTCTGTATCAGGAAATACTTTATTATTGCAAAATTCACCGAGTGGCAATGTTCAATTTGGCAACACATCAAAACTAATAATTGATAATGCTGAAATGTATGTCGATACAAATGATTTAATAATTAGGAATAGCAACACTTCAAACTCTATTAATTTGGTTGTTGGATTATCTGCAACATATGCTGATAATAAAATTATTTTGAATAGTGGAAGCAATAGCGAATTGCGAGGCGATTGGACTATTGACGGCGATATGACTTTTGGAATTGCTCATAAAATCAATTTGAGACATTTAAATAGTGATGCTGTTTTAAGATTAGAAGCATCAACAACTATTGATAGTTATATTGATGGCACTAAATATTTACAATTGGATGATACTCAATTTTCATCATTTAACGGATTTAATTTAAGTAGCGATAAGAGACTGAAAGATAATATAGAAGATGTAGAAGATGATACTGTAAATATGGTAAAAAACATTAAGATTAAAACATTTGTTAAGAATCAAAAAACCAGAAAAACTGAATTAGGATGGATTGCTCAAGATGTTCAACAATACACAAATCCGAAATATAATATTGTAAATGATTCGGGAGAATACTTAACGATGTGTTATGATCGTATGGCTTGTATTAGTTGGGATGCTTTATCAAAACTAATCGATCGTGTAGAGTATTTGGAAAATGAAGTTTTTAAAAAGAAAAAGAAAAAAGACAAGTCAAAATAATATAATATGATCCAAGACATGGAGAAACGATTTAGAATTAAAATTATTAAAAAAATGATTAATTTAATCATAAACAATGATTAAATAAACCAATTACTCTACACCACTCGGCATTTTCAGCCCGTAATCTTCAAATTTGTATTTTCTCGGGAAGCCAGTTTTTTGTTTTGGTTTTTGTTCTTCGGGTGCCATTTCAATGCCACTCTCTTTAATCATTTTATCTAATCTTTTTCTATGTGCGGTGTTTAAAGCATTTTGCCTTTTTTTGGCCTTGTATGCTTCATCGTCTCTGACTTTATAATAATAGAGTCGGTTGTAATACGCCAGCATTGTTTTTATTTCTTCCAGTGTCAAGTCGTCGGGGTGTTTGTCTGTGATCATTACTATAATATTATATGTAACATTTCTTTAAGACATTTTATAGGAAATTAATTTAAATATGAATTCTTCCCTAAATTACACCTAAAGAAAAAATAATATTAATAATTAATATCTAAAATATATTATGTCATTGTCAAAAACTATAAGAAATAACATCAGGTCATTAAATTCAAGAATTGATAGGTTGGCAGGCGATACCAGGGAAAAAGCCACCGAATTGAGAGATCTATATGAACAGCGAAAAATTGCACAGTTTAGCACCGCATCAACTATTATTGACGGGTTTATCAATGCAACCACCCCAAAGGAAAAAAAGAAATGGGACAAAAAATGCGACGATGTGATCCAAAACAACCGTATAAATCTACCGTTGAATGTTAGGATGAAACGAAGCACTGTAACTAACATTGTAAAGCAGTCTAAGGCGAACGATGAGTCATGGACATTAGACGTCATGCTTTACCGCGAAGGTGTTAGGGAAGGTGACAACAAAAAGCCGGCTTTCACATACAAAACAGAATACGGAGAACTCAAATATTACCCCATAACAAAGGACGGTAAGGAGAGAACATACACCGTTAACGCCAGCACAAATATAGACGAGTATGTAGGCAAACGAATTGTAAAAACCAAGGATTATGATCTATTCAGAAAGTTCATTGTAACACTTGCCCAAGATCCAGAATTTGAAACAATGCTAAATATTATGGGTGGGTATGTTGGCGTTGATCAGAAAAAAACAATCGAGATCAACAAGAAGAAGAGGTTAACCAAGAAGACTAACGCTGTGGCTTACAACGTAGAGACGGGGTATATTCACGCCTTGAAGATCTTGAGAGCCAGAAAGGCGGAAGGTGGACAGCCTAGTAATCCACGACAAGCCAACCTGAGAAGATCGGAAAACATCAGTATGTATAATACTTACATGTATACCGAATTGGATACATCGAAAGAAACATTTATGGAAGCAATCCAGAAAGGTAATTATGTAGACAATCAATGTTGGTTGAATACACTCACAGATTATTATAAAGATACCCTAATGAACAACAAGAAGAAAGAACCAATGTCGCGAGGGATGATACTAAAACTAATAAATAAAACAGAACAGGAATTCACAGAGTCGGGGGCGTCAATTGATGACATGATCCCGGTATTTATAAAATACAGAATGCGTGTGAGAATAATAGACCAACTGGGCAAAATCATTTATTCTTATTCACCAGAGATGTTTGACCGCAACATCAGAGCCTTTTATGCAATGGTCAAAAATAATCATATCTACACACTGAATAATAATATTAAAAGATTGGAACAAAAACAAAATACTGATGATGCATTTGTAGTAAAGGCACGGCCCGACTATCATATAAGTGATAGAGAGAAGCCATCGATTTGCAAAATGTTTTCTACTATTGATGACATTTTTGAAATGGTTAAGGCAACAATTGCAAACAGAACCGACAAACAGGAAAAGAACTTTTTAGATTTAGTTCATAGAGAGAATGATCTAAATAAATTATTTTGCGATTTCAAAAATATCGGGTATGAATGCAAGATTGTTCACAAAGCAGGGACTATTTCAGAATTGAGGGCGGGCTTCAATAATGTATATCTAAACATTAGGTCACAGTGTCTGATAGACGACCAGATCAATAGTGACATCACAGTAGACAGAGAAACGGTTTACAACAATATGACTGAAGCGATGTTTACATTCAAAAAGAAATTATTCAATCCAAATCACAAGTCTTATTATAGTCCTACCGATATACAAGTTTTAAATAATTATAGAACCATCGTCCCACAAGGCGAGTTACTCAAGGGCTTGGATAAATTGGATGCTCCAAAACAGGAGATCGACATGAACAAAGCGTTTACAGATGCATTTAATACGATTACCAGAATAGGAGTTTTTAATCAGTTTGATAATTGGAAAGCTTATAATAGTAAATGTAAGATCAAGGATGTAAATATATATTTGGTAAAAGCAGAACTGACACATCGCAATCTGTTTTTTAATAATGATACTAATATAGTTTATGGTATGTTTCTTAAGCATTTTATGCCACTTGTTGCATCTGGCGAGTTGTCCATTACTCACTACAAACAGCCCCACTTCATCCACAAGGTAGATAATAAAATGTTGGTTGAGGAACTCTGGGGAAAGCGAATAAGCGAAAATATTGAAGAAGACAAGGCAATTAAAAAAATAATAGCCAACTCGATTTTTGGCTTGTTGGAAAAAAGTAAGAACAGCAGTCAGAGATCATTCGTTTTTAATGATCTCGATGAGGCGATCAGCCTTCAAGCAGATGCAGGGGGGAAGTTAAACATGATGAGCAGGAATACTGCCAAGTGGGTTGAGGAATATGATGATAATGGCATGTGGTGCCGTGATAGAGAAGTATCTGAACAAAACGACAATTTATATTATATTCTGAATGTGGTTGACAGGTGCGAGTTGTGCAATGGGTTTCGTTTTATTAAAGAAATGCTTTTGCAGTATCATAATTTCAAAATGCAATGCGCATATCAAAAATTGACAGAGAACAATGTTAAGGTATTGAGTGTCAAATGCGACGCTTTTGTCGTGGACTGTTCGGGTTTTAATAAGTTTGGTTTGAGAAAGACTCAGCAGTTGCTAGATTTTCACGATGGGATCGGTGGGTGGAAATTAGCCAAGACTCACGATGAGATCCATCATACAGGAAAGCAGTTGTATGAACAGAAGAAGTGTGAATATGTTGATATCCCGATTGTCAAAAGTAAGACTTTACAGGTTGAAAACGAATGGGACCAAGAGGAATTAGTGAACATTGTCCAAGAGCATAACCCAATCATGGTGAGAGCTGTATTTCCGGGCGGGGGGAAATCTACTATAGGGCGGTGCATGGAAACACTGAAGGGTAAACGAGTTTGTTTGTCGTGCCAACTAATTGTTTACTCCAAGAATGCGATGGTGAAGCTGTCACAGTCAGTAAGTTTTTTGCCATCAGTGTTGGTGATGAGAAGATGGAAAAGTATGATCATTCTCCTTTTGATGTAATAGTGTTTGATGAGATCTTTTGTAATGATACTTATGTGTTGTCAAGAATTCAGAAATTTACAGAAAATCATAAAGATAGTAAAATTATCATCGGTGCCGGAGATACGGACCAGTTGCCAAGTATTACACCAATCACTAACACACAAAATTATAAAACATATTTGGATCAATGTATAGATAATATATTTGGCTACAACATTTGGCTTTTTGAATGCAAGCGATTGAAGAATAAAGCCGACCGAGACAAACTCAAATGTATTAAGGAAGATATTTTTGTAAATGAACTTCCATTCGTAGATATTATTCTTAAATATTTCAGATTTACAGATAAAGTTGAACTGTGTGAAAACAACATAGCATACACGAATGAAACTTGCAAGAAGGTATCAAATGCGATTAGACAAATGAAAGGAATTGACGAAGAATATGTTATAGGCGATAAACTCATTTGTAGAAAGTATATGAGAACAAAACACACGACATTTCACGTCAATATCAAATATGAAATTACAGGATTTGATGGTAACATTGTAACTCTTCAGAATGTGAAGACGAAAGAAGAACAAACGACTATGATATGGCACTTGCGATCTAATTTTATTTACGCTTATGCGTACACGTGTCATAGCAAACAGGGATGCAGTATTGATGACGATGTCGTGATATATGATTGGAATAAAAACTACTGTGAGAGGGAGTGGTACTTTACTTGTATCACCAGAGCTAGAGATCTGAATCAAGTAATGTTTTACAAGTATGGTGATGACATACAGGTTTAAAGAATAGATATCTTAAGATAAATAAGGATATGAATAAATATCAGAACGGAAAGATTTACAAAATCGTTGATGTATGCTATAGTAAAGCCTACATTGGTAGCACTTGCGAAGAGTTGAGTCAAAGGATGGCAAGACACCGATACATGTATAACCAACACATCAGTAGAGGCAAGGAAAGCTACAGAAGCGCTAACAGACTCTTTGATGAGTTTGGTGTAGACAATTGCAAGATTGAACTTGTTGAAGAATATCCGTGCGCTAACCAGATGGAGTTACACAGAAGAGAGGGCTATCATATACAAAACAACGACTGCGTTAACAAAATTGTGGCTGGAAGAAGTGACAAAGAATATCGCGATCAAAACGCCGACAGGGAAAAAGAAAGGCATAAAGACTATTACATGAAGAACCAAGACAAAATCAAAGCATACAGAGAAAGCAGAAAAGAGGAACACAGCGCCTACAACAAAGCATATAGAGAAGAAAACAAAGATAGGATCAACCAGCAACGCAAAGAATACAGACAGAACAACAAGGATACGATATCTGAAAGGAACAAACATTTTTATCAAAATAATCTAACAACATACAGAGAAAAGCGTAAGGAATATTATGAGAGGCAGAAAGAGAAACTGTTAGCTAAGAGCGCGTGCCCTTGTGGTGGCACTTATGGACACAACACACGCGCGGCGCATTTTAAGACACAGATTCACCAGACCTACTTAGCAAAACAGCGAGAACAACCAGAGCAAGAACCACAAGTAGAAGAAGATAAATAAAATCTCATCTTTATTAATATGAGCAGTATTAATAAAGATGATATAATTTCAACCATATATTATGATCGTGCTGGTTTTGGCTCTTTAAAAACAACTCTTGCAGATGCAAAAAAGAAAGATGCATCCATAACAATGCAAGATGTCAAGGAGTGGTTTCAAGAGAACGTGGAACGGAAAAAACAACTGTCTGGATACAATTCGTTTATTGCCCCTGATATCAACTTTGAATATCAATTGGATCTGTTTTTTATATCAAAAAATGATTTAGATAATCAAAAATATAGGATAGGCTTATTGCTTATTGATGTATTTTCCCGCAAAGCCGTGGTGGTGCCTATTGCATCCAAGCAACCTGCCGACATCACGGCTGGGATCATGGAGGCATTAAACAAAATGGGAGGGAAACCCAAATTAATTTATTCGGATGACGAGGGAAGCCTCAACACCCAAGATCTTGTTGATTTTTTCAAGGACGAAGGGATCCAAAACTATAAAACACGAGGGCACCCCCATTTCGCCGAGCGTTTCATTCGCACGTTCAAGGACATGCTTTTCAAGAGGGTTGACGCAGACGAGAAAAAGGGAAAGGTTAATATACAATGGGTTGATTATATCCCCGAGATCATGCTGACATACAACAGTAAAATGGTTCATTCTGCCCACGATATGACTCCAAACGATGCCCACAAAAAGGGAAACCATCTTGAGGTCAAGATGAAGCTTGAGATGAACAGAATCAAAACCCGTAAATATCCCCCTGTTAGGGTTGGCGATGAGGTCAAAATATACCGCAAAAAAGGGATTTCCGAGAAAGAAAGAACGAGCAACTGGAGCAGTGTCAAATACAAGGTTTCAAGGGTTGAAAAAAAACTTGGTCAAGATTATTATTCTGTTGAAGGGATGAACCGCCCCTACTTGAGGTCAGAGATTCTGAAGGTTTGAAAAAATAATATCTAAACGGTTCTAATAGCTGATGAATTTATTAGAACTGTTTCGCCAATGGACCACCCCCATTTTTCCAAGGGACCACCCCCACTTTTCCAATGGCCCACCCCCATTTTTCCAAGGGACCACCCCCACTTTTCCAATGGACCACCCCCATTTTTTCAATGGACCACCCCCATTTTTTCAATGGACCACCCCCAATTTTCCAATGGACCACCCCCATTTTTTCAATGGACCACCATTGGGAGGGGAGTTACTCCATCCGATAATGGCGATAAGGAAACACAGGAAACGATACGCGAAATGATGAAAAAATAATAATTAAAATTATTTCTATTATTATTTATAATGCAAGATGTTATAAATAATATTCTTAAATTCATTGATGTAAAAGAATTGAAATTAAATAATTTTATTGAAGAATATAACGAAAATGATATATTAATTAATTTTGTTAATGACTTTAGAAATAGTAAAATTGATTTTAACATGTTTTATAATTCTATTAATTATGCTGATTTATTTGAACAATCAGATTTAAAATTTTATTGTAAAAGAATATATTCATATACTTTAAGATTTATTGCTAATTATGATAATAAAAATGCTATTCAGTTTTATGAAATTACATTGAGAAAAATGAATAATATTTACAAAAATAGTAACATTAATGTTGTTAATGTGTTTGAATGTATTAAATGTTTAATAATTTATATTACAGATAATATTGAAAAGTTTCATAAATATTCAAAATTTAGAAAAACTATTATTTGTAATTTAATTGGTAAATTGAATAATAATTTAACGAGTTACACAATAACTAATTTTGAATTGACTTATAATGATATATGATTTTGTAAAAATAAAAGTTTAGTTTTAAAAGTTTTATTTTATAATATAATATATATATTTACATGGATGAAGGATTAGAAAAGATGGTTAAAAAACTGAACAAGGTTTTAGAACAGAATAAGAATATTTTAGAAATCTTACAAGAAATGGAAAAGAAGAAACCTTTAACAAACAGTTATCAAAGTAAGGAAGTAGATCGAACCAATGGTGAATATAAAAATAAAAGAAATATTTATTTAAACAAACTTAATAACAAAGAAATTAAAGAACCGAAGGCTTCAACTATGACATTTTATCAAATTGACTATGATGAAGATACAGGGGTTTATTCTTGATTGAAAACATTTTTCTCTGAAAATCCGTTTAAAGACATATTGGCATAACTAATATTATGAGTTCTACAGATGATGAAGAAGAAACAGGATGCACAATGGTTTATCCTTGCAGTAAATGCGACGAAGCAAAGCCAAGAAAGGACTTTCACAAAATGTATGACAGAATTAAAATGGAAGAGATATTTTACAAAACATGTAAGGAATGCAGAGACAAAGTAAAAGCAACAAAAGAGTTAAGGAAGGAACAGAAGAAACGAATACAACCCCTGGAAATACATAGATTAAAGCCTTTGATACCATAGTTTTGCTATACTTATAACATATAAAATCTTATATGTTGTAATTTTAGTTTAATTTTCCCGTATAAGCCGTGGGGGTGCTTTCCTACATAGGCCTTTCCCATCCGCATATTGCCATCCATATTTTACTGGGATTATTTTCAAGATTTGGGTTAACGGTTTTAATTCTCCCTTTTCCATTGGTTAACCATTTTTCGGGGAGTGATAATTTATGTAGTATGGCGGTGGGAGAGCTTAGAAAATACGCAGTTAGAAGACACTTAAAGACATGATGGTAAATAGTAGTATGGAAAACTTACAGAGATGCAGTAGGTGCAGAAAACAGAAAGAACTAGGAGAGTTCAAGGATGGGAGAAAAGTATGTAACTATTGCCTTTCTAGTGCTAAGACTTATCAACAAAATAATCCTGAGAAAATGGCAGAGAAATGTCACAAGTATTATGTCAATCATAGAAACGAGATTTTGGAACAGAAGAGAGAAAAACGATATTGTGATCTTTGCAAGGTAGAAGTAGCTAAATCAGAATGGACGAAGCATTTAATCACTAGTCGGCACAAACGATATCAAATGATAGAAGCCGGGGAGAAGTTGGAAGCCGATCGTGGCGATTCGTGGTGGTGCGATGTGTGCCAAGTATTTTTAGCAAAGAAAACATCAAAGTGTAGTCATAATGGCTCGAAAAGGCATTGTGAATTAGCAAAGTCACAAGGAGTTGAGGAGTAAATGGGTTGATACATTTGTTTTGCGATGATTGTATCAATGCGTTTGGGATATTTATTGATTTAATGGGTGGGATTTTGCGCAGTGTGGCGGGTGGAGTGGGGACAAAATGCGCAGTATGACGGCGGGAGAAGTCACCACTAACTCATAGCCCCCCCCCCCCCCCCATAGCCCCGCCCCCGTCCGCAGCGGCCAGGGAAGCCAGGCAAGCTGGTGCAGATCCCGGAGGGCCAGGTGAAGAGCCTCTGCACCACCGCCCCTGGGCCCCGACCGCTTTTTTGGCTTTGATCTTCAGCGGCGGCGGCGTTTTGGCCCAACAGACACGGTAAAATACAGTGCTCAACAGACACTGTAAAATACAGTGCTCTCGTTTTTTTTTTTTTTTTTTTTTTTTTTATGTTTAAAATCATGCATCGCATTGCTCTCTTCTTTTACCCCCCCCCCCGTCCTGCTGTAAAAGGTCGAGCGGGTACTTGGTAAGTGGTTTGTAAGCCAGGTTGTAGCCCACTTAGGAGACTTGTAACCACGGTGTAACCAGGCTTACCGACTCCGTACAAAGTACCCGACCGCCCCTTTAAGTGGAGGGGGGCCATTTCGTACTTGCAGTGGCTAGGCAAATGAAATTGAAGCAACCCCCCCCCGCCCCCCCACCGGCCTTCCCCGCCATCTGGGACAAATCTCTCCTTGGCGAGGCTCCAGGGAGCTGCTCAAACGCAGGCCTATGATCGGATCGGTTTCTTCAGTATGACCCTGCGGCAAGCTCTTTGTAGCCCTTTTGGTAAAATCACCTGTTCGGCCACCCCAAAGGGACAGTCATTTTTGTTGAATGCTTGCCTTGGTTTCAAGGAACGATTTTTGGGTCAGTTTGCACATGCAAGCCATCTAGATGTAGGCGGAAGTGTCTGAAGCACAGCCATGCTTTGTGCCCCAATCTTGGAGGGGGATGAGGGGTTTTGCGTTAGCCTCGGCTTCAGGCACAAAGGGCCCACTGAACAGGACGTTGCTTGCAGGCGTCGCTGCGCGGACGAATCGCCTGGGGATGCGGCCGAATCGATTCCTTTTTGACAGCGCGCGTATGATCGCATCATATTGGAGACTTGCCCGTTTCTTGCAGGGATGAGACATCCGTGAAGGAAGAACTCATGTTGCGCCAAGTTTCGATTCAGGAGCTCTAGAAAGCTCATTGACAGATCATCAAAGAATGCAACAGCAGCTATCACAATAAACATCCGCACAGCTACGCCCTTCCGGGCCTATCGATCTTATGTGGCTTTTGCACCTACTGCAAACTGGTTTTGTGGGGGTGGCTGGTGCCTTACAAGACTTTCACAGACGCAAGCATAGAAGCCCATGCCGCGAAAACCAGTGCATCTGCTTCTGGGAGGATGATTGGTTTAAGCAGAGTTTTGCCATGTACAAGTGAGTCACGAAGGATTCAGCGGCGGCTGCTTGCGAGCATGCATGTGTCAATGTAGGCCTTGATCCCAGTTCTTTTGGACTTATCGAGCCGAGGCCCGGATGATTTTCCTGGACCAGAGCCCTCTCCTGGAGCTTGAGGCAGGTGAGAGGGAAGGAGAGTGAACCTAAGGGAACTTGTTGGGCATGGCTCGCCAAAAATGAGCGGCCAGCGCAAAGATGTCCGGTTTTCCTTGGGCACCGGATTTGAAGGCACTGGAAATGGACGCAATGAAGACATGACATCAGCCCGCCTCACTTCCAAAGTCAAAGAACGCAAGCGCGCGAGCGAGTAACACGAGATGTGCACGGCAAATGGGGGCAATAGATGGCTTTTGGTTTTGTGGACCAGTTGCTTTTTGCTGAAGCGTCCGGTATCATTATTCTCGCGCTTGACGCGAGGCGCCTTTGAAGATCTGCGGCGACGTGCACGGCCAGTATCACGACCTGCTGCGTTTGTTCGACGCTTCGGCGGGAGTCGCTGCGACGTATGGGGCAATGCGACAAAGGCGTCGTATGGGGCCAAGGGTTTATAAAGTGGGAACCCCGGTTCTACAAAAGTCCAGGTGCTGATTTAGAGCGCCTTGGTCCAGGAGGTTGACGAATCCGGGATGGGAAACGCATGCGCTCATTACGGGAGGGGCAGGGGATGGTGCAGACAGTTGTCTGGGAGATGGCAAGATTGATGGAGCTTATTTAGGGCGCCAACAACTTTGACCAACGCTCGTCTCAGGTCGCAATTGGAGAGGTGTGCTGCTCAAGTTTTCAGCGCGAGAGTGTGGCTCTCCTTGTTCATCTTGACGGGACCCCCAGCATTTAAAGCATGCGGTGGGCTTGACCCTCCTTTTTTCTTGCTGGGGGGTGCGGTAGGTAGGGAATGAGGGAACGAGGGTGGGGGCCCCCTCAAAGGAAACCACAAGGGATGGTTTATTGGGTCATTCCCTCATTGCCTGCTGAGCAGGCAGGTTTTGCGCTAATGAATTCACTTCAGGTAAGAAGCTCCTATGTTCATGGCAGGTGGCGGGTAGCCAAAAGCTTCCGCCTCGATTGAATGCGAATAAAACGGTGGGTTGTTCAATTTGGCCAAGGATTTGCGTAGATGTCGCGGAAGGGGCCGTCCTTTGAAGCCACCCCCCTGTCACCATGAAGCTTCCCTGTTTCGTGCCTTATGCTTTGTCTTGTTGATTTTAGATCAGCAGGACCACAACTGGAGTCTAAGCCCAAAATTTCGAAATCCATGTTGTAGTTCAGGGCCTTTAGACGAAATATGAAACAGAGCCTGAACATATTGTTCTCCCCAGATGTAGACCAAAACATTGTCAAGCCATGACTGGTTCATCATGTTCTTCTACGCAGCTTTTTTCTCCCCGGAAGCTGAGGAGTACGGAGGCTTCCCGCCAGAGAGCAACTACCTTTTCCTAGGCTGGGCCATGGTTTGCTTTCTCCCGACCTGGGGTCTCGTCTTTCTGGCCCTTATTTTGCCCAGCAAAATGCGCCCCGTCTTGGTGCGACCGCATGGCCTAGCTTGTCACCAAGGGAACGCACCCCTCAAAAAGTGGCTTCTTTCACTTGGAGTCGCGCTCGTTGCGTCTTGTGGTCGCCTTCAGGCAGAACCCCCGCAGAACTTCGTTGCATCTCTAAGCGTCCCTCCTGTCATCCTTCAGAAAGGGGTCTCGTGTCTTTCAGACTTGACCCTGGTGCATCCCGTGCCGTCCAAGGGCGTGAAACAGGATGTGTTTGAAATCGCTCTTTAGGCCGTGACCTGAGCTGTTGAGACTACTTTGGTCAGCAACCAAGGCCGCCAACCACCAACCCTAATGGTGACTTCGGATTCTTCCGGGCTTGGAGGAATCTAGCATTGATTGTCATACCAGGGAACCAGCTCCGATTTTCGTACGGTCCCTCTAGATCCGAGGTTACCAGGGTGACATGAAGGGCTAGGCTACATGACGGTCTACCACAATAGATCTGAATTTGAGGTACGCAGCCCCCTTCCAAGTGTTTTTGAAGCCTCTTCCAGGTTTCAGTCGCCTCTTCTCCCCCCAAAAGCTGAGTCCTGGGTGCGTGGGTCGCCTTGCGTTACGCCTTGCGTTACGCCGTGCGGTCGTAGGCGACTACGTGGACCGCGGCAAGCAGAGCCTGGAGACCATTACGCTGCTCTTCGCCTATAAGGCGCCTTCCTTCCTCACAGCTGCTATTTGGTTGTTTCTTTAAGCTTGTCGGGAATCATGATTTTCCATGAAGCAGCTGTAAACGTGTGGGGGGTTATGATTGTTGTCCCACTAAACAGCCGGCCGTTTCGCCGCGAGCCTGTCTGCACAAACCAGCAGGAAAAAACACTTGTCGGTGACCCGGGCGAGCCAAGCGAAGCCAGCAGGGTCTTCCATCTTCCTTTGGGAATTTGAGAGTGGCCGGAGCGCTCTCAAGAAGGTTCTGCTTCGAAAAGGGAGGGGGCGCTTCGAGCCGGTTCCGAGAACCAAGGGTACCCTCTAAAATGAGATAGTCATAGGAATGTGAATCCAAAGGGGTCTGTCCTATTTTCGAGGAGTAGGCGCGTCCGCTTTTTTCATGCCCCCCCGTAAGGGGAAAGACACCATGGGGCCAGAAACGGGGTGGTCTCCAGGGTATTTTTTCCACCATGCCCGCCGGTTCACAGGTGAAGTTCCCTGAGAATTTCTTCCTGCTGCGCGGCAACCATGCGCCTGGGCAGAGTCGCAGCCAGCGCCTATCTTGGGGCCAGTCACCCCAGTTGGTCAGTGGGTGCCCTTTCAACGTTTTTTTGGCAATGGCCACTGGGCATCCGGGGTGGGTTCCCCTTTTTTTGGCGTCCTTTAAGGTCAACCAACCAAAAAAGGATGCCCTTCTCACTGGGCATCTGAGTCACAGTCAGGGTTTATTCGTTTCGGTTTTGCACAGCTGGGCCCGGGGATGGAATGTCTGAAGGGCCCCGGTGGACCGTGGCATGACCGTGGCAAGTTGTTTGGGGCTATTTAGGGCCTCAGATTAGTGTTTGTGAGGGGCGTTGAAGTTCAGTGACTCGTTTTTTTCGCACGCTAAGAATGCAGGCCTTTGGCTAAGAAACCACATTTCAGACCAAAAGGAACATCAGGAAGAGCTTTGGTTTTCGAATACCAATGGTGTGTTTTAGTTTACCCAGACACCAGCGCCCTTACCACCTTCCGAGTGCCATCGGCGTGTCCCATATGGACAAAAGGGTGTTGCGTTCAGGTTTCTGAGAAGCACCCTCAAGAAAAGAACAAAAACAAAAAACAAGAAAATACTGCACTGGCTAGATGGCCTTTATTCCATGTTTCGCCAGGGTGCGGCCCATGTGTGTGTGTGAGAGAGTTGCGGTGCGGTGGGTGTGCTGTGTCGTGCGCGTGCGCGTGCCTTTGCATCGTTGTATCTTTGTGTTTTTGTCTCCGCTTGCATCAATGACTACGTGGGCCAAGGTAAAGAAAATATCTGTATATGGGTGTGTGTGTGTGTGAGTGGTTTTTCAGGGTACCCTTTGTGTTGTTGTTTTTCAGTGAAGCCAACAAAAGAAGGCACCATTTGTTGTTTATCCCCATGTTTGGAAATGCACATCGCGATGGACAACATATAAGGAGGCATGTTGGTACACGCCTTCGACACATTGGAAAACACGTCTCCGTATGTGGAGGAATTTGCGGAGAGACTGTTGCGATCATCCTGGAGGTTGTTGCCCGATGTTGCCCGTGTTGTTGTTTTGAAGCAGGGCCAAGTCTGTGAAAAGAATCCCGCGTTGCTTTCCTTTTTGGGCGTCGACGGGCTTTAAATGATTAGCGTGAGTTAAGCAGACAAGAGGAAAAAAAGCGCCGACGTGTTTGGTCCCTTTTGAGAAGCCTTGTGAGCATAAGTGCATAAGCATGTGAAGGGCGGCCGGTTCCCCTTGGATCACTTGGATCACTTGGATCACTTGGATGTTTCGGCGCCCCCCAGGAGTGCGCGTCCATCACGCGTATCTACGGCTTCTACGATGAGTGCAAGCGCCGGTACAACATCAAGCTCTGGAAGCAGTTCTGTACCTTAGGGCTTGGCGGTCGGGGGCGTTTTTTGTTGTTGTATGTTTGTTTCTTCTGTTTTTTTCTTCTCTCCGTTTTTTTCAGGGCGCGCCAATTGGCCCCTCCCAGTTGGTGCAGAGGGGGCGTTTGTGTTTAGAGGTAGGCCCAGATATAGTTGCTCTCGATTAGTGAAGCTAGTGGACAACTAGGGGGTGTTGAGCCCCAAACATGAAGCTTTCCCCGAAGATGGGACACGCCCCTATCAATCAACCAGGGCTTGCTGATCCTGGGTTCGCATGGCAGTGGTTACCAAGCAATGCCAACGTATGCAGGGGTGCTGAAAGAGTAGCGGAAGTGTGTGTTTGAACTCATTGGAAGCTTCATGTCCACCTAGAGTTAGCAACCTGACCCTGAGCGCCCCTCCAGGAACAAGTATGGAACCTGCACAGGAACCGGTCACCTGAAAGGAACATGGTCTTCCAGGGAGCCCTATGGAGCCCCCGATAGGAAGCTAAGTGTGTTTTCCCATACCCCACCTAATCACGAAAGCTGGCTATGCTGGCATTGAGTTCTCCTTGCTTTAGCAATGTAGGGGGCTGATCCGGCTTCACAGATTGAATCTTTTAAGCCTGAGGAAGAGGGGGTGTTCTGATTTGAATTGATTCCAAACAATCTTTGCTACCCCGCCCCCCCTGTCCCCACCCCCCCAGACCCCACATTGCCAGCACTTTCCAAACATTTTGGGAATCTGTTTCATCAAGCTCGGGTCGCAGAGACTTTGTGGGTGTTCTCTCAGTATTTTGGCAACCACTGAGTCGTACATGTCATTGTGGGTCTGGCTGGCAATCGTTCACCGGCTTCTCAAAGTTATTGGGACTCAGTCCAGCCCTTCCCACTAGGTTGGACCCGCAAACACCCCCAACCCCAGCGGCCTTTTTGAGTTCTAATCAGAGGAAACTATTTCATGACAACCGCCATTTCGGGGGGTCCACTCACAAATTCGCCGCAACCACAAAGTGGGGGTTGCGCAGACCACATTTTCCGGATGCCGCGCACCACCTGTCCTCTGATCAGTTCACGTGGGGGCGCCGCCCACCCCAAAGTATTTGTTTCGCTGTTGAATTGCTTGTATTGGGATCCATCTTCAGAAAGTGACCCAGACCATTTGCTTTTTTTAATAACAAATCAAGGAAGCTCTTTTTTTTTGTGCGACACGACTTTGCGGGGGTACCCTTGGCTGATTGAGTTGTAGGCTTAAGGCTAATTTAGGGTTTTGGGGTGGAGCTTTTAGGGTTTAGGCTTTGGGGTTTTAGGGTTTACTCCCGTAGCTGAGTTTGCAAGTTGGGCTTGGGGGGGGACCAGGGTGGGAGCTCAACCCTCCAATGCCCCAAAATACTGGCCGTGCGCAGTAATACGGCCAACACGTCCCGAAGGGCATTTCACACGGGTATCACCAGGCGTGTCTGGCCTGACAGTGCATCGCGGTGGATCTTTAATGAGGGGGCCATGAAATCATGTTGGTGGCGGGGTGTGGGCGGGGCGATGGGGGGCGGGGGGGAGGGAGGGAGTTGTGCAGCTCTTTCGGGCACCAAGGCGACGTTTTCAACTGCATGCCGGTCTGTGGCGTCATTGATGTCGCATGCCCGCATTCTGGGCTCGCTAGCCTGACAGCGGCACCCCAAAGTAGGTACGTGGGTAGAATTATACTATATGTATACACCTATGTTTATTCATATTAAAGTGTATTATGCGATGTGCTCTGAAGAAACCAGTTGTGTACGAAGCATGCATACACACCAGCGGTTGATAGTCAGTTTGGCCTTGCCATACTTCCAGTGCAGTCAAGACTCGAGGGTGCCGGCCACACTGCCCATCGAACGATATACTCGATGGGCAGGCTTCAATGAACTAGGGTCTAGTTGTAACCAGCTTGCCGGCATTTGCCAGTGGAGTCGACAGGAGTGTGAGGGGGTGATTTGGGTGGGCTCCGGCCGAGGAGAAGATTGTTTGCATGCATGGAGGCGCGGATCGGACGTCGGGACTCGAGAGATGCTGTTGCTATGTGCAATGTCCTTGGATGACTGTTGATGCAGAGATGGAGAGGGATCATTTGGGCATCATTTGGGTGTGGCTCGAAAGTAAACAGGAGGGGTTACGCAGGTTTTGGTCCATGCTTCCACTTACAAGGGCAACCCATTTTGGGTACCGGTTTGTCGAGCCACAATGGTGTTCGAAGGCCCCTTCTCTGACAGTTTTTGCCCCCAATGCCGAACGGATGGCTTCTGTTAAGAAGCCGCAACCCCCCCCCTTCCCCCCCCACTGCTTTGGGCCAAATAGGTGGGAAGCTTCCCGAGAGCCTTGGGGAAGATTACGGAAGCCTTGCGGAAGCTTCCGGAAGCCTTAGGGAAGCTTCGGGAAAAAGGGGGGGAGATTGAAACAAGGGTGGTTCCCCCCTCCCCCCCTTTTTCCCGAAGCTTCCGGAAGCTTCCGCAAGGCTTCCGGAAGCTTCCGGAAGACTTACGGACTTTGAAGCTTCGGGGGAGCGGACGGGAAGGGCAGGGGACGGGGAAGGAAGGGGTGCGAGGGGGACGAGCATGAGCGTAGTGGTGGGTGTTATTTTCCAGGGCTTGTCGCGCCGCCAGTCAGTGGGGAACCCTTTGGGAGCCAAATACTTTAACAGTGTTATAACACTCCAATAGCAGTGCTATAGCATGTCTCAAGGGGGGGGGGTAAGGGAGGGGGGGGTTTATGCTTTCTTAATTCTGACAGTGCCTCACCTTGTGTCAGTGTCCGGCAGACGCGCTGGCTTTCGAGCATGAGATAGTTTCGCAAAGAACCATGAGAGTGGAGCTTGGAGCTTGGTGTGCTTTACTAGCGTCAGGCTGGCCTGTTGCCTCGGGCTGGGGCATTTTCTTGTGGGTAGGCCTGTCACCCGAGATCACCAACTTTGACCAGGCTCGGTGACGTGCGTCGTGCGTGACGCTTGAGTTTTACACCCAAGAGACGGATGCTTCCGCACCCCGCACGTGGCCCAGAAAGGCTGGCCCTTTGGTTGATACTCCTGGCCACCTTGAAGGAACATGTGCAAATGCTGTGGGGGCAGTGCAAGGAGCTCACAAGAAGACTTGGCCAGGACTCATCCACTAGACCCTAGGCTCAAGCTAATTCCCAGCAGCCCGCTTTCGTTTCCCCTTGCCCCGCAAATGGAAATACGCACCTGACAGGGGCTTCTGTTTCTTGCATTTGCACTGGGCAGCTAGGCGCACGGGCTATGTTTCGCCCAAAGAAGTAACTCCTGGGCAGGTGAAGCGCATTGTGCGTCCCACCGACGTGCCGGACACGGGGCTGATTTGCGACCTGCTCTGGGCAGACCCGGACAAGGCGACGTGCGCGGGGCCTGGTAGGATGGCATGATCCAGAAGTCTTTGCCTGGCTCTTTGAAGACCTGTCCAAGACAAAGCAAAGTTCACTTAGCAGGAGACCTGCATCCGGGTCAACAAATGAGCAGCAAATATAGATCGCGTCTCGCGTGTGCGAAGGGAAGCATAACAATGCATGACCATGCCGCATGCAAGCGGCCAGGGTTAGGGCACCCTGAGTCAGACAGGGTTTGCTACTTTGGCTCGTCTAGCATTGGCAGATGAAGCGAGCCAGCAAGGGGGAAGACGCATTGGAGCGGTGACAAACGTGCTCGGACATAAATGACTTGTGTGCACACGAACTCAGGTCGTCATGAGTGACAACCGTCAGAACCACTAGCTTAAACACTATTCAAGCAGATAAGGCTACACTATCTGGACCACCGTCCGGACGACATTGTCAGGCAGGGCCTGGATCCCGGCAGACGGGCTTGAGGGTGGATCTAAATCCCAGCAGCAGAGAGCTTCCAATACGCACTCGATGCTCCAGGTCCCCAGACCTACGTAGGATTGGCGCGATTCGACCGCGCGGTCACCCGGTCGCGAATGGGCGGCGGCGACTTCAAATGGCTGGTTTAGACATTTCGAATGGCTGGTTCACATGTTTGGGCTCCCAATGCATTGCATGTCATGGCATTCTCCGCCTGGCAGGAGATTGCTGGTTGGGCGGAGAATGATCGCGGAGTGCAACTGGGGCATTGACAAGGGGCTGGGGGGGTGGCCATGGCATGGGAGGACGTCCCCTCTCACGCATGGAGTTGGGGGAGGGGGGCTGGCCGTCAATTGCCCTGTTTGCGTGGAAGACTGGAAAAGTCAAATTGGAGAACCCCAAACCATCTAAGGCTCTCCCACTTAACAAGGGGGATGTGGGGGGTCAAACAAAGCAAAATGGCTCGAACAAGATATCATAGCGCAACAAATGCCGGGCTCTTGATGAAGGACATGTAGTTGTGCTGGGTTGTCTCAGCGCAGGCTCCAGACAATTGACGGGGGCGTGTGGCGGCGGTTGCGAAGAGAAGTTTGTGCTCCAGGCTTGAGGTCGCCGGAATGACAATTCACAATGCGCTGAGAGCTGGTTTGTCAGAAGCAGATCAGTTTCCAATGTTTGCCAAGTACTGCTATGACGTTATTCCCTCTGGTTGTGCATGTAATCTTTATTTGTGCTGCACCCTTGTGTGTGACACGAGCCCGTGTCATCTGCGGCGATCAGCCCAGCAGACTCCTGCTGTTAGTCCAGCAAATCATCCAGCAAATCGTCGGACAAGCCGTGGCTCTTTCTGAAAGACTGCCAGGCTTTATCAAGACTGAGTCAATCAACACGCTATCCTGAGCCATACCCTCTAAGTGGTGGTTTCAAGTCAAACTACTCCCAAAAGCAATCCTGAGAGGTCAAAATGCCACCGCTTACAGTATCTAAAGGGCCCAGCAAGAGGACTCCCATGCGGCGCATCGCACGTTTGTTTCTGTGAGGTCCTTCATTTTCGGCCCGGATGTCGTGAGTACCTTCCTGCAGAAGCACGCAGCTTCAGTTGCAGTCAGATCCACTACCCTGAGGCCCTGAGGCATGAAAGTGAGGCATTGGGAGCCAAGGATCAAACCCCTTTTACCTGATTAGGGGTCCCATTTCAAAGGAGATCCAGCTCGCTTTTTGGGCTGCCTATCCAGGTGGAATGGTGCACCTCTGGTTGACTGTAAGATGACCTACCGAAAGCCACTGAAGCCTTCTCCGGGAGGTGAACAGACCTTCAAGGCCCCCGGGACCGAGAGACATGAGGTCCGAGCTGAGAACCCGAAGGCTCTTCAGCACTCCTGGGAGGGTCAGGGGCCATTCCTCTTTTCGGTTCCTAGCGCTTTTGTTTGGCGCGGGCTGCGTTTCAACGCCCGAGGAGATGGACTTGGTGTGCCGCGCGCACCAAGTGGTGGAGGACAGGGTGAAGGCCAAGCCCTGGTAACCATGGTATCGGTATGTGTCCAAGACTTGATTCCTATTGGGTTGGATCTTTGGACTTTAACTTTTTGGTTGAATTCAAGGTGGTTTTTTCCATTGAACCTACACAAAACTATGCACTTTTCGCAGAGGGGTCAAGTTACAGCAACCAAGAAGCGGGCCGCCAAAAAAGGGTGGCGTCCCTTTGGTTTCCAACAAAAACCACCCCCAAGAAGGGCACTCTCAACTCACCCTGGATGGCCTCTCCTGCGGCAACTCTCTCCTTCGGTTTTGCCTGCCTGACCTCAGGGGTTCCTCCATTTCCCTCTCTGGCACCTTCAAAAGCAAGGGACACCGCCGGTAGATTTCAACTTGTGAAGGGGACATTTAGTGACCCCTGTGACAGGAAGGGATTGTCAAAAATTGTTGGCAATTTTTTCCAGGACGGCTACGAGTTCTTTGCGAAGCGCCAGCTGATCACGCTTTTCAGCGCCCCGAACTACTGTGACCTGGCACGATCATGGAGGGACCAACCGGAGCGCGCCCCCAATGAACGAACGATGGGGGATAGAACCGAGAGAACCCGTTGAGAGGGCTTGGAGTTTCAGCCGCAGAGAGCTCCACATCCTGACTGCAGTTGAAGCCATTTGGATGGCAACAGCGTGCAACAGCACGGGGCATTTGAGGATCCAGGCCGGGGCTTTACACGAGTAGTCCAGACTGACAGCACGGCAGGGATGCCTAGCACCCTATGTGGCTCTTTTTCGGTCAGAACCCTGTATTTGGCAATTTTTGCCCGTATGACCATGTCGATCTCGTGCATATCATATATGACCCATGTGTTGTCAACATTTTGTTGAAAAGGATTTTGTTATACTGATTTATTGTGTTTTATAAGCGGTTTGGCAGAAAAGCATCGTTCTTCTTTGTGATACGACGCTTTGGGGAACTATCGATGACCAGTTTCTGCAGGGAGGCCTTGTATTCAAAGCGGCGGAAAGTCCTCTGATGCATTTAACCGTGAAAGATAAACAAAATCTGTGGGGGTAGCTATGTCACGTTTCGACTGGGCTGAAGCCGGGCCAAACAAAAGGGGGGTAACTGTTCATTCTGGTTCCCTTTCTGGAACTGCTTTGAAGGGAAACCTTTGCAGATCCCCTGGGAATTCCCTCCCGTTTTGAGACAGACTATGCATTTTCCACATCCCCAGCTGGTGGATGTTTCCCCCAATGCGGCGATTGCCCTGCCTTGTAACCCGACGCGAGTCCCAGGTGGCGAGTTTGACAATGCTGGCGCGATGATGTCCATCGATGTGGCTTGACCGCACTACATAAGAGCAATGCAAGGGACTGTCAAACAAGTTGCCTGCAATTCTTGATGATGCAGATTCCAACTATTGATACGTATGGGTCTCACACATACACAATAGGCGAGTGCGGGACATCTTGCAGGGTGCGTATGTCAAGCAACGATCAGTGGACATGAAGCTCATGGATGCTTTTGTGTGAGTTGCGTTGGGCGAGTCAGCAAAGCAAAAGCGAATGCGTTGTTTGCGTTTTCCTGTAGGGGTAGCACTTTGCTGCTTAGGCCGCGGGATTTCCCAAGTGCCCTAGAAACAAAAGCGCCAAACAGTTAAGCCGTCAAGCTGCCCTGAGCCGTTGCTTAAAGGGGCAGGGTACCTTAGTAAGTGGTTGGTACGCCTGGCTATAACCCACTTATGAGACTTATTAGCCACAGAAAGTGGGTTGTAACCATGGTTATTGCCCACTTTCTAAGTACCCTGCTCCTTTAAGTGGCGGGTCGTGTCTACAAACATTGCCCTTCATTAGAAAGGGGCCTGCAATATGCCGCAGCACGGCAAGGGCAGAACTTGCTGCGCGATTCTCCTTCGCCAAGCCTAATCCTGTTCAGCAAAGGCGTTGCCTTAGATCCCTCGTATAGATAGCCTTTCGGGCAAGGGGCTTACGGTGCAAGACGTAGTGTAGGTCTTCGGAGGTTACAGGTCCTTGACCACCTTTTTCACCTCAAAACTTCCACCTTGGCGCCCTTTCTCCACACCCCCTTGTTCGCAATCGCGGGATGGTTGTTTTTGGAAGGAGACGTTGATGTGCAGCTTCAAAGTCTTGAAGCCAGTGAAGAAGAAGTGAAGCCGCCGGGATCCTCGGGACGGAGTACGGAGTTCAGCGCTGGGGGGGGGGGCTATAAAGATCTTGGGATGTATTTGGGGCTTCTTTTGGTGAGCAGGCTCTTGCGCCCCTGGTAATTTAAGTGACCACGCCATCTCAAGATATCGACTCTATTGACCTTGCTTACCTTTTGCCAAGAGGTCAATCTTTGTTCTTTTTCTTGGAGTCGATGCTCAAGACATGTTTAGAGGGCGATGGAGGGCTTGGGCCTTTGTGCCGAGGCGAAGCGGGCAGCGCAGATGCTGATGCATCGGAGTTTTGGGCACTTGACAGTCTGTGGCAGCAGGTCCGCTCAAACGCCAGGTAACTTCCGTTCATTGCGACCATCGGCCTGTGCACTGTGTGGAAAATGTGTTTGTTCCTTCCCCCCCCACCCCAAAAAAAAAAAAACACACATGCAGGAACTGGCAAACGTTCAACCTTTCGTCCGGGGGTCAAAGACCAACACACGCCTTTGGGGCTTGCAACTCTTGGGTGGGAAAGCAGCGTGAAGGAAGGCCCAGCGACTTGAAGTTTGCAAGCTCGAGAGCAGCTGATTGGACAAACATATGAGGGTCTCCGGGAATTTTTATCCCTTTCTTTTTGAGGATTCCGCAAAATTCGAAAATGATTTGTGCAAAGCTTTGTTTGGCAGATAACAAATCTGAGCAATGTTGCGTTTGACTGGGTGGCAACCACAAGCTAGCTTGAAGCGGGGAATCTCAGAAGATCTGAGCGAATGCCGACAGGCAGGGCTTGATAACTTTGCTGTGGGAGCTACTTGCGTTCCTTAACTCTTGGCGCAACGTTAACCCTGGATTAACAAATCCCTGGTTGATTAAAGACCGGGGTGTTTTGCTTTCAAGTGGGGTTTCTTCATTTTGTGACTTAGATGCCCCTATTACGATGGTTTACTTGTCCGGGGTCAGCATTGATGGAGCTGCGTGAGTCGTTGGGCATGGTTTTCCTGGTGGACCTTATGTTTCCAGCTCCGAACTGGGCAACTGAGCAATGCTTCAGTTCAGGCTGTCAATGAGTCAACCGCTCGAGTGCTGAGACAAAATGGAATTGGTCAGGGTGGACCTGCGCCATTGCAAGCACAGAGCCCGAGACGGGCTGCTGGACATACCGATATACCGATCCTGGGGGAGAACCGGCGTCGAGACACGAAGTTTGGTCCAATGGTGTCCCTTTGCACAGATTGACAGGGTTTGTGTCAGAATTAGTGGCCCTCCCAGTTTTTGTGTTTGACATCATGTGCCAATTGCAAAGTGGCTGCCTTCCTGACTTCCTGTAGAATTGCCTGTAGCTGTCTCTCTATACTTCAATCGCAACTCTTTGACCCTTCAAATCCATCAGAATACCTTGAGCTCAGCTCCTTGCGATGTTTGGGCTGTTGGGAGCTGTGTTTGAGATTGCTTGTCCTTTGATCCCAGGGTGGGAGTTTTGAAGGCTGCACCTCGATTTGCTCCGTTCGCCAACTCCGCAATGTCCGGCCTCAGCTCAAAATCTTCAGCCGCTTGCAAACTACGGACACTTGGCCCCCAATTCATTTCATCATGACGTTCTTCATCACTTTTTGGCAGGCAAGTGCCGATAAAGGTTCCCTTGTGAGGAGAAGTCAGTGGTCGCCGTCTCCTGGGTACGCGTGCGCGGCTTGCAAGCTTTGCTGCCCCTTCATTTCTCTTCGGCTGCTTTGCTGAGTCTCACGGGCCAGATGTCAAGATGATTTCGGAAGCGTGGTGCCAAAGCATAGTGATACCCAAACAACCAGTGGTGCCCGTTGCACCTTATCTTTTTTGAAGGGGGTTCCCTGCAACATCTGCCAAACAGGTGCCCTTTTTCCCTATGACCGTGGGGCTCTGAAGATAAGTTTGTTTGCGTTTGGGCAATCAAATGAGTTTAAATATGCGACGCGTTCCCACTGGATTGCTGCGTCACTGGCTGAAATTGGACGGATCCACTCTATCAGGCAGCTTGTCTTAATCGCGCCTAGGGGCACATCTACCGTGCGTGTGACGTGCGGCCACAATTTAGGGAGATGATCAAATCATGGCGACAATATATACATATGTAAATATGCTACCCCCCCCCCAAGCACGTCCTTCAGGGAGGCCTTTGGCATAGTGTTCAAAGGCTTGCTTAAGACAAGCCTAAAAGTTTTTTTGTTGTCCAAAATCAACTTCCAATCAAATTAAAAGAAACGACCAGCATGTCTTTCCTCGCTAGGTTCTACTTGAGTCGTAACTAATGTCCACACGATCAACAAAACCTACATGGAAAGGACACCCCACTTAGAATCTAATTTAACAGAATAATTCCGGTTGAATTCTACAGAAAGGCAGTGGGTTGCCCTTCTTTTGCTGGTTTGGGGGTCCTTCTGGGGGACACTGGCTGTCCGTGTTTCTGGTTGTTCCTTCTTTGTTTACTCTTTTGTTTTGAAGCCTCTTTTTATTTTGGGGTTGGAAGGCACGCACACACACACACATATATATATATATGTATATATAAACATTATATATATACATATATATGTATTGTACCCTTTTATGTATATATACATGCACGTACATACCTATATATATATATATGTTATATATGTGTGTATGTTCATATGTGTGAAATGGTGCAGTTTGTCGTACAACGGTACCCAGCAGCAAGGTAGAATTAATAGTTAACGATCCCAGTGCTTCCAGTTACCTCCATGTGCGGAACCAGCTTGGTTACCTGCCATATTGGTAACTGACCGCTGGATACCGCTGGTTCCAGGAACCACAAAAAAAAGGGGCCGAAACCGGCCCGGAACCGTGAAAAAAAGGCCCGGAACCGTGAAAAAGAGGCCCGGAACCGTCGGAACCGTTAAAACCGTTAGACAGGAATCTGGTTCCAACTTTATTGGGAACCAAGCCTGGTTCCCCAAAAAACAGTCGCCAACGGCCAGTTACTAGCTATACAGGTTACTAGGAGTTGCTGGGGATGATTAATGCTGAATGAGAAATTATCGCAGGCCTTGTGGACGAGCATTGCTTCTTGCGCTCAAAGAACGCGAATGCCGACGGCTACTGGATCCTTGGGTTGAATGTTTTTGTGGCAGTGCTTATATGGGCGGTGCAAGGTTTCAAGAAGGGGGAACCCTGTTTCGGGGAATGTTCCGAAGAATGAGGCCTAACTCTCCAGTGGCCCTTGCGGCACTGAGCCGATCATGGCAGCGGACTTTTGCCGGTAGCTGCCGCAAAGATTGAAGGCAGTTTGCATGAACGGGCGCCGCGGAACCAATTCGTTTGTGGTGTTGTCGGATTTTGTTTTGTCACAAGGTCCCAGGTTGTCTTTGGTCTTGTTCCATGGTTGAGTATGTGGAATAATGTTTTCATGTCACAGCTCAGGACCCTTGACACGATTTGCTTCCTGTTGGTTTCTTGTGGTTTTGGCCTGAGGCAGTCTAACCACTGGGGCGCCTTCAGAAGGGCCCCCAGAACTGTGCAGGTCCGCTAGCCAACGAACCTTTGGCGCAGATCCCCTGCAAGCTGTGGCCTTTGGCGGGGTGCACCGGCGTACTCGGCACCCGACCTGTGGGGCGAAAGGCGAAGCGCCACGCTTGTTGCGTTGACCCCCCCAAAAAAACAAGAAAGGTTGGACAGGGATGTATGCCCTGCCTTTCCCAAGGCAAAGCTGGGGCGTGATATATCTTCTCTGCGGCGATTTCTGTCTTACTCCAACTCCGGGCCTTGATCGGCGCAAGAATCGAACCTCTCATGTTTGGAAGTTTTACGTAGACGCACCAGCGCCTCCAGGCCTGTTGGCTACACAATCCCCGCCGACACGCAAAGGCTTTGAGAGGCTTACGGGCCTTATGAGAAACTCGCAGATGTCTTGCAGGTTTCTGAAGATGCTTTTGGCTAGGTTTGTCATTCGTAGCATGCCAAGAAGGCCGGGCGCAAACATCAGGAGACGTATTTCAATTGGTAGCTAGGCGCAACGCTTAGGTGCGGCTTCCGTGGAAAGCATGCATGCAAGCCTCAAGTTTCCAAGGAAGCCTACAGCATCCCAGCCGGAGGGCCCAACTGAGGCAGATACGCTGCACACTTCACTTCCCACGAGCCGACACTGTTCAATACGAGCTGACAAACTAAACACAAAGCGTGCTTGAACACGAAATCGCTTCGCCGGCGCCATTTAACCGCACCCTTGATGGCGGTTTGTTGCTCCGTCAAAATAGCCCTCTTGCGCTCCATTTGGCCATTTGATCGAAAGCGATCAGTGCCGCGCACATCAGAGATACTGGAAGCTGGCCCGAGGTAGCACCAGCTGCGGATTTCATGCACGGAAAATGGTTTTTAGCATCCTTTGGCATGTAGGGAGGGTCGTGTCTACATGCCCTGCATGTCCGTCATATGTCTACTTTATGGCGTACATCCTTGGGCCCTTCATTGGGCCGGTCCATTTGCATGTGGACCTCATGGGCTCTGCAGGGTGGTTTTTGGTGCACGGCTCGCGCTTACATGGGGCCTGAAAGAACTCTCCTGTGTGGAGCCTCTAGGGGGTGTGGGGCTTGATGTCCATCCCCCATGAACCTTGAGTTTGATGTTCTGAACTTGTCACATATGATAAGCATTGCTTGCCACGAGCGCCTGAAGTGGCTTATGAAGCGTTTCCCTGGGCGTTGCGCAGAGCTACAGTCCATTCCCCACAGGGGTGGGGTATTTGCTCTCGGAGCGTATGGGTGGGTGGATTATGAATGTGCAAACACGGGGGGTGGAGCTTGAAGCTCCACAGATTTGGCATGCTCTTCGTTTGGGCAGTTTGGCTCGGTGATATTTGTGGTGTACCTTGGGCTGCTTCCAAGTAACGAGCTGCGAGTTTCGCGTCCTGCACCGTGCTGGCGTTCCTCAGTCGGCAGCAAGTCCTGCTGAGACGGCTCGTGATTCAGAATGGGAAGTCTTTGTAGTGTCTTTTTTTTTTGGGGGGGGGGCTTGGTTGCATTGGGAAACACGTAGCACGTCGTCTCTGAGCACATCCCGAAAGGCACCCTGATTTGACACCCGGTTTCTGAACGTTTTTCTAGATAGATAGTCATTGTTGAGGCATTTCATCATGGTTTTCGATGACGTTAGATGTTTGCAGCAAGCCGGTACGGCTTGCTCACATTTTCCCAGCCAGCTGGGTATGGCTGTCATGCAGCAGGGTCCGTATTCTTTTAGGCCTCATTTATCCAAAGCCGGCCTTTACTCATCAGTCGTCATTGATGTTTGAGTATGCCCCACACTATCTCCACGGCTTTTCAAACGCAATCCTTAATCCTTACCCAAGGCTTACGCAAGGAACCGGTCCCTTGTATTGTGGCTCTTCCATGTTGATTATGGACAATTGGATTGGCCAAGCCAAACCGTTTTGAAGAGCCCAGATAGAAAGGAGGGGTAGGCACCAAAGCTGAAGGACTGAAGATGCCTTGACTTTGGGCCGCGCCTTGCCTTTAGCGTTGTGAAGCAACCCCCGCAGCATGACACGATAGTGCGGGTGCTGGGACTTGAAATGCACCTGCGCCCCAAACGTTGGGGGGGTCCAGTGCTTCACAGGGCAAGCGATTCATGCCCTTACAGTACCCTCCAACCAACGGCTTCGTCATTCACCTTGGATGAAGCTGAAATCCGTGTCCACCTGTCGGCTGAAACTGCGTCCAACCCCCCCCCGGGCCTTACACATTTTGACAAACCATTTGACTTCTTACGACTGCCACCGCGGTAGGCGCCTTCCTTTTTCTTTGTTTTTTTCTTTTTTTTTGGTGTGTGTCGGTGCCAGAGACTTTGGGGAGAAAGCGATAAGCCGCTCGCCGCTCGCCGCTCGGTGCAGAGCTTTCCCGGTGCCCAATGGCTCCGGTGCGACCTCCACGAAAGCGGACAGCGAGAAAAGGCGCCGAGAGGGAGCTGCGCGCGTCCCGTGCGGGTGCGGGGGGCCGGGGGCCGGGGGGGGGCTCTTTGGAGCGGAGGTTTGACCTGTTGAAACCGTTTGGTTGGTTTCGACTCTGCCACGGGCCGAACCAGCCGTGCTTGGCTTCCACTTGCGCAAGTTCGGTGGAAAGGGTGCGGCAAAAGCCGTCCTTTTGTTCGCAGGGCAAGGCCACTGGAGTGCAGCTGTTGTTGACCTACGCAACTGCACAGTCGCCCAAGTGGTAGGCTCCTGGGAGTGACTTGAACTACAGCAAGCCCTAGAAGCAGTCAACAGGCGAAGGCGCGGCCTTTTCCAGGCGAAGGCGCGGTTCCCTCGTTTGAGTCCGGCGGCGCCGGTGCCCAAATGAGACTCATGCAACTTCAACCTTTGGCGACGAGTAAAAACAAGTTCCACCCGAGTCGTGTCGCAGGGCAAGTAATCTTGCTGGTACCAACTTGTTACTACTGCTCACGTGCTGTTGCAAGGCTTCTGACATTGTGTGCTTAAAACCGTCTTCAAAGTACAGAACATGTGTGTGTGTGTGTGTGTCTTTTTTAAGGGGAGCCGCCCAAATGGTGGCTCTTCTTTGGTTTCCCTTTACGCCAACCCAAAAAGGATAAACAACTTGGCAACAGCTTGCCATGACGCAGCTCCATCGAATCGGCCTAAGGACTTGCCCCTGGAGGACGGTCTCAGTGAGCTGGACGCCCCGTCCAGGTTCCTGGGCGCGGGCCTTGCCTTCGTGGAGAGAGAGGTCCCATGTACACCTCACTTTTTGCTGACCTCTTAAAAACACAACTTTTCAACTTTTTGGGTAACATGGGCTATATGTCTGTAAAAAATTAACTTCCCCAGGGCTTGGAGTTTTAAGGGGTAAGTTTGAGTTCCTAGACTTCGAACTTTTTGACAAGACCCATTTTGGTGGTAAACCAGCAGTTCAGATTCTTGGCGACGATTTCTCAGATGAGAAATCGGATCATCGCACTTCAGTTGGACTTCACTTGGCTGCGGCTCAGATGATTTAAGGTGCAACTAAAGAAAGTGGCAAATCCCAGAGGCGATCCAGACCCCCGATCCAGACCAGTTGATCAAAAGCGATCCAGACGTCCGCATCACCGCGCAAGGATCCATACCCGTTTTTGAGCCATGGCAATTGTGTTGGGTTCGGATGTTTGGAAGGCGATTTACATGGTTTTCGGGTTTGGACCATTTTGGTGGTCGACTGTCGGCCACAGTTTCGTCGGCCTGGTGGGTTGTTAGGGTGTTCCCGCAAAAAGGGAAGATGCAACTCGAAAGTTGGACCCCTCTTGATCAACCAGGGGCATATTTCCCATTTGGTTGGGGCGGAGGGTGGCTGGTTTCGGATTTGTGGGGCAGTAAGTGCCGAGGTGTCAACATGGTCGATGGGCGTGGGGTGCGGTTGCATTATTGCTGGGCCCTGGGCGTTTGTGTTTTGCCTTAGACAAACAAGGGAGGCAACACATTGCGGACCTGATTCTCTTACAGTGGCTCACTTTTTGGTTTGAACCCCATGTCACCCTCCTACCAATAAACACGGAGCCTGACGTTCGTTGGATCCTGGAAGCTCACTTTCCTTTTTAAAGAGAGGCCCAACTGCCAGGTTCCACAGGGTAATCGTTCAAAGAAGCGCGGCCGCAGCTTTCGGCTCAAAAACTTTGGCTCGCCCGGTCCGTTGGTCGCTTCCTTCTTTCCTTCTTCGCCATGGCGCTCCGCTTCTTCGCCCTGCCGCCTTGGCCAAGATGGCAACATCTTTGGGAGCCGGCGGATGCGGTCTGCTCGTTCATTTGGAGTTGTGCCCCGGGGGGAAGATATGGGGGACATGGGTCTGTTTTCTGGGGTGCCCCGGTTAAAAGGGGGCATGGGGCCTTGTAACAGCACATGAGTTTCGGCCCCAGTCTACCTGCCCTGCAGCTGACAAGAGGGTGTTGTCCACTGCCTGCCGTTGTTGGACAGAGGGTAAACAGTATACCCCACACGCGACTCCACCGAGGTTCTCCCTGGCCGCCGCGCAGAACCTCCGGGGGGACTCAGTCACCTGCACAGGCGAGGGCAGCTTGCCCATCGGGGAGGCCAAGTGCTTCGGCGGAGACCTGCTGGTCGAGAAGCGCCTCGTCCGTGAATTAATCACGGGCCCCCATCACAACCTCACCCCCAAATGGCGGTTTGTGTGTGGAATAGCCCCTCAACCACCTTGTTTCAGGTTGTGACATATTAGTGCCCTCCCCCTACTGTGGATGGACGAAATTCCCCCCCCCAACAAACCTTGGAATGATGTTTCCCTGTAAATACCATCCAACAATGGTTTCCCATGGTTTCAAAGTTGTGCAGGATTTTGTCCATCCACAGTATTTCCTGTATGAGAAGGGGCTTGAGCGGGGTCACTGGATTTCCCAAAATCAAAGTTGATCAATTTACTAGTCGGTGCCCATTGAGAATGGCTTTTGGAGGTTCCAAAAAAGAAATGCAGGAAACCCTAGTTCAGCCCTTGTCTATGTTCCCGTCTCCGCCCCACGAGCCACCGGCAACATGAGGCATAAATCAAAAGAAAGGGTATGAATCTGCGAAGCCCTCTTAGGGTGTAGGGAGAAGCCATGAATCCCAGGGTTCCAATTTCTCTTTGCAGGGATGCAACAGGCGAAAGGGGGCACTGCAGGCACCTGGAGAGACCCAGGCCCGGGGAGGTCTCTCAGGTTTCTACTAGGGAAGCTTCCCTATTCTTTCCAGCGATCCGAATCTTTTCAGGACGCCAGCAGAACCGGGGAAGCAGCTGGTGGTTGAAAAGAACGATGCGTTGAAAAGATTAGGAATCAAACCCTGAACCCCATAAACCACTGCTCGGACCCAGCAAATCCACGAACCACTATGTAAAGGGGATGAGTCGAGTCTTCCTTGAGGCTTGCTCCTCACCTCAAGACATTCTGAACGGTGGCCCGCATGTGCAGAACCGTTCCCAAGAGGTCCTTTTCGCATCACTATCCTGAAATTAAAGGAGCCCCTCCTGTGGTGAAGTGTCATTTGCTGGGGTGCTAAATAGCACACGTTTAGTTATCCCAAATGGACACAAACACAAATGTGCATCTATTCGTGTTTGTTTCCAGGGTAACTATTTGTTCGACCCTCCCCGCCCCTCCCCCACTCCCCCCACCCCCAATTTTCCAGGGAGAGACTGTGGATGGACGAAATCCATTTCGCACCACCTAAAAATATCCTGGAATGATTCGATTCCCCCTGCAAAAACCAACAAACACTGGTTTCCAATGGTTTGAGAGAGAGCAGGGAAAGTGGTTTAAAAGTGCGAAATGGATTTTGTCCATCCACAGTATGATATGGTCTTCTTGATCCAGGCCCGTGTGACACCCATCGGTACTTGGACCCTGTCTTTTGCTCAGCGCAGTCCGCGTCGCAGGTTCCTGCTGCACGTAGAGAGCTTCGACGGCAAAGTGGGCGTGGTGAATATGAAGGCGGAGGGCCCGCAGGAGCCGGGGGTTTTCAGGGCTCACTGCTCAGTGGCCCAAAGCCGACTTGTTTGATCTTTTTTCCCCAACAGCTGCAAGCTTTGGGGTCTTAGCCCAGATAGGCTCCGGGGTGGTCCGGGGCGGCCCTGAGGTAAGGTTCCACGAGGGTTCCACGAGGGTTCCACCAGGGTTCCACGAGGGTTCCACGAGGTTCTTCGCATGCTGTTGGGGATATCACCTGAGCTTATTTTTTTTCTTCCCCGTTTTGGTCCAGATTTGGACTTGATGAACCCTGTGAATAACAAATTAAATGCACCATATTGGCCAACTTTCTGTTTTGGATCGCCCGGCACATTCATCCTCTATGTGGAGACAACCCAACTAGGGCGCAGCCATGCGCAAACCAAAAAGCGAGTGGCCTTGCAGGCGGGGTTTGCTAGCAGCCTGCGGATGTATGCTTGATCGGATTTTGGGACACCGATTTTGGGCCGGAATCTAGTTAGTTTTAAGGGTGGGCCGGGGGCGGGGAGATGGGGGTGGAACCTCAGTCGGACTTGCAACTCTGCCTCCGGATTGGGTGGCCTTTCCTTTTCCAGCCAAAGAGTTTGTTTTTTGTCAATTTCTATGCTCGGCACAGTGGCAAGGCAAATGTCCTAAACCAAGCTTAGCACCCGAAGAAGAAGAAGCCGGGATCCTTTTTTTTTTTTGGTGGCCTTGAACAAGAAAGCACACGGAAAGCAGCCATTGGCAGGTACCCTTGCTTCATCCCTGCGAATGGCGCACACTTGTACAATATCTATTTACTTGGGATCATTGCTTGACAATGGCACATTTGAACCGGGTTATTCTGTTCTTGCACGGGGCAACACCGGGTCCACATGAGTCCACTCGGCCAGCCGATCGGAAGATTTGGAGGGTGCCAGGTGCCGGCCCTTCAGACCAAGTTTCAAGGGAGTCAGCGCATAGGTGGAGTCAGCTCAGCCTTGGTGACCACTTCTCGGAACCATAGCCCCTTCGGGCTCTTGGATGTTGAGCCCCTCTGAGAAGCTGATTTTGCCTTGGCCCCTCTATGCATTTCGCAGAAGGCTCTTGCCTGCGCAGAAGTCTCCTAGCGCCTCCGTGTTTTTGTTTTGCCCGCCCGCATCCTGTGTCGCCAACTACCAATCAGGGCAAGCCAGGGTAGACACCGCGTGCTGCCATACTTCAGGAGGGTGTTTGCAACGGCGCCCAGTTCCAGAGCGAGGACAACCTCTTCACTGTGGCCTTGCAGCAGCCCTCCAGCCTCCGTTTTCTCTGCAAAAAATACAGCGCGCCCCCAAAAGCCGGGTCTTGGCATCTCTCGGCCTCCTCAAGGGTTCAGCATTCTAGCCCGGCAAGCCTGAAGCCTGAAGCTTTATTGACATGTTGCTCGGCAAAACAAGGAAGCAGCTGGTTTTGGACGCTGAGGTGGCCCTCCGCTGAAGCCGAGATGGGTGCCTCAAACAGGACCCTCTGCGAAGACCAGCCAAAAGTGGTACTTCAATGCTACGACGATTCCAGAATATCCCAGATGCTTCTGGATGGCTCCCTTTCCCGCTTCCCTGTGTAAGCCAGCAAGTGCCAGCGAGCAAGCAGAGCGAGTTTGGCCGCGAGGTAGCCAGACAGCCATCAAGCGATCTTTTTGGTTATAGGATTCCTGGCTTGCTGGTTTCTTATCTAAGGTGGAGAACGACAACAACTGCGGCTTGACAGCTTTGGGCTACGACTACACGGTGCAGTACTGCCCGAACCAAGACCAGGCAGGTGCGCAGATTGTCCCTCCCTCCAAGGGCTCATTGGCCCTTGATAGCGTTGGTGGCAAATCACTAAGCCAACCCTCAGTGAGGGACGAGTTGAGGTGCCTCGTTTCTAGAAGAAGGATAGCCAAAATTTGAGATGAAGTGCACTGTTTGGTGGAATGAATGTCTTTAACAGCATCCCAAGCGAAGATCCCAAGCGAGTAAAGCCACACAATGTTGCACAACAGCGCGGTGTTGCCACCCATTTACCCGCTTTTCTCCGAGGGGATTTGGGGATTTGAGCCGGGCGCGCGCAGATGATCGTCCACCTGGTGAAGCCCGTGAATGTGCGTGTGGTGCTCCAGAGCCAGAGCTGCCCCGAGACGGAGGTCTGAGGGATTCGCGGAGTCGGGAGGGCAAGCGAAAATCGCTTCAGGAGCTGAGCCGAGGCACCGAAACCCTGAAGAAACCTGGAGAGAACAAAGCGTCCGAACATGTGCAGGGCTCCTTACACGATACATTTTGCCCATTTGAAGCATGGCTTTTTCCACCAGAATAAAGGGAAACCGCCATTTGCAAGGCAATGTTCAGGTGTATAATGTAAGGATCCCTGATGTGTGTTGCATGTATCCCGATCTTTTGGGTGAAAGTGCCTTGATCGAATTCCGAATTCGCGCTGCAGTGGAAAAGCCCTGCAGCTTGCAACACTTTGAACAGAGCACGCATTTGGGCAAATAGGAGCTCACCTGACGGGTAGATCGAGCTCACCAATGTCACAATGAAGGTAGCTTGCTTGGAGATTCAGCATGTCCAGCTTGTGAAGTGAAATTCAGTACTTTGCTCAGATGCGTGGGAAACTTGTAGCAGTGCGGCTACGCATAGCTCCGAAATTACTTTGCATGACTCCCGACGATCGCCGTGCTGGACAAAGAGGTGAGGGGTCTGGGATGTGCAAAGAGAATCTTGAGTTAGGATCATCAGGCCATGAGTGTCTTTGAGCAGCTCCTAGTTGTTCTGTGCCACCTTGTTTGGATGGCCTCCTCACTAAACAAGGTCACCCCCCAAAAGGGCAGCTTGCTTTGCCGCAAGCAGGCTTCCCTGTCTGCGGTTCATTAAACCCTAGTGACGCAGGCGGCCATATCCTGCGATGCAGCTGTTTTTGGGAGCCACGTCAAGCATTTGGCTTTCCAAAGTTTCCAGAGAGGCATCCCGCCTGCTTTTGGATTTCATTTGTTTTTTTTCTTTTTGGGGAGGCGGGTTTGGTACAGCAAGAGGAGTTCAGACTTCTTTGGCTAATGAGGCCATGCAGCGACTATTCCTTCGGGATTTTTCCCCTCACGGCAATTGAACGCCAAAGTTGCGTGCATGGATTTTGATTGAACTGAGCGGTGCCAACAGGAGTCCTTTGTGGTTCTGCTCGCGCGTACTGTCATTGATTATGGTACCCACAACTATCAGTCAGCGAGTTGACCCCAACCATCCTCCTTCACCCATGGATGACAAGGGGCGGCCATACTTGAGATTTCATTGTTTGAAAGGTCGGTTGGGGGCTTGCCTTGCGGTGAGGTGGCTCAATGTTTCAGGCAATGAGCAAGATAGACCTCCCTAAATGGCGCTGAAGGTAGAAACCGGCCTCAGCCACCTACCTCAGGGGTTGCCATGAGCGGGGGGGTTGAGCATTCACCCCTACAATCCACTTTGCAAGGTTGAGAAGGTGGTTTGCACCAAAAAAACAAAAATGGATAAACCAGCTAAGCAAGTAAATCAATAGTTGGACAAAGCTGTATATGTGTCCCTCTCACATGGGCTGGGGCTGGAACTGGCTGGGTACTTTGCCCACCGAGGCCTTTCCGCCGCCGGCTTTTGCGCTGCGCAGGTTTTTACGCAGCCGAATGTTGCGTGGGGATGCCCGGCTCGCAACACGACTCGGGTCTTGCAAGGGGGACCCTGCTTGGACCAACAGTCCAAGCAACCAAATTAACAAAGTGGAACAAGTTGGTGAAGTGAAGCAACAGCTCAGGCGCGGGCCCATAAACCATGTTCAGGTGACCTTTTGGCGGGTTTGGGAGAGGTTGCAAGCCCCTGTGCCGTTTTTCTTCTCCAAGGTCGCTTGTGAAGGACATGCGCAAAAAGGGGGGGAGTATCCCCTTGATTTCTTTTCGAAGCTAGTTATAAGGTTTCCCTGTGTCGCGAGATGCCTGGAAAGCACATGGGGCTGAATTGGAACCCATGTTCATCTTCCGAACGAAATGGATAGGGTGACTTGGGAGCCTGGGCCTGGCACCGTAGTCGGAGCCGAATTCAAACCTTTGATTGAGGCCTCCGCCGGCATGGTAACGTGGCTCGCCAGATTTGGCTTCCGGCTGCTTGAACATTGTGCTTTTCAAGGACTGGAGGGCCCCCTACCCTACCCAAAGCGGGCGACCAGGGGCAATTCTGAGGCCAAGGTCCATACCGGTTGGGAGCGGTAGGTTTCCCACTTTGCATGGGAAAACCTCCAAACTACCAACCCAAACCACCAACAGAGAGGGAGGCTGACTTCGACCCAAAGCTGCCTGAGGCAGGATGTGCTGAACCCGCTGGAGATTTGGCGCGCCCCGTCGAACTTCCGCGCGACAGCCCGCTGCAACAAAAGGCATATGGCCTTAATGGGATATGACTATGGGTCAAAATCAAACCACTAGAAGACCGAAGACCGCAGGTTTAGTCCTTATTCCTATTTACCCGGGTTCATTTTTGGGCACACCTTTTTGACCCGCAGCCATATTAGCACATTGACAGGTCTTAACATGGATGTAAAGCTAAGGGGCTGATATACGTACGCTTACCGAAGGACGGAAACATGCGTTCACGCCGTCATGAGCTATGCATATGTTGACCGTGTTTTCGCGCCTGTGCATAATATGCACATCGCGCAATCGTTCTTCTTAGCGAGTAATGAATCTCTTCAAACTGCCACGGTTCTATGCCATTATTACTCCAATGATTTGAGTTGCCGCAACTTGTTCTCCCCAATAAACAGCTAGAGAACCTGCCATTCCTTTTCTTGCATGAAGATTGAATTTCAATCTGAACCGTTCTATTGTTGGGCTAAATGTCATTTGTTGGGATAGCAACTGTTGTCGATATCAACGCTCAGTTGTCAAAATTGTGAGTTTGCATTTTGAGCTATGTCAAATTTAACGGGTGTTCAACCAGTTAATTTTCCATTGTGGGCACCAATAGCAGATCCAGTTTGTCAAGTGTGTTCCGGTTGGGACTGATGGCGCGTGGGTTCGCGAACATGTGGATACTCATTTGCCGGACCTATTCCAATGAAAGCCGGCTTGGCGTTGTATGATTGAAGCATAGCAGTAGATCAGCCTGCGCTTTGATGCCATGAAATGATATGAACCTTTCAATCCGAGCTTGTTTTGCTCGTTTGTTGTCATGCTGAGGTTGTTTCCAAAAGAGGTTTAGAGTTCGTTGAACCATACTTGTCAGATACCTTGCCACGTTGGTTCCCATGCATTTTACTAGCAATGCATCGTCTAACGGCATGTGTGTCATTTTTTCCGTGTTGACCCCGCGTTGTTTACGGAATCCTGTGGGTGTCGTATAGGCCCTGGGACGACACCACCTGGCAGATGCTTTTGGACGGACTCGCCAGTGGCTCAGAGTCCGCGACTTTTATCCACCCAAAAAAGTTGAAGGATCCCTTCTTGGATGTTCGGCCAACTTAGTAAATAGATTACAACCATGGTTAAAAGGGGACCAATCTCAACCAACTTAGTAAATTGATTATAGCCGTGGGTATTTATAAGTGGGCCAGCCCCAGTTGCCCGAGTCATAACCAGGGTTCTAACCTACTTAAGTTGGTGGAGCATCCAAGTATGGGACGTCGACCAGGGGCCTTATTGGCTCATGTTCCCTGGTTGCTTGCTTCTCAGCTTGCCTGCGAGTGAGGGCAAGGGAGGTTGGAATTTGGGCGGGTTCCAAGATGCACAGCGAGGGACAGAGGGACCCACGGCGTTCGAATGGAACTGAGGGTCGGGGCTCCGAGTGGTCCTTCCACGTTCCTTTGCCTTGGGCCTGCCTTCAGTTATCCCTAAGTACTAGTAAAATTGCTGACAAGTCTGGCCCGACCTTCCCCTAAAAAGGGAACCTTTGGACCCTAAGGTGATTGAGGGAGGCCTGCAAACTCGCTGCGATTCGCTGCGCTTCCCTTACGTTCTTGCATCCGAAATTTCGGACCCCAAAGACCGAGCAGATCCAAGCCTAAGCCCTCACTGATTTGCTGATGCCTCTGCCGGCAAAGCAAAAGACAACGGGGGTCCCGCAATTTTTCTTTGCAGGTTAAGTGGCGATCGTTTCAATGAAACTCACCAGTAAATTGACCCTGTTCTTTTTTTTTTTGGGGGGGGGGACCAGTGACCCCTGAGCAAGCACCAGCGCAAAGACACAACGATGCAAAAAGGCGCAAACACGGCACAAGCACACAACCAACAACGAGCGCAACAATGTGGCAGAGGCCTGCACGACCTTGCGAGGGGCAAGTTGTTGAGTGGCCGTTAAGAGCTCATGCGCTTCAGACCCCACCGCAGAGACAGTCACAGTGAATGGCTCCGAGGAGAACGTCTTGCCCATCTGGCCACTGGCTCCTGCGCTGTTTGCGTGCCGCACTCGGGGGTGGCGGGTGGAAAGGGGTGCCGGCTGCACCTGCCAAGCACAAGCGCGTGGTGTTCCTATGACTTGTCCATGCATGTTTTTTTTTAGCAGGTCTCCAGAATACCTCGTGAGGGCCACGTAGGTGCTCCGATCTGTCGGTATCAATCAGAGGTGTTTTTTGTTCTTCTTCTGTTTTGTCTGTTTGTTTGTGTGTGTGTGTGCGTGATGTGTTTGATCCATTTGCCGTTGTTCCGACGGGCTCGGGTAGGCTGGGCTGGCTTCGCTGTCTTGCGTTAAAGTGATGATTCCGTCGGTTTTGTGTCAAATGTTTCGGATCCCAGTTGGCTTGCTACATTTCACTGTCACTCCCCTCCCCCAGTCTGAGGCTAGTGCAACGCAAAGGGGGGACGACCTTGCACAAATAGTTATTCTTGTCTTCGCCCAACCATGATGCCAAACGAATCAACGCGCGCACGAGACAATTTTCACGACCAGGGTTGGCCAAAAATTCGCACCCTTGGCCTTTCGGGGGTAGTACGTACGTGCCCTACTGGTTCTCAACAAAGTCCTTGCAGCATAGAACGTGTTACATGCAGCAGTGAGACTCATGTGCCTTCGCCTACGGCCTACTGCAGGGCCCATGGATGCTTACAAGCATCCGGTGAGCAAGGAGCGATATTGGCATCTACGCCAAGGAAACTTTTCCTGCCCGTCAGCCTTTGGAGTCCTCCCTACCTTTCTCCTCATAGCTCTACATGTGAATTGTCTTGTCACTGGCTGCTTGAAGAAGGATGAAGAAGGGATTCAACAAGGGATAGTTGATACTTGCTACTTGCACTAGTTCAGGTGCACACGTTCCTCGGGAATTAGGTGGGGACCCCGGCATCCTTCAACGGGCTCAGTGACCTAAGCAAGCGCATCATGCGCATGGCACGTGACGATTCCATCAGCTCCCTGGCTTGAGTGGTCGAGATGGCAGTGCTCGCCTTGCTAAGGACGCTGGTGGTCGGAATGCTTGCAAGAGCAGGCAGTCGTGCCGAGGGTGTATATATTCTCCAGACATTTTTGAGCAGCGCTGAAGGCCACTGTAGTAGGTGGTTCTACTACCTACTTCAACAAATGCCTTTCTAAACCTCTATGACCATCTGAGATCACGGGGCGGCGTCATCTGAGATCAGAACATGTTTCGCTCTTTCTTCGGCGATCCAAATGCCTGGACAGGCAGCGTCAATAGAGCACTGAAGAGGCCAGCATTGCAATGTGGAGTTAGTTTCCTCATGCAGACCCATGCGCCTTTTGGCTGCACAGGTATTTTGGCCGCCTGGCGGCTTTTTTTGTTTTCTGCCTTTAAACCAAACCCAAGATGCGTGCTGTGCCTTCTACAAGCGACCTAGGTTTATTTTGAGTCGAGGCCCGAGGTTTTGTTGTTTCTGGCGACAAGGCGCATGGCAATGACGCTTCTGGTCATTGCCAGGCGTAGCGGAGAAGCAGGGCGCCAGGATCTACCAGTTGCCGCTGCCGCCCGGAGCCCAGACAACTTGCAACGGCCGACTCCCTGGCCCGAAGCAATAGACTGAAATGGGTGGTGCATTCACCTACCCCAAAATGGTACCATTGGTGTTGACCCACGGCCAAACGAGCCCAATCACACCCAGGTGGATGATAACTGCTATGATCACGGCACTGCCCTGTTTGCCTGCTTTCCTAGCTTTCTGCCGCACTGGCGGGGAGCAGCTATTTGCTCGTCAACTATACTGGTTGAGCAGGGCATGTTGTTTGTTTGTTGCTTTGTTTGTTTGTTTGTTTGTTTGTTTGTTTGTTTGTTTTGTTTTGTTTTGTTTGTTTGCTTGTGTTGTTTGTTGTTTTTGTTTGTTTGTTTGTGTGTTTGTTTGTTTGTTTGTTTGTTTGTTTGTTTGTTTGTTTGTTTGTTTGTTTGTTTGTTTGTTTGTTTGTTTGTGTTTTGATTGGTTGGTGTGCTTGGATGGTGGTTTCATTGTCTTGATCCAGCATCTTGATGTTCACTTGTTGTCATTCAATGTTGAGAGGCTTAAGCTGGGGCAGATAGGTCTGTCTCTCTGTTTTTGCTTGTTTGAGGTTTGAAAGGGAAACCAACAGGAAATCTGCTGCACCATGTTTGGGGGCGGGGGGGTGTCCAGCCGTAAACAAGCCACCTCATGCATTTTTGATATCAATATTCATACTTAAAGAGGCATTGTACTTAGTAAGTGGTTAAAAAGCCTGGTTGTAAACCACTGAACGGAGACTTATCACCATGGCGTCTGTGGATTGCGACCAGGCTTACTAACCCCTTGCCTGACGTCCCGAATCGATCGGCTTGACATACCCGACAGCCGGCTTCCAGGTCCAGCAGCATCGGCCACCTGGGGAGCACCTTCATGGGTGCGGGGCGCCGCGCTCAGCTCGAATCTTCAGAGCGTTTCACCCGACTTCATTCTAGCTGTTTGGATCCCCATTCTCTTTAGGGATCCTTCTCTTCAAATGGGCCAAACGCTGGAACATTGGTTTCTAAAGAGAACAATGGGTGAAGAGAATGGTACTAGTAGACTTATGGTGCTGCAGAATGTCAAGAATGCATGGATCACGCTGGGGGGAAAGCTGTACTCTGAAAGCAAGGGCAATGCTGGTGTGAGTACCATTTTGATACGTCGGGACCTTCCACTACGCGCAAACAAACAGAGTTTGTAAACCCGCTAGGTACTCTTTGCGACGCGTAGCGCCCCTCATCGATGTAAGCTCAGGGGCCAGCAATGCCCCGAAATGTCGAGACATGTGTGCCAAGGACACGCTCTTCACGTGCTGCTGACTTTGACCTGGCTAGCGCCTGAGGATTGACACAGGGTTGCTGGTGGCCGTGCAGAAAACTCATCAAACAGGACGAACAAACGCGACAAGCATACCTCAAGAGCAACATTGGGGTGGAACAAAATGTTGGGTTTCGGGTTGCCTTTGCTAGGGTAGGCCGCTTTGGCTTGATTCCAACACACCACAATTTGCACCCAAGGTATCTCAGAGTATCAACTGTCACGACACCAACACCAAGACTTTTCAGAGATAGTAACAGCTGCAGTCATGCAATTTCGGCGGACGTCAAACTCCGCAGTTTGCATGATCCAATGTCTGTATCATACAGGCCTTGCTTGGTTTCACCATTCTGTTCGTCCGGTCATCGTAACACAGGCAGTGCCACTAACCTTCCAATTCCAAACCTGGCCATGCGTGCTTGATGAGAAACAGCTGCGAACGTCACCGGACACGAGGAACTCTTCTTTTGGCCGATTTGCATGGCAAGGCAGTCAGTTGCTGTGATTTATACAATCAGGTAGCACCACTCGAGAAGCAACGAAGTCGCTGCCCAGCCAGCAGAAGCCCGAAAGCTGTGTCCAATGCAGACGTACCCGTTCAAGCGCTGCCAAATACAAGGTTTTGTGTAAGGAGCCCCCGACTGGCGCGTGGCCGTTTGGCCCAGAGTAATCCACAGACATACTTTTTTTTGGTTGGGTTCCTGCTGGCCCCCTGAGCAACATTTCCCCAGGTGTGGAATATGTGTTGTATCACGCCTTTGGTGCTTCTTGAGCGTCCCTTTTCCGATACATCTTCTTATATCATTCCACATGTCAAGCTCAACTAAATATGAGCTAGAATCGAGTAAGAAGCGCACAAGAAGTCTTATGAGTCTAATCATCTTGTTGATTTTGGATTACCCCCCAGGCGATTCTATGGAAGTTCCCAGGGCCCCTTAAGACTCGGTCCCGCTTCAATGGGGAAGCTGGAGGCCCCTCCATTGGCCAGAGGCCGCCCCCCAAAATGGGGTTGACGTCCTGAACTTGCGATTGGTGCGACTGGCAGGGTATGAGAAACGGACTGAACCCTGTAAAGCATCCAACCGGTGGTGTCCTTTATTCGGGAATAGCCAGGGTCATTCCCAAACCCTGGGTCATTCCCTACCCATCGCACCAGCAAGGAAAATGGGGTTCATTTAGGTTCATTGCCCAGGTTCACTCCCTTTCTCCATTCCCTCCTTCCCTCATTCCTTAGGTTCATTGCTCAGGTTCACTCCATTTTATTTCAATGACAATCTTCATTCCCTCATTCATTCCCCAGGTTCACTCCATTTTTCAATTCCTAACTCATTCCCGAGTTCAACATCGTGGGCCAGGGGGTGTCGTTTCATCCACCGACAGTCCGCGCGTCAGTGCGCGAGGCCGCCGCGGCGCCGCTGGCCATGCTGGTGGTGTCCGGGGCGCTGGTGGCGGCCGGAGTGGCGCAGGCGAAAGCCTGCGGTGGGGTGGACCGGTCTGGAATTTGTTGCACCGGTTCGGGGGTACGAGGGAAAGCCACGAAGGGTCATTTAACTTGGGGATCCCGGAAGAAAAAAGAAAAAGGAAAAAAATGCTTTAGCGGATTGTTGTAAAGTTTGCAGAACTTTGTTGAGCCCGGATGAGTCAAGTCATGAGTTGATCAACTTTAGCCACTTTTTGGGATTGGACCAGAGCAGTGGCAAATAAGAAGTTCAAACTTTTTCTGGCCTACCCACTAAAGCAGCCCCACTACAGGGGAACACCCCCCTATGAATCAAGCAGGGGTTTATTGTGGGGTCAACGCGTACTCAGGATCATCCCAAGCGGTGAAAGGCCAAGCGGGGAACTGTTGTGCCCTCTTCCTTAGATTTTCCGATGGTGGAAGGCAACCCCGTTAAAAACCAACCAACGAAAACAGGCCGCACCGTTTTTCCTCGTACCACTGGAGGTTTGGGTTGCATTTCCCTTTATTTGTTTATTAAAAGAATAATATATATAATTATCATGAAGAGTTTGCCATTTGGGTTTGCTTTTTCTTGTGGCTCCCTTTCTGCCGGTTGTGCTCAACAAGTTTGACTTCGGGGGTGCAGCTGTTGGCCGGCGTTCTGTGTCAAAGTTGTTGTTTTCACTCCCTGAGTTCCTGGACTTATAAAATCAAACTCTTTGGGAAGCCCGATTTAGTGGTACACAGCAAGCTGAACTTTCTCTGGCCAATCCACTCAGGAAGTGAGTCCTTGCGGCATGAACGAAGCCGAATCGTTGGTTTCATGGGTGACCCGTTCCCCGGCTCGGCACGCTGCTCGCTTTCCGCCAGGTGAAGCGCGCCGGGCAAGCCCAGAAAAGACATGGATCCTGAAAGAAATCCACTTGCTGAAGCACATTTTTTTATTGTCCAATCTATCGCTACTGGAAATATATGGTTTTGGTTCCGGGGGGCCGAAGCAAGTGGAAGAAGAGGGGTTCGGCAGATGTGAGGTTGCCGGATTTGAGTGAAAGAGTTCTGGCTAGTTCGTTCGACTTTTTAAGGGACAACTGGTTTGCTGTAAGAGCATGGAGTTTGGGGACGAGAAGTGAAGCCCAAGAATAATACCACAAAACCACTTATTCAAAAGGCACGTTAAAGACCTATTGCCAATGTTCATGATGGTCTCGCAGGACACGGCACCACAGGTAGGAAAGATTGCGTGGTTCACATGCAGCCAACCACATGGGTGATCAGAATTTCAAAACTGGGAGGGCAAATAGGCTGTTCGAAGCTTCCTCCAGAAACGAGGAAGTGTGCCCCGAAGCGGAGATCAATTTCAGGCGCAACCATAAATCAATTTCAGGCGCCATGTTTCCATAGTGGAAGGTTTGCGCTTTCGGGGGAAAGACTCTACAACCAGTGCCGTGCGGGCCCATGCGTTTTGGCTGGACGTTTGGCCGGTGGACCCGATGCCGAGGATGTGGCGCCATTGCAGCTCCCTGCGGGTGGCCCTGGAAGTTTGTGGATCCAACGGGAGCTGACAAAATGGGAGCGCCCCTTTTTAGGGAGTCCCGGGACTCCTAAAGATGACTTCCATGTAAAACAGCCACACAAGTGATTACCCTCAAAAGAATGGACACACCCAAATAGATTAAATCAGCCCAGGCATCCCCAACCACCTTCCGGATCTTTGCGGAATCCGGACCCCGAAAGCTGTCCCGGATCCAGAGCTTATTTTGACTTTCAGTTGCTCAGCAAATATCTATTAGCAATTTCAAACGTACAGACACAGCCAGGAACATCGGCCACATTTGTTCGTGTCTGCCTGAGGGGAAACAAGATTCGTGCCCAGTTCAAGCGGCAATGTCTTATTTGGCTCCCTCTTGTATTTCCCTTTCACATCTTTTTGCCATCCTTTTTCTTCCATTTGCATACGGGAAAATAGCATTTTCCCTTGTTGGCTTTAAAGGGAATGTATCACTACTGGACATACCTGGGTCTTCCATTTGGTCGCTTTTAGGGCTCTAGGCATGATTGTTGCTCGTTTCTGAAATGAGCGGACATTTTGATTTGGCAAGTTCTCTCCTGGAAGATGAGCGGACATCGGAGGGACATGAGCGGAAATCAGCGGGAAATGATCGGGCATTTGCGGACACACACCAGAACAAATGTCCGATTGAGCGTTTTTTCCAACTGAGCTTTTTTTTGGGTGAAATGAGCGTGTTTGTGTTGCTCGAAACGGCAAAATATGGGAACAAGTTCCCAGGGAAGACGTAGGTATGGTATCATAGGTGTCCTTTTTGGCTGTTTTGGTAGAAACCTAGATGGCCCAGGTTTACCTGGCGGTCGAATCATCTACCAGGGAAACCCATCTATTTCCTCTAAAAGGATCGGCGCCTGTGTATCTTATCTTTTTTTCCAGGGGGCGAAGAGCAAAAATCAAGGGCTTTTGGCGCATCCGGTCCCCAGGCCCTGCAGCTGCCGGCGTCCTTGGCTGCGGCCTTGGGCCCGGGCCCTAAACAAAAGCCCCGGGGCGGTTTTGGCTTGAGGCTTTCCAAAAGGTTTCCCTTTGGTGTTGGTTTTCTTTCCCTGAATCAGGGCTCCCCTCAATTGAGTGGAGTGGTTTGTGTGCTACGTATTCGCTGAGTATTCGGCGGGAACTGCTGTTATGTTGCGTAGGCACCCCGCAGGCAGTCCGCGTAGGTTGTTCAAGAAAATCCTGCGTAGGCAGGTTCGCGTAGGCGTGTTTTTCTTACATTTCTTCAGAATGCATTATTTCCACCATTCTTACGGGCCATTTAGGTGAATCCGAACTGTGGAAAGGGTCATCCAAAACAGCCATGCATCACGACCACGGACCCAATTCGCCTTGATGTTTTTTCTTTTTGCGGAATCACGCATGCTGGCAGTGCTACAGCCCACGGCCCATACCCAGACACGACTCACGCACACCTCGGAGGTGTGCTTGAACGTGCCTTTCCGGGGATGGCAAGAACCAAAAAGTCGAGTGCGAACTGGCAGGAGTCTAAACATGTGTTTGCCTGGCTTCTCTCCAAGCTGACCCGCGCTCCTTCTGTTTTTACGCGGGGCTTGCCAAGGGCCAAAGATGAGGTCCGGTCAGCTGTGCGAACAAGGCCCCATGAGCGGCGCCCGTAAGCGCTTGCAGTTTGTTTGTTGAGTCCCCCGGAGACATGTCGGACACTTCCAATCCTGAATATCACTTCCTGAGTTCCTGGACGTTATACTTTTGGGTATGACCATTTTAGTGGCAAACAAGTTCGGACTTTTTCTGGCGAATCCACTCAACGAAGAAAGTCATCCTTCCATTTGCCTTACGAAACGGGCTCCCTTCGTAGTGGTTTTAATAGAGCTTTGAACAGCCAAGGACGGAGCTCACATACCGTCGAAAACGCACATCCGTCAGGATGCCGACTTTACAGCTGCCCTAAAGGCCCTAAAGGAGATTCCTTTGGACAAGGTTTTTTGTTGTTTGGGTTCCATGTTCATTTCGAGGAGTGCACTCACGTAGGGTCTCGGGCGCTTTGGGAGCCAGGCTATCCTATCCCCGTGGAGAGCGACGACTTGGTGACGCTGTCGACCAACCTGGCGGCCCTGGGCCCGAGTTCTTCCATGTTCCCCTCTTTGGGGAAGCCCCTGGAATTTTGACATAAGTCTATGCTGTACCTGTTTGTTTGGGGTATCAGTTTCTTGTAGCCATAGCTCTTGCCAAGAAAGCCCCTGAGTGCTCATGCCCCCCCACCCAGCACCTCTTGGGGAAGGTCAAAGTATGCCTGCCAACATCGTGCAGCTCAGTGGCACTGCATCACCTCGATCTGTTTGTTTCTTTTTTTTGTTGAGTTGCCCACTCAAAGGATCTACTTGGGTCACTGGATCAGTCTTTGCTCAAGACGGATTGTTTCCCAAGCTCCATTGTACAGTGCGAACGCAGAACGGGAAGCATGAATAGGGGAGGTGCCACTTCAGGCTTGAGGTCTTGTCATTTTAGATTATTTTGTTTTCTTTTGGGGGGGTTTTCAACAAACTCCGCACCTTCGCAAGTTTCAACCCTGGAGGCTCGCCCTTTCGTTGAAGCCCGCCGCTCGCCCGCTCGCTGCACGTCCTGCAGCCCTCTGCAGATTTAACGGGTGCGCCAACCACCATCACCTCGGGAGTTCCCTAATTGGGGGGCCAGACAGGATTTGGGGGTTCCACGTAAGTTTGCAGTGTAGTAGTTCAAGCACTTGGGTGAGCTTAGCAAGGCAAGAGTGGATCAGCCCGGCCAGCTGAAGATAAATATCTCGAAGGAGGGAAAGCAGCAAATAGCATCCTTGTCGGTGTCCAATCACCAGCCAGGCAAGACCGCAAGCCGTCCCATGGCCGTGGAAAGATGGGAGAATGAACAAGGGATCCAATCTTTGCTGAACTGGCTGGCAACTGAGCCTTCCAATTGAATAGGGGATTTGATTTCTTCATGACCATTTCAGTTTCTCAAGCAATACTGCATGCATGGCATGCGTTAGGCACACCATGGCGCAATGGCACATCGTGGCACATGTTTTCCAGATTCCTGAAAGGCCTGGAACAAACGGAGTTCACTCGAGCCACTGGCACACGCATATATATATATATATGTATATATATATATATATACGCATGTGTTCGCGCCCGCGTTGATTCCTCCAGTTGGGCTCGGAGAGGACGCAGCCTTGGTTCGCGGACTGCAAAGTAATTCATCTTCAACTAGCAGAAGCTAGCACGGTAGGAAGAAGTACACACCGCTTTCATGGCCCCATGGGCGTAACGGAGGCTTGTACTAAAATGTTACAAGAGCAAACAGCCTCTTTAATTGAGGTATCAGTTTTAGTATCTGGATTCTTACAAGTCTGTTTTATTGTTTTTCCTCAAATTTTAATATATAGACTCATTTTGTTGTATCATTTCAGATAGTTGCAGATTAACAAAAATGGCTTATTTATCAAACAAGTCTTTTGCCTGCCTTTATTACCTTTGGTCTTGATCCAATACAGATATTTGTTTCCACTATGATCGTTGGTTATATTAAGGGTGCTGCATCTCTGGTTTGCCGGTCACCGTCAGGGCACTGGTTTAGCTTGTGAGTTTCCAGACTTTGCTCTGAGGAAGCGCGTCCGTCCATGGCTTTCCAAGCGGAACCTATTTGGGACTGCTCTTTTTTTAGGATAGCAATCATCATTTTGGGGGGCCCCCTGAGAAAGAAACGCGACATGCAGCAACGGTCTTCAGTTCGAGCGCGAAGCTGAGTCAGCCAGCAGCTCCCCTAATCAACCTGGACCCCAAACAGAAATGTACCAAAAACAGGGCTCCCGGCCAAAAGCAGGGGACCACAAAGGAAATGCACATCAACCTGGGACCCCCAAAACCAAGGCAAACCAGGACTTGGCCCCTTGGTGTGTTCCATGAGCTGCCCTCATGGCGCGGCGGCTGGGCCAGAGCTCTGGCTCGCGACTCGAATCCGGGCGAGTTAAAGGGGCGAGCGATTCTGTGCATCAGGTAAGTGGGTAGGAGACTTATAACCACGGCTTCTTTGGGTTATAACTCCATGGTTGTTCCCTACTTGCTAAGTACCCTGCCTCTTTACGTAGTTGACCCGATGAACCATTTCCATGTGCGTTTGCTGCCAACGCATTTCAGGTCTGAGTCGGTCAAAGAAAAGCACACAAGTGGGAGATTCAGTTCTGTTCCGCATTGGCGGTTGAGTGGGGAGGTTGCTGATTTTATGGCCAAACCGTTGCAGAATGAGATTCAAGTGCACATTTGCCGTCGAATCAGTGTTGTCATGTTTGCATCACAGTTTCTGGTGAGAGATGCCAGGTGAAGTTGCCGAAATTACCTTGAAAGATTTGGCCGAACTTTGTAAGCTGTGGATTTGCTCCTTGAAAGGTCTCCACAGCGTTTACACCATTCTTCAAAAAAAACCTTTCAGCATGTTTTCCCCAGAAAGGGCCAAAGATCTCCGATTTGTTTCACAACCCATCACTTCTGCGAAGGGATTCCGGAGCGCATTTCATGTCGCCACGTAACCTTTCAGCTGTACCAGCCCCATGCTGCGCGTCGCCATGTCGATCAATCGGTCAAGGGCTAGGAAAGAGAGAGCCTTGGGACCAACTCCAGGGTCCAACTCCATGTGCTGATCAACTGCCTTGGGACATCGACGCAGCTTTCGCTTTCTACGAGGGCACCTCCCAGTGTCCCCAGGATCATCCCTGGGGTGCGAAATGGCACCGAGGTTCGAAACAAAAAGTAAGTAAAAAGTACAGTAGGGACAGAGGGTATGTCTTTATTCACTACCCCGTTTTCGGTGGATAAGGCAAGCCAAAACGAACACCCGCATTTTTGGGGGCTCCCCTAAAAAGAGACACCCCTTTGACAAGGGGTTTAGGGTTTCAAATGTTTGAACCAAAACAAGCTCTTTTCCCTGGGTCTTGCATCAGGTCGCAAGTGCCGCAGATGGAGCTTCCGACGAACTGCGGCTCTTGGAGGTGCGGCCGGGTAGGTTTGTTCAAACTCTTCAGCCAACACACCTACCGTTTGGGGCAACTTCCAGACCCTTCTGGCAGTTCAAGTGTGTTCCCGCTGGGGGTCTAAAGGCTCCCGCGGCTGCTGCACTCCTTTAGTCAGGACGAGGATGCGCCCAATTTTGGGGCCCAGCCAGAAGGACTTTGCGTGTGTCAAACGGGTGGATTTAGTCATGGACTTTGCAAGCAGACACAACAGATCGGTTCAGCCCCCCGCAGCTACCCGTTGGGAGAAAAGGCCAAGGGCAGCAGCCAAGGACACAGTGACAGTCAAATCCAGGAGTGTCGTCCACCTGTTGCAGGGGATGCCAGACATGTTTGGTGAGAGTTGCTCCTGTTGGATGGTGACTAGCTTGAGTTTCCCAGGGGCCAGCCTTGAAGCAACCTGCAGCAGTGTCTCAGGACCTTTTCGGCTCAGAGTCTGAGACATGGCAGCGCGAGTGAGATTACTTGTAGCCCAGTTTGAGAATATCCTCACGTTGCAATTCCCTGTTGGCCCTTCGCACAACGCTTCGCCATGCGGTTTTTGGCGCTTTCTGAGCCCTTCTGCCCATGTGACTCTTTTTGCCGGAGTGTATTGGGAGAATTTCGGCTGAAGCCCAACCATCGCTTTGATCGACGGCGCGCGCCAACGGTTTCGATCCTCGGAGCGTTGTGGGGCACTCAGATGCGCCAACCCAACCCAACCCCCTTGCGCCACTCCCACGGTTTGTCGCCTCCATGCGGCGCAATGCCGCTGTTGCGGCAGGCGGGGCCGCTTTTCCGACATGCTCGCTTTGTGGGCGGCGGATGGGCTTGCCGGGGATAGGCATCAAACAAAAACTTATTAGGCATCAACAAAAATAATGTTAGGCATCAAAAGAAAACTTATGCTCATTCCTATGGGGGGAGGGAAGGAAGGAAGGAAGGAAGGAAGGAAGGAAGGAAGGAAGAAAGGAAGGAAGGAAGGAAGGAACCCACCCTCCAACCACCCCGCTGATTTGTAGAAGGTTGACAGTGATTAACGCAGCCTTTGCTGAATCATCACTTCTTCGATCATCATCACCCTTTGTTGAATCATCGCTTCTTCGAGCATCATGGGGGGGGCGGCAGCCCCCCCCAACCCCCCCGCTGATGTTCACAATGTTTACAAAGATGACCGCACCCTTTGCTGAATCATCACTTCTTCGATCATCACCACCCTTTGTTGAATCATCACTTCTTCGAACATCATGGGGCAGCCCCCCCAACCCCCCTGCTGATTTGTAGAACGCTTATACAGAGCTTAACGCACCCGTTGTTGAATCATCACATCCTCGAACATCATGGGGGCTGCCGCCCCCCCAACCCCCCCGCTGATTTTCAGAATGTATACAAAGCTTAACGCACCCTTTGCTGAATCATCACTTCCTGGATCATCACTCTTTCTTTATTTCTTTCTTTCTTTCTTTCTTTCTCGCTCTCTCTCTCTCTCTGTTTTCTCCCTTTTTCTTCATGTTCATATCTCTGTATATTTTTCTTCACTGCTTGCGAAAATGCTGCGCCTGCGTCAAACTCTGCACCGTACCTTGCGAAAGTGCTGCGCCTGCCGCGAACTTGGTACCTCTTGCGAAAGTGCTGCGCCTGCCGCGAAATCTGGACCGCACCTTGCGAAAGTCCTGCACCTGCCGCGAATCTGTACCTGACCTTGCTAAAGTGCTGCGCCTGCTGCGAAATCTGTACCTGACCTTCCTCACCCCGCTGATTTGTAGAAGGTTGACAGTGGTTGACGCACCCTTTGCTGAATCATCACTTCTTCGATCATCATCACATTTCGTTGAATCATCACTTCTTCGAGCATCATGGGGGGGCTGTCGCCCCCCCCAACCCCCCCGCTGATTTTCAGAATGTTTACACAGATTACCGCACCCTTTGCTGAATTATCACTTCTTTGATCATCACCACCCGTTGTTGAATCATCACTTCTTCGAGCATCATGGGGGGGCTGTCGCCCCCCCCAACCCCCCCGCTGATTTTCAGAATGTTTACACAGATTACCGCACCCTTTGCTGAATTATCACTTCTTTGATCATCACCACCCGTTGTTGAATCATCACTTCTTCGAACATCATGGGGGGGCTGTCGCCCCCCCCAACCCCCCCGCTGATTTTCAGAATGTTTACACAGATTACCGCACCCTTTGCTGAATTATCACTTCTTTGATCATCACCACCCGTTGTTGAATCATCACTTCTTCGAGCATCATGGGGGGGCTGTCGCCCCCCCAACCCCCCCGCTGATTTTCAGAATGTTTACACAGATTACCGCACCCTTTGCTGAATTATCATTTCTTTGATCATCACCACCCGTTGTTGAATCATCACTTCTTCGAACATCATGGGGGGGGCTGCCGCCCCCCCAACCCCCCTGCTGATTTGTAGAATGCTTACAGAGCTTAACGCACCCTTCTCTGAATCATCACTTCCTCGATCATCACTCTCTTTCTTTCTTTCTTTCTTTCTTTCTTTCTTTCTTTCTTTCTTTCACGCTCTCTCTCTCTCTCTCTCTCTCTCTGTTTTCTCCCTTTTTCTTCATGTTCATATCTCTGTATATTTTTCTTCACATCTTGCGAAAATGCTGCGCCTGCGTCAAACTCTGCACCGTACCTTGCGAAAGTGCTGCGCCTGCAGCGAAATTGGTACCTCTTGCGAAAATGCGGCGCCTGCCGCGATATCTGGACCGCACCTTGCGAAAGTCCTGCACCTGCCGCGAATCTGTACCCCCGACCTTGCTAAAGTGCTGCGCCTGCTGCGAAATCTGTACCTGACCTTCCGAAAGTATTGCGCCTGCCACGAAATCGGTACCTGACCTTGCGAAAGTGCTGCGCCTGCCGCAAAATCTGTCCCGCACCTTGCGAAAGTGCTGCGCCTGCCGCGAAATCTGCACCTGACCTGCGAAAGCATTGCGCCTACCTTGCGAAAGTGCCGCGCCTGCCACGAAATCTGTGCCTGACCTTGCGAAAGTGCTTCGCCTGCCACGAATTGCATAAGTTTTAGTTGATCCCTAAAAAGTTGTTTTTTGATCCTCTGATTTTTCATTTTTAAAGCAAATCAATGAGAATAAGTTTTGTTTGATCCCTAAAAAGTTTTTTTGATCCCTCACCCGGCTTGCTGGGGGGCTTGCCGGGTGGTCAAATCGAAGCCAAGCTGGATGTTTTTTTGCTTAACTTTGATATGGCACGTGCGCTTGGCGAGCAAAACGTGCGGCCACACTTGATAGTTGCGAAACTCCAGAATTCATTTACTTATTTACTTATGATGCGTTGTTGTTTGCTAGTGAGTCCACTTGCCCCGCCTCCGCATATAAGTGCCTATTCTGGAAAGACCCTATCCTCTTCCCCGTGGCATGGTTGATTGACCTCCCGCTCACCGATTCGTCAGCTCTCCCCCACGATCTGCCGGGTTCCAAGCAGAGACACAGGGCGCCGCTGGGACTCGTCGAAGTTGCCCAGTAAAAAGCAAGCAGAGCACGCGGCGACGGACAAGTCGGACAGACTTGTCGGGAATCAGCAGTTTATCCCTAGCCCTGCCCCAACCTGATCGATTCTGAGCAAATACCCGCAACACAAGCTTCAGATCAAACCTGGCTTGAACCCAGGCAAATTCAGTCCTCCAACCAATCAGAGACCCATGCAACGCCCACCATCACCCCCCGCCCCCAATGAATCCTTGTAAATAATACTTCTCTTGACAGCTCCAAATGTATGAACTCCATACACAAAGATTCAAAGATGAAGAGTGAGAAAGTGATGGAAAGAGATGCATCATACATGCATCGTGTGAATTCTTTACTAGACTGGAAATGCGTTTAATACAATTCCCGACATTAACATATCAACAATAGGTAACTTTTTTTTCGAGCGTTTCCATGAAGCCACTGTTTATTTGCTGCCTTCACTTTTTTTTTGGAATTGTTTTATTTGGGAAATCGCTACATGTAGAAGTTACGTCGGATTCACACTGTTTTATTTGTAATAGTTTAATATGTTTACTCATGTATGTCTACAGGATTTGATATTTATTGTGTGACTGGAATTCACTTCTTATAGACTTATGTAAATGCTATATGCACATCAGCCCTGCTTCTGCTTAACTCTGAACTTTGGGGCGCAGTTGAAACTGCAGCAGCGTCAAAGCCAAGCTGGGCGTGCAACGCGTTTGCATTTTGCGGGCGGGCCTTTGCGTGTGAGACAGTAAAAGGCTTCGTGCAGATGGGGACTAGGTGCTTTGCGCGCTTTTCCAGGCGCCCGCTTTGGTTTTAGCCAATCCAATTCTCTTCAAACGGTCAATCAGCACAACTAGCTTCACTCCTACCCTCCGCCCCGTCTAAAACCAGCCTTTAACTCATGTTAGACCCTTTTACCTTCTCAGCACAACTCCCCCAGACCCAACTTAAGTCTATCCAAGACCTACCGCCCTTCAACCTAACCTTTGCCAATCCACCACTTACCTGAATCCAATTGACAATCCCATTCCAATTTGGGCTCCGAACCCCAACCAGAGCAACATATATAGCGTCTTGCGTAAGGACGTGCTAATTTGCCCAAAGCCGAGGTGTTGCTGATGCCTGTTTCTCCACCCAGCAATCAGCAAAATGGGCGATCCCAGTTGTTCAGTGGCACCCTTTCTCCTTGCTCGGCTCCACGCTTTAACGGAAAACAAGGTATTCTCCAAAACAAGTTCCTTTTTGTGCAAGGGTCACCGGTTGCAAACCGGGAATCACAAACCAGTATTCTGGCTGACGCCAAACAAGTCCGAGCTGCGAGCGCTCCGCGAGGCGCTAGGCTTCGCGCAGTTGGCGCTGGTGGCGGCCTGGAACTCCAAAGCCACACAGGAAGATTTCTACACCTTCCAGGACTGGGCCCTCGCCACACAGGCCTTGAATTACATCGCTGGCTTTCTTTCCACTTGCTGAAGATAATGTTTTGTTTTCCTCTGTTGGTTTAAAGGGAATCTATCACACCGGGAATATGTTGTGTTCCAGGGAGAGAAGCAAACGGAGGTTTTTGGTTTGGCCAAAAGTGGCCCTTTGGACCTTCAGGAGACAAATGGCTTTTCTGTGAAACCCGCAAAACGGTGGACCTTTTGCTCAAGGGCGCAGGGCAACCCAGTTGTGGGCTACGCACTTGGATCTTGGAACATGCGCTGGTGGATTTCCCTTGAACCTCCAATGGTGCGTCTCGTTTTTCGGCTTCGCGTGGAAGATCCGCTCGGTAGTTTTCGGGTTTTGTGAGCGCAACACGCCAACCAGACCTGACATGTTGGTTTGCCAATTTTGGGCACTGAGTTTTGCCCTGCCTATTAAACCACAGTGGCTCAAGCGGTAGGAGCATGAAGGACCTCTTTTGATGGTTGCGGTCTTGGGGGAACCTTGCTGAAGTGTCTCCCTGTCAAAGGCACGGACCTATGCTAGATGGGCACCCCTGGTAGATTTGAAGAGACTGCCTTCTTAAGTCAACTTGCCATCCAGGTGTGGGAAGAAGCGGCAGTCATGCTTGGCGGGGCCCACTAGGACACCTTTGGGTGGTTTCCAATGCGTTTTGGTTGCCTTGGGGTTTCTGTGGCAAGAGGTGAAGGTGAACCTTACCCCGTGGCCGGTGGCTTACAGGCCGTGGAGGCTCAAAAAAGCATTGGGTGCCGACAGCTGCTTCGGTTTCCCCACCCCGAAGCGCCGGTACTGCTTTCTGCCGGGGCGTTTGGTTCCTGGCAAACGGTTCTGCCAGGCCCGAATTGACGCCGTAACCAATCAGGTAAACCATCCAACAAACAATGTCTATTTGTTTGCCTTCGTTGGAGTCAAGAGCCCTGTTTTCCCAGGGAATCGTTTGTCCACCGGAGGAGTTCTACACGGATGCCCAGTACGGGCCGGACTTCGGCTACTACTCGACGGGCCGGATCCTGCATGGTGGAGCCTCACAGGAGGCGGGCAGAGAGTGGCAGGAAGACCGGTGCGGCTCAAGGGTTTACAGGCAGTGATCCCATGGTTCGTTGAGGTCCGAACCCGCCAACTCGGCATTGTTCTTTGCATGTGTTTTGGGTTTTCTTGTTTTTGCTGGTTCTGTTCGTTGTTGTTGGGGGGCTGCCACAAACTGCTTTTTGCTACCATGGCACGGTTTTGAACGACATCTCAGGCTTGCTGGCCAGGAAGTTAGCGTGAAGCTGACGCCTTGCCGATGCGCACCAACAGCCTGGCTATCAGAGAACCAGACATCGAACCTGGGGCGTTTGCTCAGGCCTATGCCTAGTTTGGCCCTTGTGCGTTTGTTGGCTTGCCATCATTCTCCCAATCGAAGAATCATTTGTCCGCTTTGTTGCTTCGCTTCGCCGGGTGTGCAAGTGGTGAAGCCGGCAGGATCCCACCGGCGCGGCCTACTTCAACTCCTACACCACCCAGCCTATGCGCCGGTCTCAGTCGGCAGTCGGCCCGCTTCTGCGAGCTTGAGTGAAGGTCCACTTGCCGGCGACCCAACACCTTCTCATGTTCTGGGGACAGCGTGTAATCACGGCGGTTGGGGTTTTGGACAAGGGACCCTTTCGGGGGGTTTGAAAGGGAAACCAAAAGAGCACCATTTTGGGGGGTACCCAAAAACACGCACCCATACTAATATAATGTTTGGCGGTGTGGCATTCAGCCGACTTATGCCATCGTTGCATCGACTGTTTGTCAGCGTGCCTGATGGGGTCAAGTCACATACGTCGCCCCTCATTGGTGGCTTGGATTGAACCAAACCATTCATCCAGCACAGATTTGGGGCAAGCAGGATGTAGCCAGTATTGGTGCATGTGTGCTTGTATTGTGGCCATGTCAGGGAATTGCGTCCAGAAAGTTGACTGTTCCAGTTTTGTGTTCCACCTTTGGTTGTTCTCACGCCCTCTGAGGAATAAAGCAGGCAACGTGAAATGACACACACACACACATATATATATATATATAGTGTTGGAACCTGATTAACAAAGCCCCCCCCCCGAACAATGGAGGCGGAAAACAATGTGGGCTCACTTTTGGAACGTCCAAACAATGGAGGATTTTGGGGCCCAATTCTACTTTAGTATTGCAGCCACTTCCTTTTTGCAATCCTACTTTAGTAGTGCAACCACTTCTTCCTGAGCAGACTTTTTGGAATACTACTTTAGTATTGCAACCGCTTGTTCCTGAGCAGACTTTTTGGAAAACTACTTTAGTATTGCAACCACTTCTTCCTGAGCAGACTTTTTGGAATCCAGGGGATGCTTTTAAGCAAGTGGGCCACCAATTGAAAGGGAAATGCTTTTGAGTAAGGCAACTGATAGTTTGTTTTCTGGGAGGGGGGGGCTGGGGGCTTGCAACTAATGTGGTCCCCTAAAAGAATGACATTATTGTGGTTCAGTGGGGTCTGTGAGGGGTACCCTTGTCCTGATTGTTTTGTGAATTTTTTGACACGGTTTGATAAAGAGTTTGCAGTTTCGGGGCTGGGGATGGTTTTCAAATGTCAGAGGTTTCAGCTGGCTTTGGGTTCTGTGGTTGAGCAACCAATTGAAAGGGGAATGCTTTTAAGCAAGTGGGCCACCACTTGAAAGGGAATGCTTTCAAGCAAGTGGGCCACCAATTTGTTGGCATTTGGTATGGGGTCAACATGGATTTGGGTGATTGTTTGGGGGGCGGGTTAAATTAAAATTGATGTGTTGTTTTTTTGGAATTTCCCCCCCTGGGCAAAAAACTTTCAATTATTCTGGTCCCCCTCAACAATGGGTGCGAACCAGAATGAGGAGAAACACTTTCCATTATTATAGTGCAGTTTATTTATCAAGTGTCAACATTACATTGATATACCCAAGGGGGCATTGAAGGCTGGCGCCTTCATTTGGGTCATCCTCGGCAGTTTGAACCTCGATACTTATGATACTTGCACCACAGCATCACCCCACTTGGACAAAGATGCTGAGGGACATCATCATGGTATCTCTTGGGCAATTATTTGCGAATGAGCCTTTTTGAAAAGGGGGACGCCCCCAATCAAAACCAGGGGTTGACTAGGGGTTCTGCTTGCGCCGAGCGCCGGGCGAAGAGCTGCTCAGGTCCCTGAGCCCCTTCTTCGGGCAGCTGCTCTGTGACCGGGTGGTGAGCATGTGGATCTCCATGGGCCGGCCCGCGCCGTTCTTCCTCATGGAGTTCGGAGGTGGGGGTGAGGGAGACTCGCGAGACGGCCGAAGTCTCCTCTGGTCCATTTGCCTCAAGTTGTGCAAGGCAAGTGAACGACGTTTGCCGCCATCATTTCGAAGGCCAATGTCATGTCTCTCTCTCTCTCTCTCTCTCTCTCTCTCTCTCTCTCTCTCCGTCTCTCTCCCTCTCTTTGCATTGCCATATCGAATAAGACTGTCAGAGACGCGACGGCGAGCATCGATGGCTCTACTGAGACGCGTGAATGCCAACTGACTGGAGTCTGTGGATAGGATCATATAGGCGTGTTGGGAGATCGATGCATGGGAGTGAAGCAGGGCCTTTGCCAGAAGGTAGTCTTCCTTTCATTGCCTCAGTTCGGGGAACCCAATCTGATACAATCAGCTTTGACCTTCCCCCCGTGCCCATTTGCCCGTTGAACTTTCCAGTTAAATCATTTATCCTGGCTTGATGGTGGGAAGCCGGCTGTCAGAGCATGGACGTCCCCCCCCCCCCCAGAGCAAAAGAAAACAAAGCAACAAACAACGGAGGCGGCACGGGGATGCTGGCGCGGGACATCCTGCGCCACGGGCGGAACGCGCATGAGGAGTTCTTCGCGGCGGCGCGGTACGTGATCGGGGAGCGGTCCCCTGCGCTGCAGGCCGCGCAGAGGCGCCAGGGCTTGGGGACTTGGAGCGTGTCTCGGGCCTGGCTCAAAGGGAAGCCAAGCGGGTCTTTGAGCCGTAAAAGGGGGAAAATCCAAGAGGACACCGAGCATTCTTTTTGGGGGGAGGTGCCCAACTTTTGCGCACATAGCCTGTTGGTAGGTGGTGGCGAGGTTTTTGTGCGGCAGGTGTCCGTCGGTTCAAAGCGATGGGTTCTTTTGTGTTGGGGGATGGGGGATGGTTTGGCCAGGCAGACGGCCGCTGAGTTCGTGCCCTCCAAGCTCCTCGTGGTGGATGCGGACGCCCGCTCGGCCTCGAAAGTGCGGCAACATCTCAAGGCGAGGGTGAACTTCCCGGCGGTTTCAGGGCTCCCTATAACCCCCCCTGGGCGATTCCCAATTTTAGGCAAGTGTCCTCTTCATCACTTCAGCGGGGGCCGATCGGGGGCTGGCGGCCGCTTGGGGCACGTGTTGCTTGCCCAACGTCTCCCTGTTGTGCCTGTAGTTGGGCAGGGGTTGAACCAATCAGCAACTGTCTTTTTTTTTCTCCCGTAGCCACGGGGTAAACCAAGCTCTGCAGAATCCAAGTTTAGTGTTGGCAACTCCAAGCATCTGGTAGAACAAATGGTTCTTGTAGAGGCTAAATGGGCGAGTTTTCTTGACCTCCAAACCACCAATTGGAGGGAAACCGGAAAAAACAAAGTTATTAGTTGTTTGAATATCGAGGGCAATGGCCCCCATGCGGACCCAGAGCTTTAGCATATTCTTGATGTTTTGGCTTCGGCTTGTTGATCTAATTTGGTCTTGTTTATGGGCTTGTTATTAGGGCTTGGATTGGTTTGACTCGGTCTTTGATTGGGCCTAGGTCGGGTTGGGCTTGCGTTAGGAGGGATGGAGATGTTCTTCATGCTTGGATGTTTTCATTCGCAAGCATGACAGTACGGATTGCCATTCATGAACAGACCCTACCCTTGCATAATTCGGACAGCTTGGCACTTTACATTTACACCTCTGAGCAGTGTTTTGGTGGCATGTGTACTTGCCTACAAATTGGTTGGACTACATGACCCCGCTCCGCTCTGAAAGGTTTGCCGCAGGTGCCGGCCCTTTGGGGGTTTCTCAGGCCAGGTTTCCCCCAAAATGGCTTGTTTCCTTTTGCTTTCCCGGTTCTATTGCCTCGGCCAAACAAGGAGTTTCCCTTTTTGGATGATAGGAAGCCAAAGGAAACCAACCACTGGAACATTCACCATGTTCAGACACATTAAAAATCTAAGGGGGCTTCTGTGGAAATCGGATTAGTTGATGACTCGACAGCGGAGGTGGCGGTGGTGCGGGGCGTAGTGCTGTCCAACGAGCTCTTAGATGAGTTGCTAGCTGCAAACGGTGGGCGTAGGCTCCGCAGGTTCCTCAAGCCGGGGGGGGGTCTCAAAGGGACAGTAGGACTGGTGTTCGGGTTTGTTTTCTAAATTTGTTGATTTGATTTTGAGTCCCTTGCAGGTTGTTTTCCTTTGGGCTTCCGCTTAGAATCATGCAAGAAAGGGGCGGTGTTTCATTTTGATTCATTGAAACCATTGATTTCGGGCGCGCGGTTCCTTTCTGCCAGCCCAACGCCATTGGATAACTCAGAACGACATCAATTGATTGGAGGGATGCGTGCGCAGGGAGGCGCATAGATCAGGAAGCCAACGGGTCCAATGTTTCTGCGAGGTCCCCTTTGCATGCGGGTAAGCCTTTGCATTCGACCCAGCCGCCCAACCATGGAGTGGGGCTCATAGATTCACTTTTGACCTACCAGAGTGGGCAAGAGCACGATTCTTTCGCTGGGATTCGTCAATTTCTTTCAAGCTCTTGCTTCTGTGTTCTTGCGCATGTCTGGTCTCATTGCTTTTTTCCCGGTTCTTTTACTTGTTTCTCTTTGCTTGTTGGCCATCGTTCTTCTCCTTCTCGTTTTCTTCTCCGGTCTTGTGTTGCTTGCTGCTCTTGCTGGTCTACGTGGTGTTGCGCCAGGTTTGATCTTACCCAGCGCAAGGTCGCGGACGGTTTGTCTCGATCCACATTGATTTCAGCTTGCGCTCTGGAGATGGGGAGGGATAGGAAGGCCAAGGTGCTTTGGACACGGGGCCATTTTGGGGCAAATGGGTCGGATGGGGGGTGACCTACGAAGGGAGTTTGTTGTTTTGAACCCGGCAGCTTTGCGAATGAACGAGTTTTAGGGAATGGGATGTCCGCCATGCTTTCTGTCGGCTGCATGTGCGGCGACGCCCGAAGTTTCAACAAAAACGGCCGCCGCCGAAGCTGTACGGGGGTTAAGATGCTGGCAACCTGCCATGGACTTCCCGTCCACGGGCGACACGTCGGGCGGCACGTCGTGGTTCAGGTTCGACCCGGTGCGCCTGCGCCTCTCCTGGGCGGGGGCTTCCCCGGACCAGGGGCGGTGCAAGCAGTGCGCCGCCTTTCGGGAGGCCGGCGATCAGCGCCCAGACCCACAAGGCCCCCCCCCCCCCATAGGCTCCCCACAGCACCCCCCCCCCCCCAAGAGTTTTCACAGCTTGATGGTTCCGATTCCTATTTTGAGACAAAGCCACCTTACTTGGATGTTAGCTTAAGCAACTCACTAACTTGGCCGACCACCCAAGAGAGGCCTTATGGGGAGGTTGGAGGTGGAGGCGCTTGCCGTTCCGTTTTGGGGTTTCTATTTGCAGGCTGTAGATGAGAGCTTTCTCAGTTCACCTGCCATCGTATAGTCCCCCCCGCTCGCGGTCGCCCACCCTCAAGCCCCAGCCGTTTTCCAGTCTCTTAAACATGCAGTTTGTAGACTAGCTGCAACACTCTTTTACGCTCCGCGCACTTAACTGTTCAGAATCCACTTTGGGCTGTATTAATTTTACCATTTTAGCTTTGGCTTTGTGCGAGGCATTCGGCTGGTTCCCTTCTGGAAGTTTGGTTCGCTCTTGAAGATTTGCCCGCTTCAGATTCTCACGTGTTGGTTGATTGAGCGGCGGCTGTGCAGGCAGCTGCTGCAACATCAGCAAATTGCATGGGAGGAGTGTCTGAAAGGGCACCTGCACTACATGTGCTCCAGCGGCTCCAGCCAGAGTATCCCTGCGTTTCGAACAGCAAGTTGCCTACAAGATCAGCCCCCAACCAGGCGTTCTCTCCTGGAGGCCTCCTTTTCGAATTTCGGCTCCTTGCTTCTAGTTGGCCGGCTGGTGCCTCTCAATGGCTTTCGAAAGAATCCTACCCGTGCAAATCAAGTTCCAGGTTCCGACACTTTTGCAAACCCAAGCTGCTAAGTAAAAGTGCCTCCTGGTTTAGTGTGTTGTGCCCAAATAAGCCTTTAGAAAGGCTTTATTAAGGGATATTAGGGGCCTATTGAGAATTTTGAGCTCCTCCCCCCCCTTCCCCCCCAACCGCCATGATTGTGAGTTTGTCCGGACATCATCAATATCAGTCACCTTTCACAAATGTTTGTTGCTTGTTTCACGGAGAGAGCTTAAGGGGAAACATCGTTTTGGATCTCAAAGTCCGATGTGCAAGCCAAGCCACCATATTTTGTCGGTTAGCAGGGCGTTTTATTGTCAGCAGGCGCACGTTCTGCACCGCATCGACGAGAGAGCGCTTGCACAGTTGCTGCGGAGGAGCGAGGAGGCACGGTTCACATTCCGCAAACCGAGTCAAGCAGAAGTCAAGAGTTAAGAGGTCCCTTTTGCCAACAATCACAGAAGTATACAAAGGGCCTTTGCTCACGGAATGTTCCTGGTCACTTCCACGATTGGACAGAGGATAGATTGAGATTCAACTTGTTAAAGCCTTGTCAACCAGCAAATCACCAGGTCGCCAGCCAGGAAAGCAACCCAAGGAGTTTGCCGTGGGAAAGTCACGGATACCCCCTAATTGAAAGACTCGAAGATGGGTTCTAGGAAAGAGTTAAAGCTATCGTTGGAAGACGCCTCCTGGGCCTACTCAGTCGCTCAACTCAGCACAGCGGCCGGGCGGGGGGCTCCTTCAGGAAGTGGGCCTTGTCTTCCCTTCAAATACCAAGACCATTGTTCTGCAGTTATCAGAAAATTCTAGTCAAGGGCTTCCCTCGAAACATGTTTTGATGCCCCACCGAAAGCGGAACCAGCCCTGACTGACTGTTTGCTTCCGGGTTCCACCCTCCCGCTCAAGGCACTTTACTTGGTTACTCAAGCTGGCCATGGACCATTGATAGGCATTCTAGACAACCAGTTATTGTAAGGGTGTTCGTTTGTTGGCTTGATTGGTTGTGATTTTGTTTGCTTTGGTTTTTGTTTGTTTGTTTGCTTGTTTGCTTGTTTGCTATTTGGCTCGGCTCACTTGTTTCGCATAACTCCGTGTTTGAGGCTTGTGGGGTTAATCTTTGCACGTTTTGGATACCTAGAAATGGGCCAACTCATTCGTGTTTGTTTTGGTACCCTAGCTGGGGTGGCTTAAAGGGAAACTCAACGGGAGCCCCAAAGCACAACCGACACCACCGTTTTTGGGGCGCCCGTAGTTTGACACATTGATGAATTTTGATCATGGCCCGCGTAGGAGCTTCTCACAATGGACCCCTTTTGGTCTGTATTTATAAGGGGACCACACGGGAACCAGCGATTTGATGGGTTCCCTATCCTATAGCAGGGCTCCTCGATGGGTTGCCTATTTTAGGGCAGCTTCTCGCACCCTAAGCTCCAAACACCAATCCAAACCAATTCGGGCAGCTGATTGGATCTGGACGGTAGGCGCAGGTGCTGGGAGAGGCCATCCGCTGGGAAGCCAAGAGCCTACCCTGCGGGCTGCTGGACACCCAATTGCTGCAGCGCCAGGCCGGGTGCTTGGCCCCCAATGAGGAGACTTGTTAAACACCCAAGTACCCTGCCCCTAGCGCGGGTCCCGGAAATATATGGATCTGTCTGAAAGGGGAATCCACCAGCTCGGCGATTTCCATTGTTCCTAGGCCGAACTGATCATCTTGTAACGAAGGATTGGTGAACAGAAAATATTTCCCAGAGCAATTGAGAAATGCTCCTGTTGAGTGCTCGGAACGGAAGGAGAGGAGTTTCCCAGTTTGCGTCCAGCTGGCGATCACAAAGCCTGGGGGTTCCCCACAATCCCCTTGACTTTATAGCTTTTTAGGGTTTGGTGGTGTTTCCATTTAAGCCACAGTTACACTTTTGGCAGGGGATCTCAGGACAGCCCAGAAAGTACACGGCTAAGGGCCTTTCCCATTGCTAGGTGATAATCGAGCTGTGGGAGCAGCTTGCATTTGTTTCCAGTCCCAGTCGACGTGGGGCGCCGTCTCAGCCAATTGAAGACATGCCGAGTTGACCAATCCCAGGTTTGCAAAGCTTGAGAACCAATTAGCCAGTTTGGTTCCCATTCCTTTTTGAGGACATATTCAGTATGACATGTACCAGCCCTGGCATAATTGGAATCATTGGGTTTAGATTTTCAATTCTGGTTGCCGTTGAAAGTGCCACTTTTCCCCTTCCAAAGTTGCAATCTATCGGTGGGTTTCCACTGAAAGCGCCACCTTGGCGGGTTCCAACAGGAGAAATGGAGTTATCCCTGTTGGCTTTTGTGGGTTCAAAACAGGCTTACTAACCACTTACCTGACGCACAATGCTTTAAGTGTTCCCTTTCAACTTCCCTTTGACCAGGAAATTAGGGTAAGGGGGTGGCCTTTCGCCTGGGGCTCCCTATTTCTCCATTGAAGGGTGGTTTCAAACATCGTCTTGTAGGGATTTTTGAGCTGAGTGAGTTTCCTTTAGTCAGTGATTAGTAACCCTGGTTATAACCCACAACAGCCAGAGTTCAAGTCTCCTCAGTGGAGAAAGCCCTGCCCCCTTTTTCTTTGACCAGTCCTCAGCCGCCTTCGGCCGCCTTCGGCCGCCTTCGGCTGGTCAGGTAGTGGAGCGCTTGTCGGCGGCGCTCAGCACGGAGGAGCTGCGGCGCTGCAGCCCCATGCAGCTCTGCTGCGCCGCGCTGCTGCTGGCGGTGGACGGCCTCATGCAGGAAAGGGAGTCCGCACTATCACTACTATTTACTTTTTTGATTAGATTTTTTTTTTAAAAAAAAAATGCTTAATGAGGGGATTTATCGCTTTTGTTGCTTTTGTTTTAATATCCCCTGTTGTTGTGTTTCTCTTTTTTTTTCTTCTGGGAATCTATCACTACTGCGTTTTGTTTCTGTGGGCCGAAGTATTCGACATGCAGGAAAGGGAAGACATGGAACAACAAGCCTCCCGGACTGCTTGTTTTTTTCTTTTTGGTTTTGTTTTTTTTTTGGGGGGGGGGGGGTGGGGGGAAACATGGGCGACTCGGCGGCGCTCTTCCCCACCAATGCTATTGATAATTAGAGGGCACGGCGTGGCACGACCTCCAGTGGCACCTGTGCTCCTTGCTTGTTTGCGGGAGAATCTTCTCTCAGTTCCGAAGCCCTGTTCTCCCGGTGGTTCGGAATTTGAACCGCTGCTTCCTGTAGAGTCACTGTAGAGGGCAAATGGGAAACTTTTAACCAAACCGCCGGGCAGGGAAGCCGAGCTTTGGGAAGCCTTTGGTCACTGATGTCACGAAGGTTGACTCCAGGTGCGCTGGGAAGGGACACCGGATGGCATCCAACGGAGCCGCAAGTTTCACGCATATATATACATATATTAGAATATGTTTTTGGTTTCACAGGTGTGGGGCTTTTCTTTGGCGCAGGACGACCACTCCTCCCTGCAGCTGGGGAAGCTGGCGGCTAGCGACCAGCTGCTGAGGAGGTATCGCCAGCAGGTGGCACGCACCAACGGCGCCTCGGCCGGATGGAAGCACAGGTGTCAGGCGCCAGTGATTTCTTTTGTCTCGTGTCGTTTTGTTGTTGCTTTCTTTTTTCTTTTTTTCTGGGGGGGGGAAAGGGGGTTGTGTGTCTGCAGGCGATTTTTTTCGGGGGGGGGGAGAGTCCAATGGGGTGCATGAGACACTGTTTGATGCCCGGAGCCTCGCTGAACATTTCCCTGAGCGAAATTAACAGGCGTGCCATTGTTGCCGGCGGCACCCATCTGATTCTGCGACTCAAGCATGCAATTCTTGTCCTCATTGAGAGTTGCTGGTGCCGATCAACAGGTCCTTGTAAAGTGTCTATATGCGGTGACCAGTGGTGTTGGTTTATTTTACCTATACAATGGAGGGATGATGCGGCTTCCTCAAGCGGCATGAAACGCGACACGTCCCATGGAGTCGTGGTCCCAGCACCGTGTTTCCCTGTGCCATGGTGCTTGGAGTGGTGCTTCAAATTTGGCAGATTGCTGGAGACAGATTTACTTGTACATGTGCACACACACACACTCCCACATGCACACCCACACCCACACGCACATGCACACGCACACGCAGGCAGCACACACCTTCTGCACAAAATCTACTGATCAATGGGCACGGGGGTAGTACAGAGGGTTGTTTTGGCAGAGAGTCGGGGAAGAAGAGCGAAGCAAAGTTCAGCCCGCTGGCTGTCCTCAGATCCCTTGCTAATGGTTTAAGTTTTAGTGGTGTATACATGGAAACCCCCCATAAACCCTAAAATGCCCCTCAGATATGGTTTAAGTTTTAGTGGGTATGTGTGGAAGCCCCAATTAAACCCCAAAAAGCCAAAAGCCTATTTAAGTTTTAGTGGGCTACATACCCATTAAACCCCAAAAAGGCAAAAACCTAAACCGCCAAGCTGGGCTGAGCCAAATCGAGGCACGCTGCTGCTCAGCAAGCACCGGTACCGCCAGCTGCGGCGCCTCGCGCTGCAGGCGCGCATGCGTGTCATTGCTAGGTCCCCCAGCTAGGTGCCCTTTTACCGTTTCTTTTTGTGGGGGAGGGTTCCCGTACTGGATGACCTAGATTGCCACCAACATTTCTCACCCCAAGAGCCGGAAGATCGCTCTAAGAACCCTTTTTGGGCTGTGTGTGGGGGGGGGTCCTAGGCTTGCCCTTTAAGGGTCAGAAACTTGGACCCTGCCCTCTCGCTGACGGGCGAACATTTGGATCAACTATCGCTGGCTCATTCTCCTCGAAATGGCCTTTGAATGACTATTAACCACTTGGGCCCAGGGTCCGCTTTGCCCCGTGGTCGGTAGGGATGGGCGTCACACCTCTTTGGGTTTGAAGTTTCCCATCAAAGGAACCATGAGCCAAGGGCGAGCCTGAGTAAGAGGTTTGATCCAAATATCCAGTCTAGGGCCTTGGGGGAGACATGAACAACTCACGAAGTGTCCCACAAAAGCCACTTATCTTTGGCAGCGCGTATTTTGACGGCTCCATAAGAGGGTGTCTCGCAAATCGGGTAACCACCTTGATGGCCGTGTTATTCGTGTCTATTTTTGCTTTAACTCCGTAAAGGGTTCACCCAGACGATATGTGAATCCATGGAAAGTCATGTTGAGCACCGGTCCCTTACGTGATTGAGGGCCCCTTCAGGCAGATTTGCTAGTGCGCAGATGGGCGGCATGCAGGGATCGTCCTGAACGCCGCAGTTTCTACTTGCAGAAAACTCCATGGCAACCAGGTAAGCTGACAGGTGACGTGGGCTCGCTGAGATGGACTGCGCTAATCATGGAACGCGTTGATGCGAAGATGCAAAGGCTGGGCCGACTTTGCAAGTGAAGCGACCACACGCCATGGTAGTTGTGTTGCTCCATACTTGCACTACGAACAACAATGTGCACATTAGCAATGACAATAGTAATGGTACTTCAAACATGAAAGTAACACTTGTAATCATAATAACCATGATACTATGGGAATGAACCGAGGAAGGCCTAGCAGAAAAGCAAGCCTTGGTTGCCGTCCTTTTCCGTCAGGAAGGCTTGGGCTTCGAGCAGGAGCTGCTGATGGGAAGCTTCGGACGCTTTTACAGCGACGAGGTGTACTTCGCACTGAGCCCCAGCAGGCGCCGATCGCACGCCCTCCCACCCCGAAAGGCCACAGGTGTCCTGCTGGGAGGAAGGTGTCATGAGTGACTACTCTGCCGCAGGATGAAAAGTGGAACCCAAAATGGGGTCCGCCAACAGATGACTCCCCGCAAGAACAGTGGTTTTTGTGGGCGGTTACGTTGATTTGCAGGATGTACTTCCCTGCAGGTCACCCTCATTTTTGGAGGAATGGTTTTGCGGGACCCTGTTTCTCCAGATGGCCGGGAGAGGGGGACAGCTTTTCGATGCAACTTTCTAAGAGCACTTGGACTCGAAAGGTCCCCGCGGTGTTGCGCAACACGTCGCTTAGATAGAGATGGGAGAACAGCCTGTGGACATGGGTAAGTTGATTTGTTGCTCCCCGCCCCTTGAGGATGTCGTTGCAAAAAAAGGGGCCAAACGATGGGCCATGATGCCGCAAGTGCTCGAAGGCCTGACCTCAAGCCAGTCCCGTGAGTGCCTGGCAAAAAATACACCCAGCCATGAGTTTCGCCACGTCACCATGTTCAGACTGGGGATGACTGTCACACAGCTGGGGCAACCTCCTTCCTGAGATGCGTGCGTGAATGACCCGCGTTGCTTTCTTTTATTGAACAAGCGCCTTGCCTGCTCCTGGCATGGCATGCACGCCACGAGCATGAAACACATATACATCCCGCGTACCATGCCAGGGCGTGGCTGGCTGACCAAAAAGGCCACGTGGCCCACATGCGAATCCTGTTTCTGAACCCTAGTTGAGTGATTAACTAACCTGAAGGCAAGGCTCAATGATGGGAATCCATCCAAGATGGCAATGCAATTTTGGACATTCTCAACCAGCTCTCGAGAAAAGGCCCCCCAACAGCGACCCCCCTCATTTGTTGGTTTGTGCCCATGTACAGGTAGAGATCGAAGGCGTTGGGGACTTTACAGATACACGCTGCATCGTAAATATGTATGCATATGTCAATAGTGAGTATACATGCATTTGTTTGTATACATATGTGCGTGTGTACATGTAAATGACTAAATAAGCAAGCAAGTAAGGGAATAAACAAGTCAACATATACACAGCTAGATACACAAATGCAGAAATAAACAGATACACAACATACGTAAATGAATACATATCTATATACATACTTATGTATACAGGTATAATCTGTATACATATATATCTATATATATATATATATATATCTTGATGTATGTTCCCGTCGCCCGTCGTCGCCCCGCCCTCCCTTCCCCTCCCCTCCCCCAATGGTATGGGTCCATCCAGGGGCGGGGAACCATGGATCCCCCCACCCATCCCACAGGAGGGCGGTGGGGCTGCAATAGGACCCAACCTTCATTGGCTTGTACGGTCACACCATTGGGCGGGGGTGTGGGGGGGTGGGGGGGGGGGGGGGGGGGGGGGGGGGGGGGGGGGGGGGGGGGGCCAAGGAAGACTGGATCAAACAGGGGTTCGAGCCCTCGACTGTCCTTTGGGTGTCCCTTTAAAACAACACGAGAAAAAGGTGTCCTGAAAGAAGCAAGCGCACACATGGCACACGTACATATACATATATATATATATATATATATACATCTGTTTGTCTATCTAAGCACGCACACACACACACATATATGTATATATATATATATTCAAAACTTGTCCAGCGTCAGGTGCCGGGAGCTCGGCCCCTGGCGAAACCGCCATGCGGCGCGGCTGGCTGCAGCCGCCAAGCTGCGGGGTGCCACTGCGCCGGTCTACGATCGGCGGAACTTGGGGTCCACGCTGCAACTGAGCCTCGGCCTAAATGCGACCAACTGCGTCTTGGCTTAGGTACGGATACGTCCATTTGCTTATGACTTTTTTCCCTGTGCTTTTTCCAGGGGGCTTAAGCAAATGGAAGGATAGAGCTACCACTACTACTACCACTACTACTACTACTACTACTACTACTACTACTACTACTACTACTACTACTACTACTACTACCACTACCACTGCCACCACCACCACCACCACCACCACCACCACCACCACCAGCACCACTCCTCTTGTTACGGCCACTGCTACTACCACGGTTATTACTACTGCTGCTGCTGCTGTTGCTGCTACCACTACCACCAAACATGAGTCAACGTCGCGTGTGCAACTCAGTCCTCCCGTGGCCACAGAGCAAAGAACAGTACCTGCACGAGGGCGTATGCATTCCTGCAAAGCTTCAAGAGCTAGATGGTCACGAGTTTGGAAGAGCAACTTGCGAGCTCGAATGAAAAGGCCACCAAGGAGGTTGAAAACAATGATTACTACTACGACTACTACTACTACTACTACTACTACTACTACTACTGCATCACTGCTGCCATTGCTACCACTCACCACCATGACCGCTATCTTGAATCTCTCACGTGCTTGCTTGAAAAGGCGCGCTATCCCACTAAGCAGGAAAGTAGAGCACTTTTTTATTTGGACCCAAAAGTGGTCCTATGATGCTTTGTTTGGGAACTTCTGGCGCGCTTTTTGCGGCTGATGGGTGCGCTTGGATTGTTTTGAAGACTGTGCAGGCCCTTCTCCCCAGAAAGAACAGCCACAGGTTTATCATGCTGGGCCTGACCCCACAATATGAATTGCAATTGGAGGCACTTCGGCAGACATCACACCCCCACATTCAAGTTCATTCGCCAGGCTGGGGAGAAGGGGAATGGGGGTGCCACAAAACGGGAATTGGATCAGCTGGATGAAACCATCCAAAAGGCGTCCCCTAGTTTTGTGAGAGACTCCATATGGCCAGGAAGGCGTCATTTCCACTTCGGCATGGAATTCTCGCGCAGAATCCCCGAGGAAGATCCTCGTGCAGCCGGGTCATGCGGAGTTTGTGCAAGAGGCAGCGTTCTTGGCAACATACCTTGTCTCGTCAAGGTGTGGAGTTCTTCAGCGTTCATTTTTTGTGGGTCAGCTTCAAAACAGGTTCCCGCTTTGTACCAGGTCATTGGGCAATGGGAGTAAGTTTCAGTCCGCAGGACCACCTTGGCAATCGATTCTATGAGGCATTGCAACATGAAAGAGCTCTCCCAAAGAATCGAACCTATTAATGTAATCTGGTGGCGAGATATTGGCAAGCACCCCACCATCCATTGGGGGGGAGTTAGGTTCCATGTAGTCTTCACATAGTCTTTACTGTTCTTGGCAAGTGTTTGCTTTTGGTTCTGTTCATTTTTTAGTAGGGGCTGCTAAAGTCAAGGTTTTGTTGGCTACCTAGTAGGGGAAGGAAACGGTTTTGCTTTCTACCTTGTAGGGGTTTTGTTTTCTACCAATGTCAAGGTTTGTATTTCTACCATGCCAAGGGTTGCAATGTAGTGGAAGAGCATTCTTTGATTCAGATCCCTCGAGGCCAGCGCCTTGGTGGACGAAGGTTTCATGATCTCCATGGACTATGGCGCTGACGCCGATGCGCTCCTGTGGAGCCTCAGCGGCGTTTTCGAAGCAGCCACAAGGAAGCACCACACCTTTCTGGCCAAGTTAGTTGCCTGTGAACATCCCAATCCCCATTAAAATAGACTAAAATGGGTGGTGCACCTACCCCAAAATCGTACCATTGGTTTTGACCCACAGCAATTTTAGCGGTTAGGGGGCAATCGGTCTTTGTAGCATGAACTCATGAGATGCACAGTTCTTTTTCCATGCCTGACTGGGCATCGTTCGCCAACTATCTCTTTGACTTTTTTTGGGGTTTAGACTGGCTTTCACATTCACAAGCGCTGGCCGGCTGTTGTAGATGATCAGATCTTCAGAAGCCCCGGGTCGCCTGGAACCCGCAACCTGAATTCTCAATGGGTCAAGGGGAGAACTCACAAAGGGCCCATGTCTTTCAGAACTGCAAGCTTGGCACCGCAACCGAAACACAAGTATGAAACCTGACCAGGGCCCCTGCTGGACCATATTTTGTTTTTCAAATTTGTTTGGCTTAGAGGGTATGTTGTGGATGTTGCAATCATTCGAAATTAGTGTTTTCTTTGTGCCCACTGTGGATTTCCTGTAAATTGCGTGCAAGCCGGCCAGCCACATTCCAACACGACACACAGGTCTAGAAGGGGTTTGCGCATGTCCATGTGTTTGTGGGCGGGCATCTTGCATGAGGTCTAATGTTCCTTTTTGTGGGTTGAAACATCACCTCTTCGGTTACCTTAGTATGCGGTTTTCATGGGGACATTGAAGGACCCGTGGCCAAGCCGGGAAGTGCTGTGTCTTTCTGCCTTTTGCCTGCCATGTCCAGCGCCAGGCAGGCGCTGGTTCACCCGAACCACGAGGGTATCCACATCATGGATGCCAGGGAGGCAACATCTCAGTGCTCCAGCTCTTACCTGGCCTGTCCCGGCCTACAGGCGGGGTCGCCTTAGAAGCAAGTACGGTGGATGTTGAACATGTTGCAGGTAAGGGAAGGAATCTCTAATTTTACGATGATCATGTGCGTTTGAGTGTGGTTAGTTTACTTGCACAATCTAGGGAGTTGGACAGAGCTCTGACAAGAGCGATGACAGTTCACTGTTTTTGGTTTGACAGGGAGGTGTCTTCACGTAGGAGCTGTCACGATGTTGTCGCGCCCTGATTGCCGCATTGGGTGGTATTGAAAGGTTTCAAACCCCCCAAATGGTCGTTTTCCTTGCAGTGCCCCTTCAAACCAACATGAACGGGTTAGTAGCCTCCCAAAAACAATCAAACAGACGCAGACACACACACATATCATATATGCACACACCTAGGTTACATTTATATAGATGCAGATGTATACGCATATGATAGCATGTGCGTTCTTGGTACATCTCACGCCCTTCGTCGTTTCTGGCCTTCAGGACATCACGATGACGGTGGACTTCACCGAAGCCGCGGAGGCCGGGGAGGCCGCTGGCTGGCGCACCGCCGCCTACGCCCCCATCTTCCAGCTGGAGCCGGGGACCCCGGGGGAGAGGTTTCCGGTTTCCGAGTGCTTGTTGGTTTACAGGCAGCGGCATATATATATATATATATATAGGTACACGTTATATTCATAGGCTACATACATACATGCGTGCATGCATAGATGCACGCATGCATGCACACACACACACACACACACGCACGCACGCACGCACGCACGCACGCGCGCGCACGCACGCACGCACGCACGCACGCACGCACGCACGCACGCACGCACGCACGCACGCACGCACGCACGCACGCACGCACGCACGCACGCACGCACGCACGCACCCACAAACACACACACACACACACACACACACACACACACACACACACACACACACACATCAC
>CAUJNA010003423.1:391733-539233 GCA_963377175.1 Effrenium voratum
ACATATATATATATATACATCCACATATGTTTGCAACGTACACACATGTATATATCTCTATATACATATGTATGTATACATACATACATTTATATATAAGTATATATGGGTTCGTTGTCATCGTACTTCACGGGGGGAGGGAGGGATCACATACTTAGTTGCGAGTTTACTTGCATATATATTTTGTGGAGGGCCTCCCAAGCCGAGGCTGGCGCAGGAGGACGAGCACCTGCCGCCCTTGGCCTCGCTGCTGGAGCGCGCCGGGGGCCCACGCAGCGTGGGACTTCATGCCTGGCGCCCTGGCGACGGTCAGATGCAATCGCGTGTTGCGTTGGGGCCCTTCTTCACAGATTCCCTTTTCTTTTTTGGCGGTTTTTAGTTGCGTTGCATGTCAGGCTCCCTGGGGCCCTGCAAGCCCGTGCAAGAATGGATTTTGGAACGCTGTGGCAAAAAAAGAACTCGGGACATCTGCCCACTTGGCTCTGCGGCAGTGACCAGTATCGCGACTTGCCATCACGGCAAACTCACCTTACGGTGAGTGGGGGTTTGGGATGCCTTTTTGATCTTTTGGGCATACCCCAACCTTCCTCATATATCTTCATTTTCAGAAGGTATGTCGGAGGGTTTCTGTTTCTGTTGGTTTCCAGGCATCACTTTGTGTTTTTAGGGTTTGGGGGGTGGCCCTCTCTTAAAGTCAAACTTTTAGCGAGATCTGAGGGCAACCCAGTTTTGGAGGGAGATTTGGTGAGGGGCAAAAGCTGAGGTAGCTTGGGAGGCAATGAGAGTTGTTCCCCCAATTCAGTGGTTCAGTGGCACAGCTTCACAGTTACGTGCATGTCCTCTAGTCTCTTTTAGCTTTTGTGGTTCTGTTCATTGCTACTGGGGGCTGCAAAAACACCCAAAGTTGCTTGCTGCCATGCCAAGGTTTGGGAGGGAGGTTGCAGCTATAGCCATTGACCGGCCAGTTGCGTGGATTTAATCAGTTGGAATTATCTTCATGGCTGGGGGTTCAACAGGCTGTGGGTTGCCGGGGGAACCTGAATGGGCAAACGATAGCGACTTCAGGGGATTTTGCGACCACCCAGGACAAAGCGGATCAGAGAGCCCTTTGTCGTTTGATGACGTGTCACTTTCCCGTTGTCGGGGCCTCTGGCCAAATTGATCGGAACTCAACTAGATTGGGTAAATGCTACTCGGATTTGCGGAATTCGAATATCAGCTGAAGAAAATGGACTCTTCCTGCACTGGCAGCATCCTCAGCCCTCAGTCCACACTTAAAGTTACATTATACTTAGTGGGTGATAGCCATGGTTATAGCCCACACAGGCCCTGGTTTCGCGTCTCCTTTCCGGGGGTTCTAGTTGGGTTCACCCTCACCACTCACCTGACGTAGCCCAAATCCCTCCATCGCTGTAAGTCAGGTACCGGCACAGCGGAGCAGACGCCTGGGCCTCCTTCAAGGCTGTGGGCCGGATGCAAAAATGGGACCCGCCCAAAATACCTGAGTCTGTTTTGTTTGGGGCTGCCTTTTTGGTGGTTTGCAAGGGGCACCAGCAAAAAGACAACCACCAAATTTGGGGGTCCCTAAAAGAAGACAAGCCCAAATGGTTTCAATAGAACAAGAACAAGCCAGCAATCAGAAGAACAAGAAACCAACAGGACATGTTGGCTTGCCTGGAAATCAACTCCCTTTTTTGTGGTACCCTCAAAAAGACAGCACACACACAGAGAGCCATTTTGGGACGGAACTCAGGATATGATTGGCAGTTTACGTTTTGGTTTGGGTAGAACATGAGCGGACAGCCCAGGTTTCCGACACAAAAAGCGAGCACAAGGGGACAATCCAATCTTTGGATTGCGCCACCTTGCGGGTTTTTGGTTTGCGACCGATTTCACCTGTGATGATGGCTTTTGGATCAATTTCTGCCTTGGTGAAGGATGATGGTGTTACCACGGTCCAGACACTTGCTTCATCTTGGGTTGCTGTTCTGAGCCCAGGGTGGGACACACTGGTGTCATGTGGTGTCCATTTTAGGTCAGTTTTGTTGAAAATAGATGGCGCTTTCAGTTTGGTTCTGATGTTTGCGAGTGTCATTTTTTCTCCAGAAAAACATCTTTCTTTGTGAACGGGTTTGCAGTTTGCACACATGTGCAAAGCCACCCCTAAACCCACCAAACCCCGCATTTCTCCCCCCCCCTTCACCAAAAACACTGGCCTCCCTTTCACCTAAAACAAGCAAAATCACTGACACCGCCAAGAGGCGTTTCGACCACTCGCCAGGTCCTCGTGCAGTACCGTGGCGTGAAGCGCTGGTCCTTGGGCAGCAGTTCGCTCAGCTGGCCGCTGCGCAAGGTGCCGGCCCTGGCAGAGGCGGGAATTCCTTTCGCATGCTGGATGTACCCTCCCACCAACTCACAGGGTAAGGGCATTTAAAGACTGATTGGTGGTAGGTAGCTAGACACATATGGATAAGCTTTTATAAATATATATATATACATGTCCTAAAACCCCAGTCTTCAGTTTTAATCATCGCCGAACGGGGAGAAGTAAAAGTTGTCAAAAGCTGCGCGCGCAAGGAGCGCTCAAGCGGCCCAAGGGACGCGCAAGGTTACAGTTTTGAAGGGTTTCATGTACTGATGTTGCCTAGCTTCATGAAAGGAGGTGACATATATTTTACTGTACTTGTGTTTTTTCGAATGTTGGTTGGGTCACGTGCAGGCCACAGACTTGTTTGCAAAGGCGCGGCGTTCTCTTCAGTCAGACACCAAACGAAGCCAAAGCTTCTGCGGTCCTGACTTCAACAATCAGCAACTGACACGACAAAATCCGCGCAAGCGCTGCGCGCAAGTTGCGCGCAAGCACGAGAAGTCTCAGCAAGACATCTAGCCATTTGCTGTCTCGGACGTCCTTACCGGCGCAGTTCAAGCAGCGGATAGGCAGCCGAAACATGCACTTTCCTTCTTTCAGGCTGTGTCCAAGCTGTGTGGCAGAGCCTGCTGTCCTTTCCGTTGGGTCAAGAGTTGTTGCTGGCCTAGAATGGCTTGGAGCGACCTCAGCGGGAAGAGCCTTGGTGGGTTGTTGTGTGAACGACAAACACACTGCTTAGAAAAGCTTGAGCGCAATCCACACGAAAACTTCGCAAACCGAGGTCAACGAAACCCTTGGTTGATGAGCTGTGTTGCGCCTTGGATTTGCAGGGAAGCTTGCTTTCTTTGTTGTCTGAGATGATGCAACGGCCTGTCTTTGGTAGCCTTGTAGCATGCTACCGCTGGTATTGGAGGGGGGCCTTCAATTTCATGCAAAGTTCCGCTTCCTCTTTGTGGAGAAATGGAATTGGGACACACACACACACACCCTCCCCCTCCGACACTTCTGACCCTTTGTTGACTTTTGATTTCTCCCGAGGACTAGGCTAAACCCTGAAGACCTCGTTTTCGGCCCACAACCAGTGGCAACTGCATCAGGCCCCAGACGAGTGCTGGAGCAACGTGCCTGGGCAAGCAAGCTGGGGGCCCCTGAGCTTACCCACCAGAGGGCTGGATGCAGCTCCTTTACTTGCGGACCGCTTGGCTCACTTGTGATTTGGCCAGTTGACCAAATCCCAGGTAGTTAGTCTAATTATTTGTACTTTTGGGAGGCCGGGAAGGGGGACCAGCATGTCCTCTCAAACACGGCAACAGCCATTTGGCAATCGCGGCGTCAGCTCAACTCGCAACAGCGAACGTAGAGCTTACTGGACTTGGACAATTTGGATGGAGTGCCCGCCTCGTCCAAGAGGTACATGCCATCATTCCCGAAGCAAGAGCAGTAAAATTACATATGTGCAGAAGGGAAGACACCCAAAGCCTTGTCAGGCCCCTTCCAATGTTCCTCATGGTTCGATGGCTCGCCTTCAAGGGCCCAAGGGCCAACAAAATCCCAGAAGCTGATTCTCAGTCACTACAGGTTGCAGGGTTATTATTTTAAGACTGCCTTCTTGGAAGAGCAACTGGCCCTGAAAGTCTTGGACTTAAAGCCTCAGGTGGTGCACCCAACAAGTGGCTCACAACAAGGCCCTTTCCAATGCAGCTTTCGAGATTCTTTTCAGTTTGGGATCACGGGAAACCAAAAAGGAAGCCGACCGTTCTTGGCCCTTGACACGTAGTTTTGTAAAGATATAGGGCTCCAGTCAAAGGTGTCCCCACTGTTTCGGGTCCCGATTCTGGGCATGCCGACTCTTCAACGAGAAGACACAGGTGCGTCGGAGACGCCTGCGTGACCCATTTCTGGATTCTGATGAACTTCCCACGCGCTCACTGAAATTTTGTGCAAAACATGAATTTGGAAGAAATCCCAGGTTTGGATAGTTCTTGAAGGGAAACCGCAAGGAGAGTTTTCCCAATGGAGTGAACTGCCGATTCAAACACACATGCTCCTCGCCCTGTTTCTCCTTTCTTTTTGTCTTGCCTGCGATCCGACGCTTGCATGGCTTCCATGGAAGCGAGAATCAATACAGTCCAGATGCTGCGATTCAGGAATATAGTTGTTTTTCCTTTGCTGCTTGTTTTCTCGCCTGTTCCGACGCTTGCATGATTCTTCCGCCGGCGAGAGTCAATACAGTCCAACTGCCATTATGTGCGCATGTATGTGTTTATGCGATCCTACTTGTGTAAAACGATGCGCGTTCTGTCTATACGCGTTCTTTTGCAAACACAGGTGCACACCTATAAACAACCTGGGGCCTCAAACGGCTGCCGTTTTTTGGTTGCGGTACGGCGCGACCATTTGTTGCTCGTACGACCATTTTTTTGGAACGACCATTTTCTTTTCAAACGTGCTGAATGCCTGCCATGCATGCTGCTCAGGCAAGTGGACACTACGCAACTTACCTGCCAAGGCCTAACGAAGTCACAGGCTGTGAACATTGGTTTGTTTGAACCAAAGCATGTTTGACAAGAATTGAGTGTGCAGCATGCTGTGGCTACTGAAACGATCGTAATTTATCATGCTGCGACGGTGTTTGTTTTTTCATATGGCTGCTTTTCTTGCAATCAACGACCGTGTTTTGTTTGTTTTTGCTGTTAACCGCCCGTTTTGTTCTCGGACCACGACCTTTTTTCCTTACAACGACTGCATTTTTCTCATGCTGCGACCATTGTTGTGACGTGTTGCGACCGTATTTTTCCGTACAAAATCCGTACAAAATCCGTACAAACCCCGTACAACACCGTACAACACCGTACAAAACTGCGCTAAGCCGTATAACAGCACACAGAGCCGTATTTAAGCTCTGACACGCTATATCACAACGGTGTTGGGGGCTGCAGTTGCCATGATGATGATTTTTGGTCTAATGCGGGAAAATCATTTGTTCGTACCGCGCCCATTTTTTGTCGCGCGGCAAAACAAAAAAAAAGGTCTTTCGAACCGCGACCGAAAAAACGGCAGTCTTTTGAGTCCCCAGGAAGTATTTGTATACGCCTAGGTATTCATGGCTCGACTTTTACATTCACTTGTTCTATTCTTGCATACTTAAAGGGGCAGGGTACTTAGTAAGTGGTTGGTAAGCCTGGTTTACCCCACGGAGACTTACAATCATGGTAAGTGGGCCATAGCCATGGTTACCCACTTGCCTGACGTACCATGCCCCTTGAAGTAGGCCAGAGGCTCCATTCCCTTCTGGAGCCCAGGACCTGTCCAAGCCGGCCCTGGCTGCACTGGTGGCCCGGTCTGTGGACTTGGGGAGCTCCTTCCAGAAGCTTTTGGAGGACCTGCGGGCCATGCAGGAGGAGGGCTGTCAAGTGGTGGAGCGTCAAGTTGACCAAAGTTCGGCCGGGTTTGGGAAAGAAGCTGGAAGCAAGCCTTTGGGCTTGAAACAAATGAAGCCGAGTCAGACAATGGGAAACCATTGCAGCCGAGGGACGAGTGAAAGGACACTGGCACTTTTTCGCATTGAACCTGAGACATGGGTGGGGTGAGGAAGCCCCAACGAAGAACCGGGTGTCCTTTTGTCTCAATTTGGCCCAATTTGGCCTCAAAGGCCGGGGCCCAAAGGGACGGTTTCTTTTCATTGAAACCAAAACTCCACTGAAGGCCGCTAGACAAAAGCCCCTCAATGGGATCCGGATCCCATTGAGATGGTTTGAACAAAGGGGCCAAGAGCCAGACGGACACTTTTTCGTGGGGATTTCAGAACTCGCGACGAATTCCAGATAAGCTGCTTGTTCGGAATTGGACACGGCCTTGCAATCTGGGTCATTCTTGCCAGAAGAACACCCCATGCCTGTTGATTGAAACTGCCCGCCCCATTCCATTTAATGGTTGCAGTCCATGTAGGAACCCGCTGGAACTCGTGCATGAGGGAGACACATGATTGAATACACCGGTAGGAGGTGACTGCATGGATGGATTGATTGGGCATGCTCTACAATCTTTATTGGTCACGTTCGCGTCTTTCTGGGAATTGGCCGCATGATTAAGCAAACCGTCATGAAACCATGTGTCCCATGCGCGATGGAAAACAAAACAACACTATGTTGCTTCATCTCGCTAGCCCACTTCACAATCTCATTGGATCTGTATCATGGCTGAGCTCCGGCCATGCAATCAGCATTGCTGGTGTCTCTCGCTCTCTCTCCCTCTCTCCCTCGCTCTCTCTCTCTCTCTCTCTCTCTCTCTCTCCCTCTCTCCTCAGGAAACTGGTGCTATGAGGCTATGAGGAAACTGCTGAAACCTCAGGAAGTCGAGCACAGACTCGTGGAAGAATCAGCCCAATGCTTTCCGTTTCTCAGACATCCGCGTGGCTCCCCTCTTCTCCGAGAGACTATTGCCAAGTTTCAGGAGTCCTGCTCGGGTTTTGATTCACCAGCTGCTCACCTCAGATTTCTTCCTCAAAAGTTTTCTTCCGGAAGCTCAATGAACAATTGAACCGGTCGGTTCCTTTTGCTTCAGTTCCACCCCCGGGCGCGCGTGACGCGCGTTACGCGCGCGCCCCATTGACCGAGCGAGGCGGCGGAGCTCCAATACGCCTGGCAGCGCCAAGCGTACCGGGACCTGCACTTGGCCCAGCTGTTGGCGGACTACTGGCTGCCGCGTCCTCAGGGATTTTCTGGCTGTTGGGCAACACCCAAAATGGGTCACAGGTGTTTTTGGGAGCGGCCTCAGGGCCTGACTTAAGCCAAAACCACACATGTTTTTGGGAAGAGCACTCGGATGGGCGAAAAGAGCAAATGATAAGCTCATGTCCTGAGTTCCTGCACTTTAAGCTTTTTGGGGAGACCGTTTTAGTGGCAAAAACTATGTTTGGACTTTGTCTGCTGGGTGGAAGCAAAGTGATACTCATGGTCAGCATTTCTAGTTCGGTTCCACTTGGGCAGACATAAGGAACTTAATTGGCTTCGCACAGACAAAAAGCAGGGGGCTCGCAAGTTTCCCGATGTCCTCTTGAGGGACCAAGTGATTTTGCCCGTTCAGATGCTTCATGCTGCAGGCAACGGGGGTGGGGTATTTTCGTTGCTCCTCCCCGGTACCCTCCCACCAATCAACCTGGAACCTTACAGGGGGCGCCTTTAAAAGGAAAACGATCTTCGGGAACCACATGTCAGGTTCCATGTTAGTTGGTGGGAGGGTGCAAAGGGAATCGTTGAATGCACGGAGGATGTTCCCCACGGTTTTTGCCAAGGGGTGGGGATACTTTGCCACAGGCCAACGAGCAGAGCCAACTGGAGGTGTGCAAGCACTAGCCAGGTAAGTGAATTTGCCTCACTTAAAGGGCAGGGTACTCAGTAAGTGGTTAGTTAGCCTGGCTACAACCCACTTAGAAGACTTATGACCATGAAAAGTGAATAATAGCCAGGCGTACTAACCACTTACTAAGCACCCTGCCCATTTAAGTATCCGGCATCAAACCAGGAATTCGGCACCACAAGAGCCTTAGCTTCCTTCCAACTCTGACAAATTGAAATTAGAGATCTGCGGCTAAAGACAATAGGTGGCAATGAAGGAGCTGATGGAGTCCACTAATTCCAAATACTCGGCAAGAGCACCCCTCCCATTTTGCCCCAAACAGCCATGACAAATTTGATCGGCAGCCAAGCTCCAACACATCAAACGCACTCACCGGGGAATCAGCTTCCCGATCGGACCAGTTTTCAGGGCTATCCAGAAAAAGGCACGGGAATTCCGATTTTCGGTACAAGCGGATGGCCGTGTCGAATCAAAGGCACACCCAAAGGTGACATCACAACCTGGCGGTTCTTTCCACATTTTTCAAGAAGACCTTGGCCTCCCGTGAAAAGTATAAGAAATGATGGACCTTTTCTCCAAGACCTGCTTCCCAAGTGGGAGGTACCCCAAGAGATGCGGACCTTTTCTCCATCCTGGCGCCCGGGAATCGGGGAAGGCCACTGGCACGTCAGGTACTTTGCCCGCGCGGGTCCCCGGGAGAGCTGCCTGGCGCCTTCGGCCGACCTGCGCGCGGCCTGGCTTCAGCAGGTGCGCTCCGTGGCAGTGGCGCGGCGGCTGCCGGAAATGCGCCCGGGCAAAGCATGGCCGAAGGGTGGGGGGCAAAATTTCCGGGCCAAGACGTGGTCGAGGAGGCGCTTTTTGGCTGGAAGACGCTTTTTTAGGGTCCCCTAAAAAAAGAGGCAACTTTTAGGGACCATAATCTTTGCCTGAAAGTGAACAAGGAACATATTTAAATCCTGCAGGGTTGAACGTTGACCAATTGATTTTCAGTCAGGTTTTAGCTCCTACACTCACAGTCACGTGGAACCCACAAGAACAAATGCCTCTTTTCGGGCAACTTGTGGCCGCTGGGCAACGGCCCCTTTTTGGCTTCGAATGCATTTGCTGTTTGTTTTGCTTCCTGTTGGTTTTGAAGGGTTGAAGCACTGCACATATTGCTTCCCAGGGGACTTGGGCAAATGGAACTATGTGTTAAAGCGTTTGAAAAAAGCAGCGCGGGGGCTCCACTTTGCCATAGTGCCAGCTTTTGGTTGCGGCTGATAATCTTTGCGGGCTTGACGTTGGTTGAAGTCAAGATTGGGCGTCTCTCGATCCGTAGGGCAGCAGTGTCTTCTGGGCATATCCCCCTAGCTGGCCTCCCTTCACACCCAACGGTGTGAAATGCTTTGTGGCAAGCCTGCTTCCTCTGCTTAGGCATGGCGAGGTCATGTTCAACCGGGTTTTCTCCGCGCTCGCTGGCAACCACACGCCTCCAGCAGAGCCCTATGAATGCCTGGTGTCACAGATGATCGCCAGCTTTTGTTGAGACGGCCGCGATCCGATGCTCGGCCAGACCCACCGACCAGACCCACCGACCCACCTCACGACACGGCCTTCTCCAAGCTTCGGCTTTGGAGCAGCAGACGGAAGGAGACGCCACGAGGCGTGAAGAATCGGCCGTCTGGTGAAGAGCCCCCAGGTCTGTTTGGATTCAGCGGCGCCCTCGACGACTCGGAGCCTCGGAACTCAACTCGCGCAATGGAGGGCAAAGGGGGGCAAGTGATCCAGCTGGCGCAGAAAGAAGAAAAGCGGGGTGCGGTATGTGCTAATGCCTGCAAACCTTTCATGTCAAAGGAGCCTCACCATAGCTCGTTTGTTTGTTGTTTGATCAAATGGGGGTAACCAACTAATCATCAGGTAGCCCGTAATTGGTGGGTTGGATTGGTGGTTTGGAGATTTGACTCCCTGGTTCTTGTAGCCCTTTGACAAAGAGACCTTTGATTCGGGGGCCTTGCGAGACCTCCCAACCTGCGATAGTTGGCAGGTTCGAGGCCCGTGCGCGCACATTCTTCGTAGGGCAGCCAGCTGTTGCAGCGGAAGATGTCCCCAGCAAATAGACATGCAGGAAGCCATTGGAATTTCATGGGCCCCCCCCCCATGCACACGAAGAGAAAGTTGGGCTGTCAACCGCTCCAGAGGAATATGCAAAGCGCACCCAGCGCCATGTGCCAAAGGCCCCAAGCAATGCATCTGAAGCTTCCACCCATCGGCTGAAGTCGGCTCTTCTCATTTGTTCAAAACCGACCTTTGGACTTTTTTGGTTTTCCCATTTTGGACCATATTTAGTCATGGCCCTAAAGGGTTAACCTTTTAGTCCCAGGTCTTTTGGGCAAGTGAGTCTTTGCTTCCATCTCACATCCCTTTGTTTTTTGCTTTGGCCTCTCGTCGCAGCTGGCTCGGAGAGAGTTCCCCGCCTTCGCTCCGTGACATGGCGCGCGGTGCATGCGGTGCGGCCCTGGCGGTCGTGGCCTTGGCGGCCTGGAAACTCATCCGGACTTAAGGTGGCTCTTCTTCGGTGTGTCGGGATCGCAGGTTGCGGTCAACGCAAAACCTACAGAAGGTGATTAGACCTTTCTTTGGAACCCTGTTCGACTGGGTCCATTGAGGTGAGCATTTGGGGGGGGTGTGGCAATCTAGAAATCGTATCTTTGATGATGTCACTTGAGTGAGGCAGCCCTTTTGACAATTTGACAGAGGAAAACCTTTCCTTTGTTGCTGCTGGGTGTTGAAACGAGTTGCCATTGACTGTTGCTCTGTGCCGGATGATAGTAGTTTCTAAATCAATCCTGAATCCTTAGGCTTGATGATAGTAGTTTGCCTTGTGTTGGTGTCCCACTACGGGTTACACTTACCCATTAGGAAAGTCGGGATTCCTTCATGTACAACAACACCGAGCAACTGTAGGGGGTCTATTTTCTGGCTCAATGGGGATTTTAGTGCGGCCTAAATATGAGGGTGTCTTGTCTTGGGTATGTTTTGGGGGGTCAAGGAAAGCAAAAGGACACACCATCATTTTAGGATCCTCCATGTTGGCACTATCTCCCGTCCCGAGTTCCTGGATCAAAGTTTTCAGAACGACCATTTCAGCGGTAAATAGATAATAAGAGTGTTGGCTTTTTTTTGGCCAATCCGCTCGATCGGAAGTGAGCTGTGCGATTTTGCTGCCACGATACTCGGTGACCTTCACGAGGAACCTGGCCTTCACACCCTTCGCGGGCCAGCGCGGCGCAACCGCGCCCAGGAGCCCGAGCGAGATCTCGGATCTCGGATCGCGTTTGTTTCGCGCGCGCGCGCGCGCGTTGTGTCGGCGGGTGGGTGTTTTTTTGGGGTCCAGGTAACCCCTGTCTTTTTTTGGTTTGGTGCCCTGTTTCTGTAGGATTTGTACCGGACGCTGTGGTCGAGTTTCCGGTTGGGGCGAGGTATTGGCAAGGTTGATGAGGAGGCCAGCGTCGCGACAGGATGCCTGAATTTTGACTCGTTGGGATGGATGACAATTGCTTCGGCGTGAGGTCTTCGAGATGCTCTGGCTGGCATTCTGTCATGAAATTCGCAATTCAACCCCCCCTCCCCCAACTTCGCAATTCAACCCCCCTCCCCCAACTTCCCTAAACCCCAGTGCATCCGGTTGCTCCAAACAGGGCTTCAATGAGGCCTTATGAGGGCCTTTGGAGAAACAGTGGATGGCTCGCTTCTTGTGTTGTGGGCGGCATTTGCACGAAGAACTTTTTGCCATGTTGGACATCCATCCATGAAACTCTTGGCACCTAGCATCACCTCCAAGAGGAAAGTAAATTAAAGATGTTGCCAACAAGTAAATGTATGAGAACCCTCACCTTCCCTCCCACAAACTTGGCACCTGGCAGGTTGGCAGGTCCCTTCAAGAGAGAATCAGTTTTCAGGTACCATTCAGGTGCCTTTGGTCAGAATAATTTGCGGCCGTTGGCACAGGAGCAGCCTCACACAGCGCCGCGCAGATGCGTCCATGCTCCGGCCTTATGGGCCGGTGGTGACCTACGGCCAGGCCGGGCCCGGCTCAGCGGGCTTAGCTAGCTGGGGAGAGGGGATGGGCAGCTCAGAGAGCTTGTCAGAAGAAGCTAGGCCCTGGCAAATGTCACCAGAGATGCGAAAATTCAAGACGAACATCTGCTGTTCTCCAGGGTGTCCTATATTCTTGTCCCCTCCCATCACACCACCAGAGGGAAATTACAATTTAGCCCAAAAGCTGATGTTTAAAACCACCAGGCAGGGGAAATATCTTCAAGCGGGGGAGTCCATGGCAGCTTCCCCTGGCTTCCGCAGACCTGGGCTGAGCCGAAAATAGCCTGAGGCGCTCCCCTCTTGCCCCACCCAGCAATGTTCCTGTTTGCAATGCACCCCCAACCCAATAGAGGCTAGCAACTGAGAAGGATTCGGGTTTGTTGCGGCTCCTTTTTTGGGAGGTCCCCTCTTTGCGCTCTTTGGGGGCCCTAGCAACCACGGGTCATGGGGCCATGGATCGCTTGAGGCGCTCATGGATGCGGCCAAGGAGAAGGGTGAGCAGGTGGCAGTGACTGAGGACTTTTTGGCTGCGCCCTCGCAGCCAACCATCGCTTGGCCCAAACGAAGTGAAGGCCATCTGCCAAACTTATAGGTTGTCAACTTTTTGATGTGCCCCATATACGAACTAGACTAATCCTGTCAAGCCTTTGCAGTTGAACCAGTTTGACCCAAAGGTGCTTGAGTTGAGGCTGCCTTTTCCTCGCGCCAAGAGTAGACACTCTTACCTGCATGACCCGTCACAGGTGACAAGCAACTGAGGACAAGACTTGTGCTGCCTCTTGGTCCTCACCATTGCCCTCCAAATCCTAGTTTTTTTCGGGGCACACTCACCAAAGTAGCAGGACATGAGTGATGCCCACCAAACTCCCTGTGACCGAACCCAGGGACCAATCAAGGCAAGCGTGCGCAATGGCTGCCGTGTTGCTTGCAATCCACTTGTTTGCAGAAATTGAACGGAATGGCTATTCTGCGGGCAAACATGGTCCTTTCGATGGGTCTTATTATACGACTTGTCTACGGTTTATCTACGGTTTGGTTGTGATCAGAGGTTTCCCCGGATTGTGCCCGAGGGTGCTGGTTTGTCGCTCTTGTGTGAAGACACCAAGTTGTCGGCACCGGAGCTGGCTTTGTTGGCCGGCAGGATGAATCAACCCAGGGATCAGGTCAAGTGTTTAATTACATGGTCGAGGAAGACCAGGATACTGTGGATTGGTTGACCGGCCCTTGTCGAGCAATGTAGAAAAGCGCTACTTTGTGGGCATGTTGCTGATCATGTTCCAGGCACGTTCTGCATGCGCAGCTTTGATTGAGCCACAGTGCGCCACAAGCTGCCATCAACATGAAGCTTGCCAGCACAAGGCCCAGTTCGCAAGGTGCACTGTAGGCTGCCTTCGCAGGTGCTTCGATGCAAACATTCCTTGTGACTAAGTGGGCAAAGACCTCCAACTGTGCTTGATTGGATTGTTGCTGTTCTCCATCCGGCACCCCTCGCCCTACATGGGGCATACCCAAAAGGGGAACAGTTGGTTGGGCCAGTTTCTGCGATACCAAGGACTAGGGTATCCCCTTAAAGTGAGCAAGCCTTGGGAATCAACAACTTTGCTATCACAAGGGTTTTGCCATGCCCAAAACTAAGGGGTCATGGCCCCGTGTTTCAAGGGTCCGGGAGGCTCTGGGTACTTGTGTTCGGACTCAATCCCGGGATCTGCAGGATGCCCTGAAGATCAAGAAGATGTTCTACGACGAGGACTTCCTCGGAAAGCTGGTGAAGATTCAGAACAAGCCGGAATACACGAACGTCGTGCCTTGGGCCCGGCTCGTTTGTTCAGACAAGAGGCCTTCCTTGGCTTCCAGCTATAGGCTTCCTGGGACTTTTGGTTTCGTGGAATCAAGGTGAGAACCACTTTTGTGATACTCATGGATTCTCCCCCTTATTGGAGGGTCGTCTTTGGGAAGCCCTTTTTTGGGGGGGGGTTGGGGGGTTGGGGAGGAAACCATGAATGATGCCGCTTTCCAAACAGGGGATCTGGAAAATGGAGCGGCAATCCATGCCTTTCCTTTGGGCGAAAGGTCCACAAAGGTTACGCTACCCGGTTCGCATAAAACAACTTCGAGGGGCAACACACCACTGGGGGAAAACGCCACACGGTCCAAACAGTGCCTGAGCCACTTGCTGGTTCTGAGGAAGGAGTGAGGGAATGTCCCCAAGTAAAAACACCAGAAAGGCAACATGGTCACTCACTGAATATGTTTGGGAGGGGTTGTTTTAAAGGGCGAGGGTAACCGCCCTTTTTGTGGGTTCGCTCGCCCCATTGTGGAGACAAAGCTCTCTCTCTCTCTCTCTATAGATTTGCCCCGTCGGAACATCTCCCCACCCCCAGACAAAACTCGCTTTTTGTGTACTACAAATAGGTGGGAAGCAAACTGCCGGTCCCATCACCACCAAAGCGACGCTCGCTTGCCATCGACAACCCAAATCGTCTTCAAAATTATATACTGACAAGGCAACACGCACACACACACACACAACAAAAAAAACAGGGAAACACAACAAAACGGGGAAAAAAGGGGGAGAAGAAAACACACACGTTTGCTTTGGGGGCATCCTCAACTGCAACTTGAGGAATTTTAGGTAAACATTGGAGGTCGTCCCACGGAGGCCCCCCAAGATTCGGGCTTCAGCGGCCATAGAGACTCACAGGAAATGGCCGGAGAAAGTAGGTACACCTTTATATTGGCATCGAGTGTCACTTTGGATACCCCTAGCTTCTTGGCTACCTTCCAAGTGACCATTTCAACCACTGCTCTTTCGGGCTCAGAGTCATGCCCTCGTTGATCTTTGGGCAAGGGACCTTGAAGTAGGCTATGGGTTTCCCTTTGGTTGCCCTATGTTGCCCTTCAAATTGACCCGACCCCCCCAAACCCTATCTTTTGAGCTCCGATGAATTTTCCAGACCTCGGTTTGCCGAGGAGAAGGCGCAGCAGACCGTGGAGCTCCTGAAGCCGCTGAAGTCCACGGTGATGCCCAAGCCCCTCGGATCGCCGATCGCGTCGAGCGCCGCGTCGGCGCTCGACGCGGCGCGGCGGATGGGACTTTAGGTCCCCCGGCAATTGGTGCCGTCTTTTTGCCCGTTTCTTTTTTTGGTTGGGAGGGTTCCCCTACTAAAATAGACGAAACAGAAAAAAGGGGAGCCTTATGCTCACCTCTCTACTGGAGGATGTAGGGGAGGTTTGGATTGGTGGGAACAGGAGTTGGACGTGAGTCCCTGGAAGTGAGAACCATCGGCAAGATTCATTTTTAGTGAGGGGTTGTAAAATTTAGCGGTTTTTTCTGGCCACATACCAAAGGGTTTGTAAGAACTGGAGTTGGACTTGGATTTCTGGTTCTTGGATGTAATTGGGAAGCCACCAAAAGCCGCAGCACTCCAAACCAAGGGAACCCTCAGGGGCTTGGAGGGCTTTGTACGTCAGGTAAGTGGTGAGAGGAAGCCTGGTGAGCTAAGCAAAGACTTAGACCAATAACCATGGCTTATGGGGTCATAACAGTATAACGAGGCTTACTAGCCACTTACTAAGTACAAGCCCCTTGAAGCATGGAACCTCCAAAAGGCGATCGTTCAGAAGGTTCAAAACAAATTCGGGAAATCCAGTTTATACAATTGAAATCAGCTCAGTGCCCCAAACCCAATATCAACTTTTAGGTGGTTCACAACCTGCCGTTATGCGGTTTACAGAAAGGGTTTCTGAACCTTTACAACCAAGCATGCTGGTAGAACCAAACGTCCGTGGGTTTCGGGCGCTGCTCAGGATGTTGCTGTCTTTGCAAGTATCTGTTAAGAACCGGTGAGGAATCCTGTTTCCCCTCCTGTGTATGGAGAAATTCCACGTCAGGCAGCAGTTGGTGGTTTACCCCAGTGTTTATAGGGCTTCATCCGTCCCACACGGCACGGAGTTTTGTCCATCCACAGAAGGAAATAGAGACCTGAAGAGCCCGAGTATCCCCAGGCCTTGGTGGAAAGTTCGTAGTTTCAGGTCAACACTTTCTGTAGCAAAAACACACCTGAATCAAACACAAGATATATATATATATAGGGATTGCACACCTTGGTATTACCGATCTGGCGGTATCCTGCAGCCATGTGCTTGGCTCCCGGTATTTTTCACTTGTTGGGTGGTTATTTTGCCGTTTTTGTGGCCTATGACGTCACATATGAATGTGTTAGATATATTGTATATGATTCGCATGTGGGGCCGAAGGCTGTCTTTTGGCAGCCAGCAGAGACCAGTTGGGAGAACAGTTGTTGTTGTTGGTCCTGGTGCTGCTGCTGGTGCTGTTGTGATGGTGGTGGTACTGCTGGAGGAGGCTGGCTGGGGGCGGTGAATGACACTGAGAAAGCCGTTCTAAAGGTTCGTAGCCTTTAATTGATCATAAATCCGTGACCGACATTGAAGTTGACCCGATAAATGAACTCGCCAGACAATTCGAGAGGGTAAGTCCTGGTCCCCACTCAACAAAGTCCTCTGACTGGCGACTTGGACATTGAGTAGACGGGCAAATGTGCCCAACGGTTGTGACTCGGGTGAAACCATGGTTTCCGGTTGACTGGCAGAACGACGCTTTGTAGAGGGGGCTTCTTTGGTCAAGGTTCATAGTCTTCTTGGCCAAGAAGCGGCGATTGAAGGGCCTCAAGGCAGGCTGTCACTGCCAGCCGAAGGGATGTTGGGGCTGCGGCATCTTTGTGGCTTACATCCCAAGCTATAATTTGGAATCAGGCTGCTGAATGAAGACTTGCCATTGGCCCTGGCCCCTTCGACTAACCTCGTCCGTGTCTGGGGAGCAGTAGCACAGCTTGATCAACCCAGGTGGCCCGTTGAGCCCTTGATGGCAGAACCTGTGGTCAAAGGCCCCCTTGGAAGATGTGACTGAGTGGAGTATGGAGCCTAGCGCCTGATCATATCCGCTCTGATTTGTTTGTGCTTGGAGGGGCTTGTCCGACAGTTGCACCCAGGGAGAACAGCATGGATTCGTGCCTCGCACCATGGTTCACGCAGGCAACAAACGCGCAAGAACGTATGCCAGGGAACCTTTGGTGCCCCTACTTTCATGGTATGGAAGGGGCGCTGAATCCTTGCTGGACTCGCCTTTTTGCTTGAGACCGGCGTCCGTCGGGATGAGCAAATGAGCAGGGCATGGCCATGTTCACCACAAGCCAATCAGCAAGAAAAAACAATTGGAAGCTGCCAAAACTCATCGTTGTTTCTGTGCGGTTCATTGACCACTGGGCCCTTAATCTATATCATACGCACATGGACACGTCATATTGTGTTTGTATAGGACTCCTCTGATAGGCACATGCACGCGTGTTGTATTTGCAGCAGTCGTTCATTTCGGAACACTGGCGCACAAAAAAGCTCGCGACTCCGCTTTCTCCCTTCTCAACCAAGCTTTTTTGAAGTTTTTGTTGAACGCCCTGGTCACCATCCGGTCACCTGCCGACCGACACAACCGAGCGCGAGGTGATCATGTTCGAGTACGCGCAGAGCATGTACTTCCAGCAGTCCATCACTCCGGTGAAGGTGACCTCCGCGCAGCGCCTCTCAGAAGGGCAGCTCGAGAAGATCAAGGACTCGGAAGGCCAAGCGGACGGCTTGGTGCAAAACGGCGGGTAGCGAATCATCCGGTTCCCTTAGGGTGAAGGGTTTTAGCTGTTATTTTTATTTTGGGTTGGTTTAGTGGGGGTTTCCATTTAGTCCCTCTTTAGTTGTTTTAGTTGATTTAGTGGGGTTCCAGTTAGCCCACCAAAAGTTAAAGGAGGTGTGAGAACAGCCCATCAAACATTTGTCATGGATTTGTGGCGTAGGCGTAGCGTAGGCGTTTTTGTGGGCAGCGTTCATGTTTCCTGTAGGCGTCGCGTAAAGCAATTAGAATGACAAGACCCCACGCAACCAAGACAAGCACTTCCCCTTTTCCCTGTTTGTTCGGCAAGTTCACCACTGAAAATGCCCCCCCCGCCCCCAAACAACCCATCAAAAAAGAGTGAATGGGCAAATGTACATACTCTACTGTATCCCCCCTCCAAAACCTAGGTATATACATATACAGGTGTGTCTGCGTGATTGGTGCTGGTGCTGGTGTGGTCGTGGCTCTTTCTGTTCTTGCTATATAAACCCTTGGTGGGCAAATGTTAAATCGCATTGCTCACTTTGAAGCGAAAGCAGTGAGTTGGCACCTGCCTAGTCCCTGAGGAGAAGATGAAGGGCAAGGTCGGCACCACGGACGCGCCTCGAATCAAGTGGCAATCCAAGTGTCCACCATCGGCACGCGTCTACAAGTTGGACATTCCAGATGTTTGCTCATCAATTGAACTAATTCCTTGGCGTACAGGCTGCGATCATTGAGTTCGGTCTTGATGAATCCTTCACTTTGTTGAGGAAACACCTCCCAAAACAAGCCGCTAACTTGATTATATAATCCGGTCCGGCATCACTGACCGCAACTGCGCGGGGGAAGACGGTAAGACGGGTGCGCTAGGGCCGGTGTTCGTTGTTTGTTTGAGGTGAGGTTCGGTCAGAAAACCATGGTTGGTCCATTTGGGAAGGAAAATCGGCAAAACAGGGGACTGCTGCCCCAAAACCCCGGGTGGTTTTCTTCTGGCTTTCTTTCAAATCAACCAACCCTTGCAGTTGGGTGGTAGATGGCACAAATGTATACTATTTTGATTTTTGGTTTAGTCATCTCCCCCATCCACACACCGAGAATCGTGCCATCTACTTGGGCGTGCTTTTTTACAAGGGCTCTTCCCCCCCAAGAAACAGTCGGTTTCCCACGAAAGGGAGTACCAACTCCAAAAAAGACGAGGTTTCCTGTTGGTTTCCCTTTAGCCACACAAAATAGGGGGTACTTCAAGTGGCAGGGTACTTAGTAAGTGGTTAGTAAGCCTGGTTACAACCCACAAAAGCCATGGTCATACGTCTTCGTCCAGCGGGTTATGACCAGACTTACTAGCCACCTACATCACGTACCCTGCCTCGATCGCCCCTTTTAAGCACCAACTCCAAACAAGACGAGGTGTCCTGTAGGTTTCCTTTGAACCCCGCAGCATCCAGGGTAATGTCTAATGTTCACCCCGGATGAATAAACCCCTGGTTGAGAAAAAGGGGGGGGGTGTCCCCTTTTAGTGGGGATTCATCACTTTTGGAGGGAACACCCCCCTAACAAAAGGGACGGATGTATTCATCCTGGGTCAACATCACCCATTCCAGGAAAGACGGCGGCCAGGCCACGAGTTTTTTTGTTTTTTTGCGCGGGTCGGTTGGCTCAGGTGAAGCTGGTGCCGGAGGTGGACCCCACGCTCATCGGAGGCTTCACGCTGGAGTGGGGCTACACGGACCCCGTGAATTTGTACGCCCCCACACACGGGGTGGACATGTCTCTCAAGCAGCCGCCCGGACGAAAAGAAAACACCGGCCATGGATGGGGTCCTGAGGTTTCTAGGCGGGTGTTGTTTGGTGGTTTAGTGGTTGTTCCGTATTCAACCCGCTAGAAGTTGAACTTTTAGCAGCGGAGCTGAGGACAGCCCAGGGGTGCCGATTTTAATGGGGACCCGAAATGGTGGACATGTGTTTTTCTTATTCGGGATTCATGTCCACCACATCCTGAAGCCGTTCCCTATGAAATAATGGCCATGTCATTTGGGGAAGACACCTGTCAACGAGCGGTGTTTTTTAAGCTTACCAACTAAACAGGTAAGAACAATGCCAGGCGATATCCCCAGCAACCCCCCGTTGCATCTGAGAATGCCGGAAGCGGGCTCAGGACCACTAGCCTACGGCCCCCCGGGCAAAGACCCCAAAGCGGTCAGCTATTGGGGAACAACAACATACTGTTGTTCTTGGGTAACAAAGCTAAAGCAAACAAACAAGATGCGTTTAGGGGCAAGAGGTTGAAGATGCAGATAACCTGGAGGGACTTAGCTACTTGTTTTGCCCTTGTGCCGGTTTGCCCTTTTAGGTTTCCTCCATGTTCGCTTTCACCAAGCAACCCTGAACTTGCAGGGGGTCTCATCTAAATTTGGCCCAAAGGGTTAAGGCCACACGCCCGTAACAGGTAAGGGGCGCCCTTCGCAAAAAGCGCTCCGCAAACTCGGGGGACTGCGAGACATGTTGTTCAAGTGAGCGAGAATGGTGCTCATACAACTTGCTGAACTTGTTATTCGAATTGTCCAAGTGGTTGCATGTCTGGAAGCGGATGCAGATGAATGCGAGCTTCTTACAATTGAGCCATGCATTGCGAGATATGTGTTGGCCCTGGCTGCGCAGAACAATAATCGCTCCTGCCAAGTACCTTTGGAGGGCGCTGTCGTTCCATGTTGCGTGAGAAGTTCCTATGCCTGTGGACGGAAAGGTCAATTTTTACTCAGTTGCGATATTCAATTGGTTTCGTCTTGAGATGTTTCAGTTGTCAAACTCAGCCGGGGTTGATTGCTGGTTGCTTTTGCGGACAGGGCAATGATCTTTGGGCAGGTGTTGACGCGACAGAATGAGATTTCAGGGAAGGCGGTTTCAATCTGACCATAGATCAGCTCAATGTCTTTTCTCTCGAGGGCTTGTAGCGTTTGGGGTCTAAACCCGCCCCACCCCCTAGCCTGGCCTCTTCTCAGGATCCTGTCGAAGAGGGCCCTGCGGAAGGGTGTGGTGATGGCTGCCTGAGCTGGGAATCTCTCGGTTGCCCAAGGGGCAACCAGGGGGTGGGTGTTTTTGAGATATGCGACCTGTGGTGCCCAAGCAGTGCCGCCACACGACAGCTCCAGTGCAATCCACATGTCAAGCCCTGTCAAAAGGCTTCAGCTGTTGACGACACAACTTAACGGTTTCAGAGCGATAGTCTAGGGTGAAGAAGCTGGGCACATGCTTGGGCCAGCTTTTTCCGCGCTTTGAAATAAAGCGACTTGGCTGCATCCCTGGCTCTCGGCAATGGAGGGGCTGTGTGATATGTTTGGGTCCGAGCTGCGAGGGATGCTCGGTTGCTGAGCCGGGGGAGTTGCATTTAGCTCTTGGTGCCACGACCAAGGAACTCTAATCAAAGGAAACCGGACTTTGCAACGATGCAAGGAGCTGGCAGGCGAGTTGTCTTGCAGTGTTGGTCATGAGCAGCTCAGCAGCCGAGCCTACGGGCAAGTTGAGAACACGGCATGGCTGTGAAAAATGCCTCGGGCGCCTGCTAGAAGGCTTGCATCTTTCTTTCGAGTAAGATGCAGGAGGTGGCGACGGAAGTTTGTGATTTTGAGATATCTCAAGATGCACCCGCCGATTTCCATGAGCATGTTCCAGCTATGATTGATGGATGCAGTTAGCCTCTCTGCTCAACGGCTTCTACTGGTATGCTGAATGAATCAAGCCCTGTCATAGAGTATACTTTGATACCTTCTACGAATGGTGCCTTGCAGGGTACCTGTCAAAGCCCCGGGACATTTCGCACGCGTGTTGCGCAGCACGCCGTGGTCTTTGCACCCATCCAAGGTGCAACAACTCACTAGCATCCCCCGGAGCAACACCGGGAAAGGGGGGGTGGTCAAACGGCAATGCTTACATTGGCTTGCAATACCTTGCGTGCGCACGTGCCTTGATGCCATGCTTGGGCCTCAATCGTTTAATCTTCCTACCGCATGGGGATCGCTGGCTTGGTGGGGACCCTTCAGAAGGCACTGATATCCGAGACTGGCAGAAGATTCATAGAGGGTCAACTGAAATTGGATCCTGTTGGCTGGTGCATGTTTTTGAGCTGGTTGCATTCTCAGTAATAGCTTTGTCGGTGCCCTTTTTAGGTTTGGCCAGGGAAGCCCCACAGAAAACCTCCCCAGGCGAATGGAATTGAACCTTCTATGGATAGGGCAATTCCTTTCGAGGCGCCGCGTGCCACCTTCGCGACTTCCAGGCTGCCACCTTCGCGACTTCCAGGCTGCAAAGGGAAACTAAAACAGGGCGTGTTAAACAAGGTCACAAAAACGCGCTTTATGGACCAACAAGCGCCAAAAAGCGCTTGTTGAAAAAGACCTCCCCAACTCAAGCGGCTTTCGCTGCTGAAAAAGCAAGTGCATGTTTGACCACAGCTTGCCACAATTTCTGCGCCACATCCTTTGGTACCCGTTGCATTTTGCCCGAAGGCACACTTTTTTATTGTTTGGTTAGATTGCCTTTTGGGCTTTCCTGGATCATACGCTTGGGGGAGAGCGATACCTACGAAGAGGACTTGTCTAGAGCAGGCTGGTGAAAAGGCAGCGTCGTCTCTCAAATTTGATTTGAACGAGAGGTTGCACCGGTTTCCTGCTGGTACACACCATCCTTAAAAGGTTGGTTATGTGGTTGTTCAGTTCAAGGACGCCGGGTGCCGATTGAAGTCTTAGGTGGTGACACCATGAAGTTTCCTTGGGCAGATTGCATTTAAACCCTCCCAAAAGCCCTTGGAAGGATCATAGGCCCCAGAAGCATCTGGTTCAGAACCTCGTTCAGCCACACCGATACCTTTGCGCCTTGGGAAGGTAGGTCTGTTTCTTCAAAGTTCGCTTTGGATTCAGGTCAGTTTCGTCAACCCAAGTGGGACCTTTGTGAAAGAGATGGCAACAGCAGCTTCCGCGTGGCCGCTGGGGATGCGCTGCCTCTCAGGCCGCGACGCCGACAGCCCGACAGCTGCCCACGTGAAGTCGAAAATGGGGGGCGGGGGGGGGGGGGGGCCGCTTGAGGCCAGTCGGGCATGTATCACCGCGTGCCTTATGCCCACGAATTTTGAGGGTATGGGTCAAAATTGGACCATCAGAAAACCGGAGGTTTGAGTCCTTGGTTCCATTTACCAGGGCTCCATTTTGGGCACATTTTTGACCCACAGCCATATGGAACCGCCTCACAAATGGTTGGTGGAAATGAATCTTTCCGCCTAAATGACGCAAGCCTAAAAGGATTCTCAATTAAAAACATCGGTCCAGGTTGTTCCGTAGTTTGAGCAACCAGCACCCACCCCTCAGGCCTTGCCTCCAAGTTTCAAGAGCTGCTTTTGCGGGCTCTAAGTTGCGTGCTGCGTTTGGCTTTGGCTGGGAGCCAACAGGAAGTGTGAGGCAGACTGGCATGGATTTTCTCCAGGAACAGGGCCTATCTCGACTATGCAAACAGTTGGCTCCTTGTTGGTAGTGCGGCGGAAGCCGTACCTTGCCCCCGTCAAACCTGCCAGTTCTCATGGTGGGCTAGCAGGCCATTGCTTCACCGCCTCAGATCATCGTTTCTCAGTCGTCTGAGGCCCTGAAGACGGCGACACCCGGCATGTGTTGGAGGAAGAAGCACCATACGGGTATTCTGCTCAGCTGGCTTGGGGGGAGCAAGCCAGCGCAAAAGTAGACATACACCTAGTCGCAATTTGTGCCCCACAATGGCAACCTGCGACCATTTCGCGTTGGCAACATGCTGACATCATGCTGACCCTTTCCTTGCCACTTTGACACACACCGGACTGAAGGCCTTGGCAGCCACGTTGCAGTTGGCACCTTTGAACTGCCAACCTGGGGCGTTTTCGTCTTGTGTTTTGATTGTTGAGCTTTGGCGGGCCTTCAGAGCTGCTCATGGCTGCGATGCTTGATCCAACCTTCTGTCACCGAGACTTGTTGTTCTGTTGGGGGGATGGGTGTTAAAAAGGAGCTACAAAGCAACTGGCTTCTTGCATACTTACACGGCTTGCTTCAAGCTTGCTCATTTCGCCATGTGTGTTGTGCGCCTTCCCTTTAGTTGGGAGGTGGGATTGGCGGTCTGGGATATTTCAATTGGGGAAGGTAAACCACCAAACCACACCACCAATTCATGTTGACCCCGGATTAATGAACCCCAGTTTATTAATGTGGGGGTGTTCTCCCCAATAGTGATGACTCCCCACTAAACCCAGGCACACCCCCTCCCCCGCTCTAAATAAGCTGGGGTTGATTAATATGGGTTAAGATTAGGGGGAAGCTGATCTATGGTTGGCTTCCCGACTCTGCGTTCCCAAAGTCCTTTCCTTCGGAACCTGCCAGATGCCCTTGGTGCCAGTGGATGCTTTGCTTCTCAGCCGGGCGCCCCTGGAGGTTGCAGAAGGAGCAGTGCCCCCAAAGAGGCCTATCCCTTGTTAGCTTCTTAATAAGGTCTTATCAGGGGCGTATCCTGGAGGGGAGTATTAGTTTTGTTGGGTGTTCTGGTTCTGTATCTTTCTGGTGGAGGCAAATGTTGCATTCCAGGACGCAGTCCTTTGCTCACATTGCCGGTCAGGAAGTATAGGCTCTGAGTGGTTCAGAGATGTGTTGCTTCGAATCCAGGTTCATGAACGTTTCTTGATATTTACGTTGGAGGGCTTGAATCCCTTGAGTTTCTCAGGTGGTGGGAAACGGATTTGGTCCATCAACCTGTTTGGGCCAGAATTCGTACCGCTCCTTTCTTCAAAAATAACACGGGCGCCCGCCACTCGTGCAAAATGACATCGTCTGAACGGGTTCATCTACCGTCCAGTCCACTAACATGGAACCCACTAGGTCCCTTCAAAAGGAACATGGTCTTCCATGACCCCCCGGTGAGGCTCCATGTTTGATGGGAGGGTGCAATACTTTGAGACGACCAAACAACCCGCCAACAGTGAGGCCCAGGGGCCAAGTGCACCAGGTGGCTCTATGGGCCTCACAGCCGCAGCAGCCAGCCTGCTGCCGGTCGGACGCATGCGGATGGGAGGGGGCCGCTGTTCGGAGTTCGGAGTGGGAGGGAGGCGGGAACTGGGTGTGCCGTTTTTTTGAGGGTACATGTTTTGCAGTTTTCAAGTAACACTTCTTGGCCCACATAATGAAGAAGAATGGGGTTGCAGGGGAATTGAAAGTCAAATGTTGTCACGATTGTCAGGGTAAACTATTAGTTTGAGTATTTGGCCCCTTATGTTGGCTGTGCTGGCCTTTTTTGGAATCCAAAGTCTTTCTTTGTTGTCGTTTTGGAAACGTGCCAATTCGAGTTTTGCACTTCCTTAGGGCCTGATGTCCACATGCGGCACACCCTTGGCCTGCCGAGTGATAATCCCTTGGAGCAGTCTACCCTTTTCCCAGGCAATTGCATGGAAGCTCCCAGAAGGTGTTTGAAGGACTTAGTTCCATTTGCAAGCTTCCATGGTTCTTGAGGGAATGTATGCGTCTGCAAGGTATGCGTCTGCAAAGGCATTGGAGCCACGTTTCTTGAAGACCAACCCACAACTTTGCCCTTTGCTTGGCTTCCTTAGTCTCGCGAGATTTGGCCACTCGCATTGGGTACTCTTTTCTCAAAATAGGGGACCCCCCTTTTTTGGGTGGTTTCCTTTTGGTTCTCTTGCAAAACCACCAAAACAACATCCACAAAAAGCAAACAAACAAGAAAAGGTTGCAACGCTTTTTGCTCCCCAAACATGCTTGTTTTGCCTCTTTTTGTGCGGTTTTTGTGGTATAGTAGTTTCCGCAGCACCAAAACAAGTCAACGTATCGCAGGGGATCTGACAACGGGCCGCACAGTGGCCCCCCATGCCTTTGGTTCACCGACCAGGTCGCGGGCTTCGATGGGCACCAGCTGGTGCCGGGGTCCCAAAGTCGGCCGTCTCAGCTCCAAGTTTTGGTGCAATCGGCGCGCACGAGAAAAACGGGATATCACCCGTAGAAAAGGGCTTCACCTCTTCCTGCCAGGGCCACTGGGCACTGGTAAGGTTTTTGGGCCAAAGGCGGAAAGAATCGTCGGAGTGCGCGGATGTACGCCTCGGGAGGAGTTTTGTTTCACACACCCCGCCCCCTCAAAAAAGGAGAAAAAACCAATGGTTTCCTTCTAAGTTGCAGTTAAACCAACCATACCAAGGATATCATCCAAAAACTGACATGCCAAGTTGTGATTTTTAGCTTTGCTCCCACGTCGCCTACTCAAACGCTGACCTTCCACGTGTGTGACTGAAGGGAGCCAGTGGAAATGCCGCCAGAAGATTTGGGCATGCCTCGCCCGATAGCGATGGAAGAACATGCCCAACGCTTGTGTGGTTTGAACTGGGCACCCTACTTAAAGAAGCAGCGTACGCAGGTTATAAGTGGGTATTTCCGGTATATCCCTGGCAAATGGGGAAACAACCATGGTTCTAACCCACTTACCATGGTTGTAAGTCTCCGAAGGAATTAGAACCAGGCTTTCTAACCACTTACTAGTTAACCAATCGTCCCCTTTGCGTAGTTTCCACTTTTTGGAGCCAACCCGGGCCCGGGTGGCACAGAACCCAGAAGAATGATTCAGCAAGTAGCGACTTCAACTGCTCCGCATTCTGACCCTGCTCATTACTCCCAACCCGAGTATCTATTTGGTTGGTTCGCTTGGGCCAAAGACCAACTGTTCAACTTGTTCATAATTCTAGTGGACACGAGACACGAACTGCAACGAACAGGTATCGCTTCTTTTGGGGGCGGGGTTGGCTCCGGTAGGTCTCCTCATACATATGGATGCCTCGCCCCGAGCAGTCGCTTCCCGCCGCTTCCCGCGAGGCGGAGTGCCTTTGGGGTGCCCGCGGCGGGGCTGCTGGAACTGGTGAGCCACCGACCCAGGAGGTCACGTGCGAGTGGGGGCTCTGTTGCGAAGATGAAGGTCATTTGACAAGTGTCCATTTGCTTAAGAATGTTGATTTCCCACTGTTGGTTTCAAAGGGAACCTGTCACTACCGGACTATGTTTTTTGTCTTTTTCTTTTTAAAGCAAATGGAGGCAAGGGGCCTTTTAAGAGGAGCCGTCAAACACCGCCTTCCGTTCTTGCGAGGGCAACTCCGCAGGCTGAAGGCTCTCTAAGAACCTCCCATGACGTCTACAGGGTAAGTGCTATAAGTCGTCCCGGGTTGATCTAAGTCGTCCCGTGTGAGTGTGCCCGTTGTGTTTGTGGATGTAAAGATAGTTGTCTCAAGCATGTCATTTTCTGAACTCGCATAATTCTGTGCTGTGCGCATGCAAAATGTTCATTGGGATGTGAGCACGGCTCACCCGGCGCTCGCGCGGCACTTGCGCAGAGTCGCGCGGCACTCGCGCCGGCAGCCCTTTTGTCGGGTGTTCCGGGGAACCAACAGAAAACACTATTTATGTTTGAAGGATAGGAACCCTTTAATTGCAGTGTGCCCAATAGGGTTTGCCCGGAAAAAAAAACATTCAACATGAACCCAAACCAGTGAGTTTTGAGCATGTGCGTGCAGTGTGCGGTGAATTCTTGGGGTTGGCAACATCGCCCCTCCAGTTCTGTGCCCCTTGTGTTTTGCAAGTTCCAAGCGGCTGGGGATGGCTGGGGTGACTTAACGCGACGTGGGGTGACTTACGACGCCCGCTTGTACCAGTCCCAAGGAAAATGCCACGTAGCACCGCCCTTCTGGACCCCTTTTCAAGACATACTAGATTGCCCCAAGGGGCAATGGCCAAGGTCTTGGCGCGCTGTGCCTGGAGGCGGCCGAAATTCCGAAAGGCAACATGGGTTGGAGCCTCCTGAAGTGAACAAGGGTTTGTTTTTGGAGCAGCCATTCGTGAGGTGAGATAAGATTCTAAGACCATCCCTGTTGAATAACCCCGTTCATGCGCCTCATGTCTCACATCCTGGCATGCATCGCCAGTGGTTCGGGGGACCAAAGGGTATGAGTGAACGGGGTACACCGAACATGGAAAAACAACTGATCTCCCCCGCATGCTTCACACCCAGTTCTACCAGGGCCATTGGGCAACTGGGCGTCCATGGTTCCATGTGTTGCCGGCAACGCAAGCACCCAGAACCCCAGAGGTCCCAACCATACTAAACCCGCGTTGACCCCGGATTTATGATCCTCACGGATTGATGCGTGCTGATCCCGCAACAAGTAGAAGGGACGCACCCTACAGCAGGGATTGATTGAGCCTGGGTTCCGTTAAGTGGGATCTTGAGTGAACCTCACATTAACAGAGCACAGCGCCCATTGACTTTTGGTTCCAAGATGGCCACAAATTAGAAAGTTTCAATCAGGCCTCACCGTAACATCTGTGAAGTCAGTTGTTTGCCAGGCAGAAAGAGGGGGATCCTGGCAGTGTGAGAAGTCGCGACAGAACATGTGAGATGGGATGAGCGCATTGGCAAATATGGATTTTTTTTTTTTTTGGGGGGGGGTTGCTAGCCCGCAAGATGGTGGTTTGGGTTTTCCTTCGTGGTACCTCAAAAAATTGATACGCCAGGGGTGGTTCTTTCTTGAGGCTAGCCTTTTCGGGGTGAAGCCAGGAAGCTGCCGTGAGTCCGCCCCCGGTTGGTTCGCGCTAGGTTGGCCGCGACGACGTCCGCGGCGCCTTTGCGAGCGAGGTGGTGCTCGCCACTGCGCTCAGAAGCTCCGCTTGAAACCTGACTGGTCGCGATTTTTCCGGTCCACTTGGCTCACCAACGCTGCACGGGCACAGTGGATTTGGCTTTCTTTGGACTGCGTGCTTTGGGCAGCGACCATTTCGGACTTGGTTCGGGCGATCTCCCACTCAGGACGATTGCTTTGCGGTCTCAGATATCCAAACTTTTTGCTGATTCAATCTTAATCTGGTATGGTTCTCAGAAATACACCTCTGGGCGGTTATGCATTCACACCACCCTTGAAAGCCTACTTTTGAGGATGTGTCACGTGGAGCATTCAGCTAAAACCGCGTCCTTGATCGCCCTTCGGCTCAGATCTTCATGGTGCAGCTGCTTCTGCTGGGCCGCCGCACCGACGAGGAGACGCTTCTGATGGTTCAAGTGCGATGGCTTGTGGATGCTTCCAACGGGATAAACCACCCCTGCCACGTGGCAACGTGGCACCTGACAGAGGGTGTTTCAGACCCAGAAATGCCTTCCGTTCGTGGAAGGGATTACCCACTGTTGGGTTTGAAGTCCATCAGGTGCCCTCGCCACCGAATCCAGGTAAAACGGGCCGTGCTTACTGCCCCCCGTCAACAAGGGGGTTACTCGCCCTGGTCCCATTAGGTCGTCTCAAAAATCATGTGGTGCACTAGGTTGCATGGCCCGAACCATGTACCAACGCCATCGATTTTTTCCGAAGGACCGATTGGACGCTGTGGGATCGCGATTGGCGGCGAAGTGAATTTGTACAACCCGCATATACGCACATTTACCCGCACATACACGTGTTGCGCGTTTGCTTGTGCATTTGTTTGTAATGATTGTGATTGTGATTCATGATTCTTCAACTTGTCACTTATACAACTTATACTCATACTTGTGTGATTTAGACCTTAACGCGCCCTGACTCTGATAAAGTGATCCACCTCTCTCCATTGCTAGGCGATGCCGCCTCAGGCGTGGGCGAAGCGGCGTGTCGATAGGTTGGCACCCCACAAAACCAGTCTCAATGACACATACCCGGGACCTACTTAAAGGGGCGATCGAATACCTAGTGGGCAGGTAACAACCATGCTTATACTGCCTGTTGATTGTGGGTTTGGGAACGTGCCCACCAGTTGATTTTGTCACCCTCAAAGTGGTGAACCCCCTTTTGGTTGGCATTGGCAGGGAAACCACCAGTGCGAAAATGTCATTTGCGCACTGTGGCTATGGTCTCTCAAGCGGATAACTCAACTTGATTCCAAGGCTCCCCATTTGTTGGACAAATCCACGCTGCTTTGCCCAGGACAACGTGACTCCGGTGGGCCTTGAGCGAAGCTGGGCTCAAGATTGTTGGGGTCGCTGATGGTCGCTGTGGCCAGAGCCGGATAGCCAGTGCAGTGTGTTGGTTGGCCAAGAAGAAAACTAACGCGAGTCGCCGACCATCCAAACGATCGGGCTGGCGTTCCTTGGACTTGTTGGTCTCAGTCAACTTGACTGATCACTTCTGCTTTGGCAGGGCCTTTGGTTGAATACGGCACCATGGGCAAGTCAGACCCTTGATTCTCAGAAAGTCAGGCCCACCCCCTCAACAATGGCGAGGACCCTTGGAATGCGTCTCATCACTCCATTTTCCCTATGGTTTTGCAGGCTCGGCAAATGGAAGGAACCTGCACCTTCCCCTCCCCTGAGATAGGAACTGGTGAATGCCAACTCAATATTGTAAGTACACCAACCTCAAAAGCTCGAACTTAACCAACCGTACTCAACAAACCGTACACAACCGCACCAACCGTGCCAGCCGTACTCCACATGGGGGTTGCTCAAAATAGGGGACCCGTTGTTGGATGGTGTTCTTTTCGGCACACCCACCTAGCCTGGCGGAATCGGACACCCATGTCGGACCCTTGGACAGCGTCTCATCGCGCCATTTTTCCTAGTCAAACCGCGCACAACCGCACCGACCGAACCAACCCGTACGTACTCGAATAAATGACCCTTCCACTGCACTGGCATGGCACCTGACAAGCTCCCCCCTCCCCACACACCCCTACCCCCCAGCCCCCCACCCCCCCTCCCCCCTCCCCCTCCCTACAGGGGTTTTCCAGGAACTTGCTCCCAGAGACGCTTGGCGAAGTGGGGAAGCGAATCCGAAGTGAGGACAGCTTCTGGCGTTTGGCCTGCTGGCCACGAGCGAGCGGACGCCCAGTGAACTGCAAGACAGCTGGACTTCCCTGCAAAAGAAATGGGTCGCGCGGCTTCAAGGACATTTAGTTCATAAAGCACCGTAAACTGGAAAGAGAGGGTGGTGAGATAGGGGGATCCCAAAATGCAGGAATTACCAGGTTGGTGTTCCTTACCCAGGCGGAAAAGGGTACCCTCCCAACAATCTGCATGGCTTGGCCAGAAATGCCACCAGCTCCGATGGGTTGCGACGGAACGTCACATGCAAGCTCATGCGTGCAAATTGTGATGAATAGCAGTTTTTGTGTGAATTCCGCCAGTGACGGAAAGACGTGCGACTCATGGTAAGGGGACATGTTCAACCATGCTTTGGTTATTTAGGTCGTCGAGGCCTTGCGAGCTGTTGCATTTGGGTATGTTCAAAATAGGGTGACCACCGAAGTTGTGGCTTTCCTTGCAGGCTTCCCTTTCAACCAACCCCCAAAAGGGTACCCCAAAAAAAGCACTCATTTGGATGCATCCAACATGCCACGTCTTCGGGCCTTTCGCACGAGGCCGCGATCCTTCTCCCTGAAGAGGCTCTGGTCTTGGAGAGCGGGGGTGGGGCAAGTTGGCGCATCAACCCGATTCAACCACCCCATTTTTGTTATTTATGTTTTGTTGTTGTTCTTTTTTGTGAGGGTCCCTTTTTAGATTGGCTAACGGGAGACCAAAAGAACAAGCGTTTTTCCCCAACAGCTGAAAGCTTTGGGGTCTCAGCCCAGATAGGCTCCGGGGTGGTCCGGGGCGGCCCTCAGGTAAGGTTCCACGAGGGTTCCACCAGGGTTCCACCAGGGTTCCGTGCGGGTTCCACGGGACTAAAAAGAGCACCGCATGCTGTTGGGGATATCACCAGAACTTATTTTTTTGTGGGACCCAACACATCTTGACACATACCCAAATGAACCACAAAATGAGGGCAAGAGGTTGGCCTTTTGCCTGGGGCTCCCTGTTTCTTCTTTGAAGGGTGGTTTCAAACATCGTCTTGTAGGGCTTTTTAAGCTGAGTGAGTTTCCTTTGGGTGTGATGCTGGAGGGGAAATGCAGGGAACCCTGTGGCGGCTTTTGCTCCAAATGCATGACACCCTTCCTTGGCGTAGGGGCACGCCTCTTCATCTTACGGTGGCAACAGGCAAACCCTGCCCTTATAACATGAAGGTTCTATTGGTGCATTTCATAATCATGCAGGCCGTGGATGTGGTGGGAGTGTGTCCATGACAGAACCCCACGCAATCTCTTGCAACGTCGGAGTGAACTGCGCAGCTGCTTTTGTCAGTGTTTCTCGCAGTGTGGGTCACTCTTTGCACCCTTTTCTACGACCCATTGTGCCTTTTTCACGGGGCAGCAGGCTGTCCGCACTGTCATTCGCATGAGGCAAGCTAAGCCCTCTGGACACCTCCCACAGAGCATCCTCTGTACCCGAGGGCTGGCAATACGTCGGCAAGCTGCTAGACTTGAACCTGTGAGGCGGCTGGATGTTTGTCGTGGGCAGTGGGCCAACAGCTGGGGGCCGAATCGCTTTTGTTATTTTTCGGGGGGACTTCTTGCAGAGTCGACATCTTAGGCAACCCGAGTTCGTGTATGTGTCCTGTGCAGGGCGCAATGTGCATTAAAAAGCTTGCCCTGAGCCAGTTTCAAAGGATCAACACGAGAGGAAAATAGAGAAACGGGAGCCAACGTCCCACTCTTGTCACTAACTTCGGCCAGGGTCAAAAGCAGGAGATGATGTCTTTTTTGGGTGGCTCTCTTTTGGGGGTCCACGCGAATTTGCAGAGGCGTGGACGTATGCTGAGGGCCATTGGGCAGCTTGCCGCAAAGTTCATGCGTCCCCTTTGATTTCCTAAGGGACAGCCACACAGATGGTCCCCTCCAAGAAAGACAGAGCCCTGAGTTCAGACTTTCCGCGGCTCCCCGGTCCCAGAGCGGTTGATTTTGGGCTGTCTTCTGAATATGCTGCAGTAGCCACACGGTGGCCGTTTTTCCATGGCAGGTGCGTGCATGTTCGCACCTTGCAGGAGCAGCCTTTGAGTGCTTGCCACTTGCCCGGTCGGAATGGCGACATTGTTTACTACGCTGGAATCAAGTTGGTTGAGTTGTCCCCTGCAGGGTTGTATGCTTAGTTTTCTTCTGGGATTGTATCGGCAATGACCAGCGTGTGAAGCACATCATCTCCCAAATAATAAGAAAGCAACACATTTGTCATCTCCATGAGCGCCGAATTTTCTCCAACATGAAAGAATGATGAGGGGGGCGGCGCAACAAATACCGATGTTTCACTTGCTTCCCGTTCTCCGATTTGCCAGACAGCTGTGGAGCTGCGGCTGGGGAAAGGGTATGGTCCGTAAAATGCTGCGCGCTCGTCTGGTGTGTTTGTCAGTGTGTGTGTGTGTATGATTGGGTGCAAGTACCCTAGTTGTGGAGGGGGCGAAGAGAGGAAGAGAGAGGGAGAGCGAGGGCGGATCTTTGCATCCGTGCTGTTGCTTGGCTCATAGCAGTGGAACGAAGCTCGGCAAGGTGCCAGAACTTGTGGAAATGGCAAAAGGCCCAGCGCACCGGCAGAACATCAGCACCCACAGAACCTGGCAGGCGCCATGGCAAGCAGCAAGACGCACTGGACACCAAACCTGCACGGGCTGAGGACTTCAGTGAATCAGCCAGTCCCAAAGCGGACTGTGCGCGTCCACCGCCTGCCGATGTCAAAGGGGAGCCGCTTTGCAGGGATCCCCAGGAGTGCGAACGTGGGGGCCCAAGCAATGAAGGCTCTGAGAGTTTGTATTTATTTATTATCTATTAGTTTGTTTTTCTCGCGCAGATGTTCCGGCAGACAAAGGCCATTTGTTCGAAAGCTGTCCAGCTGGAGGAAGTCATGCACTTGGAAGCCTCGCTTAGGCGGGTCTACTCGCTTGCCTTGCGGCAGGGGCACCTGGGTGCAACGCTGCGAGTCCTTAGGCGTTTCGCGTGTTCAGTCCATTTGGTTGCTGCCCCAAGAGCCAAGGGCCAAGGGCATCCTGAGGCCTGCGTTGGAAAGTCATTCAGGGACCCGGTGGTCGAGCAGCACGCTTGAAAGAAGTGTCGGGGTTTCACCGCGGGTCACCAGTTCGAGGGACTTTCATGGCCTGGTAGCCATCTTCATTGGCAAAGCAGTTTTGCAGGTTGCTGCCTCAGCCCAAGAGGCCAATCTGGGCGAGTCACACCGATCTCCCACTGGAGGTTGCGACCTGACCCACGAAGGTCCCTTTCGGGACCTTTTCGGGGTTGATGATTTGTCATATTCACCCACGTCAACTTCATTTTTGAATTACTATCACTTGGCTCCCCTCTTTGAATTACGATCAACCTGCCGGCTCTGCCCAATGTCATGCCTCCCATTGCCGTTCGTTTTTGCCAGCTCCGGAGGTGCTGCTTTGTCCCAGGCCAGATTGAACGCGGGGGGGGGGGTTCAGGCAGCGTGAGGGACGAGCAAGCTAGATCTTGCTGATGCTAATGTGTACCTACGCTAGAGGTAGCTTGCAGCATTCTGTAGCTCTGCAGCTCAGTTTGAGAACTTTTGGAGCCGTGATTTCACGGCGGTTGTCGTAGGTTTGAAACCACGAGCACGAGTTAATGCGATGTACAAGTACAGATACCTCACTGTGGACTGGAACAAGCTCACCCGTCCTGAATGTATTGTGGCTGTGTCATGCAGGTATGGGTTTCTTATGACATTTGCTAGGGTACTGTAGTGCAATTTGCTTATGCCTACAAATTCAGAACGTGTGCGGAGGTAGTGTGTTTGTTTTTGTGCCTGCGGATGCTTTGCAAGTGCGCTTTTTTCATGCATTTACTTGCTTGCTAGCTGCACGGGGCTTCCACTACCTGGGTTACATGATCATCCACATGTGATCATCAAGCCATGAAGGGTTCCTCCACACTCTCAAAGGGACAGAATCGAACTATTTGCCCGATCTTTGGAGCTGCTTCGCTCAATTTTGCTATATGTATGAAGCCTGCAATAGGAAGCAGGGTCAATACAGAGTCTTACATGCAGGGCACCCCATTGCTACGCAGCCACGGCACCTGTCCCCCGCCGGCCGCTCGGCTCTTGGCTTGCTGAGTAGTTAGGGTCGCTTGGGGTCCGGCGATAGGCCGACGCTCAAGAGGGGCGGGCACATTCGGCCCGCCACAGGCTGCTCAAGGACCGAAGGGCTGGCAGCGCCTGACTTTGATAGAAATGGCGCAGATGTCAAATGTGCGTTCAATTATCTTGGATGGCTCGTCTAGCGTGCTGATCCAGTGATGATATGAGTGGGTACCTGGGAGTCGGTAGCGGACGGTTGGCCCGAGCTTCCTGCCTCCCCACCCGCGTCTTGAAAGAGATTGAAAGATCAGGTGCACAAATGTTGGGCCTTTGGCAGCAGTGAACCCTTGGTTGGTTGGAGGGGGCGGGGGAATCTGGGGCTCGTAAGGGTGTCCGATTTCTAGCCCCTCTACATAACATAGCATATCATGCCATAGCATAAGATTACGTACATGCATAACAGCACATAACACAACACAACACAACGCAACACAACACAACACAACATAACTAACATGCATGCATAGTATACATACATATATACAAACCGTTTCCTCAACTGCCCCGGGCTCGACTCCTCGAGGATTCGTGCGGCGAGGGACGCGCTTCGGCGCGCCATGGACACAGGCTACTTGCAGCAGATCGGCCTAGACACCCGGACCGCGCCTGTGGCCGTCCTGTCCAGGAGATGGTCGGGCTTTTCCAGCCTTTCTCCAAGGAAGCTCATGGGTTCCGGAACCTTCCCCGGGTTCCATGTGAAGGCCCAGCTTCTGCGTTAGGCCAGCTTCCGCGCTCAGCTCCCAATTTGTTTCCATGTTTCCAGCAGGACCGCGGCCTCGGGCATGCCTGCTGCAGCCGGAGCGAGCGCGGCGGGCGCGGCGGGCGCGGCAAGCCCAGCAAAGGCGCCGACAGCCGGAGAGAGTTGGTCGGTTTTGGGGAGGTTCGTTGTATCTGCTCAAGTTGCTGGTTCTTTGTGTTTGCTGCTTGGGTTTTGGTTGTTGCTTGTGGTTCTTGGTGTCTTGAAAGCGTTTCTGGTTTTCGGTCGGCTGGTTGTCTTGTTGTTTTGTTGCTCGAGCGCGAGCCCGGGAGCTGCGCCACCAAAGGGGTTCGCGTTGGCTGCTGCCGAGGCGGCGGCGTCCGACTTTGGCAGCGACCTGCGGGGCAAGGGCTTTGACAGGAGACCATTTTTTTTTGTCCCCCCAGTCTTGCTGTTTTTTGTTTGTTTTTTCCTGTTTTCTGGGGGAGGTCGTTTTTTTTGGGGGGGGAGGGGGGGGTGGGGGGGGGGGGTGCGTTAAGATGGCCTTTGGGGGCAGGTATGGGGCAGGCTCTGTCCTAAAACATGTTTGGCATTTGTCATGTCCATGTTTGGATTAACAACCAGTTCACTTAGAAACCAAACCCACCCTGCGTAGAGGTTCCTCTATAATTTCGCATGCTTTGGGAATTGAAATGGCTTGGTGTCCTTTTCGTCAAATTTTAGTTTATCTGGGGTAGCGAGTTTGCCTGCCATTTTGCATGGATGCTTAGAGCCAGCCGCCAAGGAAAGCTTACGTAACAAGAATACGCAGGGGTTGGCAAGACTTCCTTGGATGTGCAAGGGACAGAATGCCTTGTGCAGTGCAAAGGGCCATCGGCCATGAACAAGACAGCACGTTTGGCAAATGATAAATAAAGCCAAACAAGCAAGCAGGCAGGCATGCAGGCAAGCAAGCGGAGGCAATCAGAGGCAAAGCAGGCACGCATGCAAGCAATCAAGCACAGTCGGTTTTGGCAGATTAATTGCTTTTCTGTGCTGTAGTGAACTCAAGCCTTCCTAATTCCCCCAAAAAAGGGAAGCCAGTGCACATTTCAAAGCAGCTGCCAAGACAGGTGCAGGAACTCGGGCACCGCAAAATGGCTCACTTGCGGAGGAGTCTCTTATTGGCTGTTCTTAGCACAAGTTTCGGACTTTGTATGTAAATACTTTTGTGTACAGATATTTGGTAGGTGGCCTTAGTTCAATTCATGCTCTTTCTTGTGCAGCAGGAGGCGTTTTTACACCTCGGTCTACGCACCTGAGCGTGGGCAACCTTTCCACCAAGTTGCAACAGGTCAGCCTAAGTCTCAACACAACCGGGCACAATTGACTTTTTCATGACTGCATGCACTTTGTGGTTGCTATGTTGTTCACTCCTCGCCTGCTTAGTGCGGGGGCCGAGTCCGGCTATTGTTTTGCTGCGGTTTCCTGTGAGGAGTGCCGTGGTCCGCGGCAACCACCCACCCTGGCTGGTGCCAAACGAAGCTCGGCCTATATTACCTACAACTTTGGATGCTTATTTGGCCATGGTCAAAAGCCCACTAAAATAGACCAAAATGGGTGGTGAGCCTACCCCAAAATGGGATCCCATTGGTTTTGACAACCACGGCCATTTGTTTTCCGCGGTGGCCCCCTTTTCCTTGTGGGTTTTCACGGGCCAGAAGCCCTGTCACGGTGCGACACGACGCCCAGGCCGGCCAGGACACAGGCCTGCAGGCAGGTGGGCACTGGAAAGCCAAACACGCGGCGAGGGAGCGAGGGAGCCAAGTGTTCTGCCCATTTGGCGAGCTCACCGATTCAGATGTAAACAGCTTATTCCGACCATGAAGATCCTTGGGGATGCCTAACTCGAGTTGGTTTGGTGAACTTAGTTTTCGCATGCATGATGCCCATAGACGCATTTTAAGAGGGAGAGGGAGAGAGAGGGAGAGAGAGAGAGAGAGATATAGCATGCATTTAAACATGCCAATGAACCATATTCTCCAAGCCTTACCAATACATGGCTTATTCTGTCCCAGCATTGTTACGGATACAACTTTCATGGTCCGCTTGTTCAGTTTCAGCGTTGCAAGCAGTCATTTGACTGATTGAATCCACGCAAAGAGTCATGTGAGCCACCCGGCAGCCTGCAGCAGTGTGCGGGTCATGAGAGATGAACATGAAGCCTCCGCAAAGGTTGAAGATTGGAATCAATTATAGATTATTGATGTCGGAGTTTGTTGTGTGAAATATGCTTGAATTCCGTCGTGAAAGCGACTATCACTTCATCCAGGTGTGTCTCCTCAATTCCTGTGGCAGGATCCACCTGCCTTGATATGGGGAGCCTTTTCAGCAGGGATCCTTTACTTGGCTTGCACCTCAAGCCTTCCAGACGAATGCAGGTGGTGAACAGCCTCACCGGAGAGCGGGAGCCTTTCCGGCCGTTGAACGCAGCTCGGCACAGAACGGCCGATGCCTTGTCAAGACAGGAACTGTCAGCAGTTGTAGGCTCAGACTACAGGATGGCAGTCTGAAGAAGAAGCCTCTTGCAATGCCCTTTTGGAGGGGGTTGAACAACTTCCATTGAAAACCATTGTCATTTGGAGGGGCCCACCTGGTTTTGACACCTCCTACTGTGCCAGAGGGACATGTGATTTTCCGCCAGGGGAAGAAGGTGATTTGGTACACGTGCGGGCCGACCGTCTATGACGTTGCGCACATGGGCCATGCCCGCGCCTACCTGACCTTCGACATCCTGCGGAGAATCATGACGAACTATCTGAAGCTTGGCCCCGCGAAATTGCTGGCCGGTAAACGATATGTGAAATACGTGTCCGGCGCGTGTCAGACACAAGTGGTAAACAACAAGATGACACACACACACACATATATATATAATTATATATCTCGGTATATAGATATACCCTTATATATATATATGGAGGGAGGGAGAGGGTGAGAGGGAGAGAAAGAGAGAGAGAGAGAGAGGGAGGAGGAGAGAGCTAGATGCTGTTCAATTATGTAAAACATTGGCGACACATGCATACATATAACATGTGTATGTACCAGAGCGTTGGCAAAGCGTGTCGTGCAAACCTGCTTCGCTCCGTTGCTCCGTTGCTCCGCTCCGTTCCCCTGTTGTTCCGCAAACCTGTTTCGCTCCGTTGCTCCGTTGCTCCGCTCCGTTCCCCCGTTGTTCCGCAAAGCTGTTTCGCTCCGTTGCTCCGTTGCTCCGCTCCGTTCCCCCGTTGTTCCGCAAAGCTGTTTCGCTCCGTTGCTCCGTTGCTCCGCTCCGTTCCCCCGTTGCGCCGCAAAGCTGTTTCGCTCCGTTGCTCCGTTGCTCCGCTCCGTTGCTCCGCTCTGTTGCTCCGTTGCTCCGTTGCTCCGTTCCCCCGTGGTGGCGCAAAGCTGTTTCGCTCCGTTGCTCCGTTGCTCCGCTCCGTTCGTTGTGTTGCTTCAAAGCTGTTTCGCTCCGTTGCTCCGTTGCTCCGCTCCGTTCCCCCGTTGTTCCGCAAAGCTGTTTCGCTCCGTTGCTCCGTTGCTCCGCTCCGTTGCTCCGCTCTGTTGCTCCGTTGCTCTGCTCCGTTCCCCCGTGGTGGCGCAAAGCTGCTTCGCTCCGTTGCTCCGCTGCTCCGCTTCGTTGCTCCGTTGCTCCGTTGCTCCGTTGCTCCGTTGCTCCGCTCCGTTCCCCCGCTGTTCCGCAAAGCTGTTCTGCTCCGTTGCTCCGTTGCTCTGCTCCGTTGGGCCGTTGTTGCGCGGATCTGCCTCGCTCTGTTGCTCCGTTGCTGCGCTGCGTTGCCCCGCTCCGTTGCTCCGTTGCTTCGCTCGATTGGCCGTTTCTCCTAGAGCGAGTTTGGTCGTTTTAAGAGCTGAGTTCCCGATCGCTAACTGACTCCCGAGTACTTCAGATAGCATGAGCAGCCTAAATGTCATGTTTATGAGGGCAAACCTCACTTTAAAGAAAGGTAGGTTGCCTCCCTTGCTTGAAGGCGAAAACCTGATGGCAGCCAAGCTTGCTAAGCAATCGTTTTGAGCGACACGGAGCTAACCGGATTTGCGCGAGAAAGCCGGAAAACCGAGAAAACCAAGAAAACTGGAAAACAGAGAAAACCGATAAAACCGAGAAAGCCGTGAAAACAGAGGGAACCTAGAAGACCGAGAAAGCCCAAAGAACCCAGAAAATCGATGCTTGTGCGGTTTTCGCGTTTTCGCGGTGTTCGCGTTTTCACGGTTTTCGCGGTTTTCGTGGTTTTCGCGGTTTTCGCGTTTTGGCGGTTTTGGGGGCTTTCGCGGTGTTCGCGTTTTCGTGGTTTTCGCTGGTGTTCGCTGCGTTTTTGTTGTTAATAATATGTTTCAACCACTTGTGTTTTGAGCCCCAGCAGTCTCAGAGATAACATAGATAGATCGATAGGTACATAGGGCAAGATAGGATAGGACACGGCAAGCTAGGCCAACGTGGGATAAGACAGGATAAGATGGGATCAGACATGATAAGATAGGATACGACGGGAAAATACAGGATAAGATAGGCTCAGATAAGATAAGGCAGGACAATTTGTGATAAGATCAGATAAGGCAGCTAGGATAGATAAGGTAGATAGCACATATATATATATATATGTGATAGATATGATAGACAAGGTAGATAAGCCATGTAAGGTAGATCAGGTAGATAAGACAGGACAAATAGAGAAGATAGACGCGATGAGATAAAGAGGACAAGCAGGAAAGATAGGGTAGATATGGTAGTTAGGAGAAAATCAGATAGATAGGATAGATAGATGATAGATAAACAGATAGACACATAGGATAAGATAGGCTACGGTCGGATAAGATAGGATAAGGCACGGCAAGATAGGCTAACATGGGGTAAGGTAGGACAAGATGGGACAAGGCAGAGTAAGATAGCATGGTAGGATAGAAACGATTCATAAGCTACATGCGATGAGATAGAAAGGAAAGATGGGACATACAGGGGAGACAGGATAGATAGGTAGATAGGTTGATAGATACATAGGAAAAGATTGGGTAAGATAAGGTAAGATATGTCAAGATAGGGTAAGGCAGGATAAGGTAGGATAATATGGGGTAAGATAGGATGCGAGGGCTGCGAGGGGATAAGATAGGACAAAGCAGGAAAGATAACTTAAGATAGGGTAAGACACGATAACATACGATAAGACAAGACAAGGTAGGTAATGTCGATAAGGTAGATATGATATGATAGATAAGAGCGATAAGACTTACATATACGATGAGATAGATAGGAACGATAGGATAGATAGGATAGCTGGGTAGGCTGGTAGATTGATAGATAGGCACATAGGATGAGATAGGTTAAGATAGGGACATGCAGAATAAGACATGATGAGACAGGATCACATGGGATATGATAGAATAAGAGAGGAGAAGACGGGGTAAGATAGGATAATATAGGATTATTTTGGGTAAGGTAGGATGAGATAGGATAAGGTCGGGTAAGATAGGGTAAGATAGGATAAGATGGGGCAAGACAGGATTGACTGATACATAGATGTATAGATAGATGTATTATAGATAGATAATTCGATTTATACAAAGGATACGATAGGCTAAGATAGGATAAGACACGGCAAGATAGGCCAACATGGGATATATAGGACAAGATAGGATACTACAGGATAATATAGGATAAGATAGGACAATACAGGATACGATAGGAAAGACAGGATAAGACAGGATAATGTATAATAAGATAAGATTTGGTAGGTAAGGTAGATAAGGTAGGCAGTATAGATATGATCGATATGATAGACAAGGCAGATAAGACACAACAGATAGACCAGATAGAAAATAGGGACAACATAGATAGGCTTGATACGACAAGACAAAAAGGACAGATATGATATCTCGATAGATAGCTATGTAGATAGATAGATAGACACATGGAAGAAGATAGGATACGATAGGAGAAGATGGGAGAAGGTAGGATAAGACAGGATTGGACAGCATACGGCAGGATATGGTAGGATAATCGCAACATCGGAACGGCGCAACGGCGCGGCAGCGCAACAGCGCAGTGGTGCAACAGCAGAACGTCGCGGCAGCGCAACGGCGGAGCGCAGCAGTGCAGCGGCGCAACAGCGCAACGGCGTAACAGCGCAATGGCGCAAATGCGCCAAGGCGCGACAGCGTAACAGCGCAATGGCGCAACAAAACGGCGCAACGGCGCAGCGGCGCAGCGGTGCAGCGGCGCAGCCGCGCAACGGCGTAACAGCGCAGCGGTGCAAACGCGCAACGGCGCAACAGCGCAGCGGCGCAACGGCGCAGCGGCGCAACGGCGCAGCGGCGCAACAGCGCAACGGCGCAACGGCGCAGCGGTGCAGCGGCGCAAGGGCGCAGCGGCGCAGGGGCGCAGCGGCGCAACGGCGCAGCAGCGCGACGGCGCAAGAGCGCAACCGCGAACGGCGCAGCGGCGCGACGGCGCAGCGGCTCAGCGGCGCAACGGCGCAGCGGTGCAGCGACGCAACGGCGCAACAGCGGAACGGCGCAGCAGCTCAACGGCGCAGCGGCGCACGTCAACGGAGGCGGCTTCAGCGGCGCAACAGCGCAGCGGTGCAGCAGAAAAGCAGCGCAGCAGCGCAACAGCAGAGCGGCGCAAAGTCATCAGCGCAGCAGCGAGCAGCGCAGCAGCGCAACAGCGCAAAGCAGTTTTCCGACACAGATCGCCAACACGCTCGTATATACATATAAAGTATAGCAGTTTTCGTATATATTGGTACATGCTTCCGGGGGTAGCGGACGGACCCCAATGCGAAGATTCAGCAAACTTGCTGAAAGAAGTGCGGCCTGATGAGCTAATCCAATGGAGGCGGAGGCCTTGCATCAGACAGACAGGCCAAGCCACTCAAGTCACGCCCGTGAAGCTACACATGCAATAGCCACTGCGGAGGCAGAAAATCCGCCACCAGCAGGTGTTAGGGAGTTCTCCCATTCTTCTTGTTGTCCATCCATAGGGGGAGCAACGCGAAGCCAGAAGGCGGGCTTCCATTGTAGGCTTGCAGGCTTCCACGCTCGGCCATCACGGGGGTGCAGCATTGTTGTTTTGTGTGTCTGTGTTTTTGTAAGGGTACCCGTTTTGGGGTCGGTTGCAAGCGAAACCACAGGACACCACGCAAGGAAGTGGGTCGCCCCAAAATATTGACGCATGCCCACTTAGACCTCAAGGGCAAGAAGGGTGTGAGATCAAAAGGACGGAAGCTCATACATTCATATGTATATACATAAATATATACATATATATATATAGATATAAATATATATATATAATATATATATATATATGTAGATGTAGTCCACTAGAATTTGGCGGCCCTTTCCGTGGCACCCTTTCCCGCAATTTGTGCAGCAATCAGATGAAAGCGATGTGGATGTGTGCCATCGGTGGGCTCATGGAGATTAGCTTTTAGGACGTTTTAGGATGGCCACCGGCCGTTTTTCGCATGTCTCTTAGCAAGACAATTTCCAGAAACAGTCCCGCAGTGTTGGATAGTGGGTTATGTGCTGTGAGGGCAGAAACGTGGCAGCTTCAGCTTGGCGGAAGTTTGCAGGAAGTCTCCAGGCGACTTCCTACCTGCATGTGTTGCCTAGTCATCGCTATCTTGCCCTTGCCATGCGGCGTTTGCATCCTGTGGCTGAGGAACTTCGAGGTGAAGTACCAGCATCTCGGAGCTTTCAGACAAATTTTCCGCGGGTACTTGTATAAAGGGGCAGGGTACCTAGTAAGTGGGTAGCAACCAGGGATGTAACCCACTTACCATGGTGTAAGCTTTTTAAGTGGATTATAACCATGGTTGTTACCCACTTGCTAAGCACCCGGGGCTCTCCCGAAAGCTCAGGACTCGGAGACGTTCGGATTGGAGGCTTAAGGTTTCCACCCGCCGGGCCCGTGTCAAATTTCCAGGGGTTTTCAGTCCATGAAAATCTACTTGGCCGCTTCGGAGCGCCTTATTTTCTTGAGCCAAAACATGTCAGTAGTCTCAACTGTACAACTGTATATGACAACATGCGTATTGGGCTACATATTTCAACACTCCTCCTTGCTGGAGGGTGCTTGATCACCCGCACAGCAACTATACAGTGCGGTAGTCGGAGCCTGGACCAGGGCCTTACGAATCTAGAAGACTCATCTGGCCTTTACTCTTGCTTTGAAGTAACACAAATCCGGAACGGTTCATTGTGTCCTTCATTTGGACTCCGGGTACTGACTTTGTCAGCACATCAGACCTGTTCCGCTTGCCTGGTATGTGTTCTACCTTTAAGTGATTCATCGCCACACGTTCCTGTAACCACAGATAACGAGTTTGAATGTGGCGTGCCTTTCCCAGGCCTACTCTATTAACCGTGCCTTTGGCTGCGGTTGCATCAGACTCTACTAGAACCTCTACCTCAACTCCAAAGTCTTGAAGGATGGATTGAAGTTCTAATCCTACAGAACCGCCTTTCACTAAAGCGTAGTACTCACTCTCTCCAGTGCTCAATGCTATCGTCGACTGGACGTTGCTTGAGTGCTTCAGTGTATGGCTACCATAGAGGGCAACCATGCCTGTAGTGCTTCGCCTAGTGACAGCGTCTCCTGCATGGTCAGAATCAACCTGTATACGGACCTTCGAGGGTTTGGCTTGTCTCCCAAACACTTGACAAAGATCAGGATACTTCAGCAAATATCTGCACAGTCTCTTCAGGTCTTGCATCGCCGCCTCGGTCGGGGTGACCATCTTCCTTGAAAGATTCTTCACAGCGTGCGAAAGATCAGGACGATCTTGACTGAGGTACGCTGCTCGCATCACACTCGACCTATAAAGTGAAGCTGCTTCTCGTGCCAACGGAGGGCTGTTAGCCTCCAAAAGCTGCTGCTCCACGGACTTCTGGATGTCTGGGGTCTCAGTGCCCTTCGCGTTCACCATTCCCAGATGTCTCACCAAAAGTTCCACATGACGGCGGTCAGGCTCCAAGAAAACCGCTGATTGGCCTTCGTGCATGCCAATGCGGATCAGACGATTCAAGAAATGTTCTGCGCGATCATCTCCATCCTCGTCTCCCAGCATTCCGAGCCGTTTCAGCTCGTAGGCACTCCTTAAAGTGGAATCCAGCTCATCCAAAGCTTCTTGATCACCAAGTGCAAGAAAGTCGTCTCCATGAACCAACGCTCTGCACCCTGTGCTCGGTTTGTAAAAGCAGGAACCATTGCTGCGGCCACGCTGAAACCCATGCTTCAAAAGAAGTTGGGTATAATGGTCTTGCCATATTGCTGGCGCGTCTTGGCAACCATACATGCTCTTCTCCAACAAACCACAGAAGCCTTCTTCTGCGTCTTCTGGTGGAAGTTCAACGTATATGCGTCGCTTCGGTACTCCGTAACAGTGCGCTCGACTTATGTCCCAGAGACCGAGCTTCAGTCTCCGGCCCTTGGCTGACACCCGGTCTGTTGCCCAGGCACTCAGCAGGTAGCGCGCCGCCTCCAACGGTGGCGTTGACGAGAACAGGAGGTTCTGCGGCAACTGTTCCTCCGGCTTCTTAGCTGCCTTAATTTCACGGGCAACTAATCTAGACCGGTAGTTTGGCTTTTCAGGATCTCCTTTGTTCGTGTCTAACCATCTCACCGTGATTGGACGAAGTCCCTCTGCGTAGCATTGTGTTACCGGCACCTTCCGGTAAACTCCTTGCTTCTTGAAGTAGTCCATCTCAAGAGTTCTTGCCTTCTTAACTTCTTCCGCTGGTAGAAGTCCTCCGTTCACATCATCCCAGTACTCTTCAATGTAGCCTGCTGGAACAACAGGTTCCTCACAGATTGGCCCTGATGTATTCGACTCCATTGAGTTAAGCTCACCCTTCTGTACAAGATAAGCTTTGACTGTCCGAAGGACAGCTTTGACCAGCGCAGGTGGGTACCTGGCGGCCTGTTTGGCAATTCCACCAATGAGGTGTACATGCCTGTGCCTGGGATCTTTCCCTGCCTTGTTGCTGCACTCACCTTCCAAGAGCTCAGCAAGCTCCCGGCTATTAGTGAGCCAACCGGTCTCCTTTCTCACATAGCCTGTGCCTTGAAGACCACGGCAGTCTGTCGCCATCATCTCCCATCGGCACATCGGCCCTCGGACCAAATATGTGTCCGGGCGATCCGTCAGTTCCTTGACTTCAGGATCTTTCCACGAAGTGGCATTCCAGGGCGCCTCGTGCAAGAACAGGCGTCCTGCCTTCAGCTGCTTCCTGTAGAAGCTGCATGAGTTGTGCAAATGCTCCAATGCTTTATCCATACGGATCTTACGTTGATCCGGGCTGACCCTGTACTTGTTGATGTTCTGCAAGTGGCTGAATTGATCACACGGCGGACTCCCAGTCAGTAGTACTGGTTCGTCGCGATCAATCAGTTGGTTTACGGCCCCGACGTCTTCTGGCCTGCTAAGGTCCCAGAACGAACCGTCGGGTTTAGCCTCCCCAAGGTCGATTGCGAAACCAGGCTTTAAACCAAACCTGCTCGCCTCCTTAGAGAATCGTGCTGGACTGTACACTTCCATGATGTGCACTGCGCTTAGCTCGCAGCTGATGTTGGCTAGAGTCTCAATTCGAGATCTCTACCTCCTGCTGCTCATAGACCTGCTTGATTCTCCTTTCGGTCATCCTCTTCACCACCTCCTTTGCCCTGCTCAAAGACAGTCCTCCCGCGTCCGGGGGCTGCGGTAGTTGCTCCAGCAGGTGGCTCTCCAGTCTGATCTCTCAAATCTTCAACTGATACCTCTCTTCTCTCCTTGGGGTGGCTGGACCTTCAGCTTAGGTCCAGCGGCTATCCTGAGTTCTCCCGGTCTTTTCTGAGGCTTGACCGGTGAGGCTTTAGCCTTACTCCCGCAGGCGTGTTGCTACTGCTAGGCTCTGCAGGTGCACGTTTCAGGCTTGACCTCTCCTCTGGGTTGTCAGGGTATGGCAAAATGCCTTCATCCCTGCGATCCTCACTAGCTTGCACGGCCTTGTCGGCCGGCGCTCCAGCTGCGTCGTCAGCTGTCACATCCCTCTCAGGGGCCTCGTTCTTCTCATCCCTTTTCGATCTCTTCTTCCTCTCGTGTTCTTCCAATCTACTCTTGCCTTCCTCATCTTGTTGCATCAGAGTCACAATTCTGGCTCTGCATGCTTCCGTGTGTGGCAACACGGTAGATTGGCCCAGCAAAATGCATGTGCATCCTGGGCACCCATCTGTAGGCGTGTACTTCTCGACGTCTGCCTTCCGGATGTAGATCCTCTTCTGCATAGGTGGCGCCATGACATGAACTGCCGGTGGCCCCTCCATCCTTGGCTCTCCAACCAAGACAACGGCTTCTCCAGCCGCTCCGGCACGTGGCGTGCCCGGTGACCTTCGTGCAGTCACCTCCCATGGAAGCCCTCGTAGGGCATCCCAACCGTCGGCTACCCAACGGTCACAGTCCGCCAGTCTGCGGACTCCAGTGTTGACACCATCTGCTGTGATCACGAAAAGTGATCCGGTACGACCAGGGTGGCCGATGTACCGGCCTTCCTTAAGATGTCGTACTCCTTTTCCTACCTCACGGTAGTATAACTTCTCGCCTATAGCGATCGCTGGCTTTCGCCAGTTCTTACCACAACGCCTATGTTCAGGCGTGCGGCCGTCCGGTCCTTTGCGGTACCGGCACATCAGGTCTGCCGCATGTCGCGGAAGCCATGCCAGGACGGGATCGTCCGCACGTAGAACCTTGCCGATCATCTCTTCTAAAGAAGGCCTCAAGACTCTCACCTGCCTCTTGACCTCACGGACTGCATTTTCCGCAAGTCCGTTGCTCCGGTGGTCACCCACCGGGGACTCCTGTGGAACATTTTCCACTCCAGCCTCACGGGCTGCCTGCTCCTTAAGAGCAACACTCGAACGCTCACCATCACTCATCATAACCGCTCTCCGATAGCCTAAGAGCTTCAGAAAGTTGCAAAGAACTTCACGGCATAGGGTGTAGGACCCTTTGCATCCACAAAAGTGGCTGCCACGGACAACGTCCGGCTGTCTTTGATCACCAAGATAGGCTTGGCTCTTCCATCTTCCTTGCCATCTGTAGTCATGAAGGTGTAGTCGCTCGCGATGATGGGTAAACCGTCATCTATCTTACTCTCCTCATCTCGAGACCTGTGTTGCTGACCCAGGCCTCTCCCGGCAACGCAATGCCGGCACCAAGTGCTGTACTGAACATGGCCTGTGGACTCATGCTCGTCCAACTCCGCCCTTGTCGGGTTCGCTGGTGCGTGCACCAACGCAGGCGGTGCAATCTCCTCACTCTCCTCTTCTCTCTCAGGAACACGCTCAGGTCGGCCCTCAGGTGCCCTCATCTCCTCGTCCGGCGGGCACGGCATCATCTCACTGTGGGCTGCCGCCCAAAACCCTGGTAGAAGTTGTAGACACCTTTCTCCTGGTACACCGGAATCCATGCCTTCGCATGGTGCTTGTTCTTCTCCTTCTCAATGAGCTCCAAGATCTTGCCAGAAACCTTAGAGTCCTGCGGGATCAGATTCCCGCCATGCTCATCTAGCACCGCAACTCTGCCATGCTTCAAGCATTTGTAGGCCGAGACCAAGGGTTTGTGTACCGGAGCCAACGGGCCTGTGACACTACAGCAGTGCCCAAACTCTCCGGTTCCTTTGAACACACCCGTACCGGTCCCACGGACCAGCTCACCTGAGGCCGTCTCAGTTCCTTCCTTGACCGGCACTTTGTCTGCCCAGTCTGATGGGATTGCTGTCTGGGCTGCACCGGTGTCCAAATTGAAGCGGACCCATTCCATAGCCTGGAGATCCTCTCCAGCTGTAAGTGCGCCCAATTCAAACATACCCACATCGAGCTCTCCTTCGGGTTGTTCTTCTTCATGGGCTCCCTCACCTGTGTCCTCTTCTAGTGAGTTCGCTCCTTTGTGCTTACCCTTGCTCTTGCCTTTCTTTCCGCCTCCTTTTGAGCCTTTGCTTGAGCCTTTGTTTGAGCCATCCTTCTTTTTACTCCAGCACTCCGCAGCTTTATGCCCGGCTTTACCACAGTTAAAACAAACTATGTCCTTGGAAGCTGAACCTTTTCCGCCACTGCCCTTGTCTTTACCTTTGCCCTTACTTTTGCCCTTTCCACCGGACCCCTTGCCTTTGACCAAGCTGTTGATGACCTTTGTGAGGCTGTCCACGTCCATAGGCGCCGGACCACTGTCCGATGAGGATGCTGCGCCAGGGCGTGAAATCGGTGCCTTACCTCCCAAAGAGGATTCAATCACTAGGTCAACTTCTGATTTCATCTGTGCGTAGGTTGTGAGGCGTCCTTTGTTCAACAAAAGGTGGCGTTCAATGTCTGAGGGCACAAGCAACTCCAAGCTGGTCGCCTTTATGTCTTCTGACAGGCGTTCTCGCTCACCAGCTTCATTCTTGCGATTTTCATATCGCCTGAAAAGGTCTTCGAGTTGCTCTATCGCAGCCCTCACATTTTCCCACCGTTTCACACGTTCTGGGTTCAATATCGCCCGGAGTATGTTTCTCTTCCGTCCGGCGGTTAAGGGATCCCACCGGCGGTGGATTCTTCTCCACGCTTCGAACCCATTAGAACAGCCAATCACCAAGTCCTCAGTCTCTCCATGGGTTAAGGAAGAAAGCAAACGAAACAATTGGTTTTCCATGTCTGGTAAACCGGACACCCCGTCCGGCTCCCCATGCGCGGCCTCGACTTCGTCCACAGTGATGTCGTCAGACCCATCCTGATCGAGGCACCAATCCAACACTTTCCCGAACTCCTTCCCAAAGATGCTGACAACAAGGTTTGTGACTGAACGCACCCACTTCCGGAACGTATGCTCTTCATTGTTGAACCGTTCCGGCTTACCAATCCCTTTTGTGTCAACCAACAGCTTCCTGGGTTCTTCCCTCTTTGTATTTCTAGCCAATTCTGTCATGCTTTCGGCCAGCCGGGTCAACAAGGCAGTTTGTTCCTGCTGCCTCTGTTGCTGCTCGCGCAACACTCTATTTTCCTCAAGGATCTGCTGCAGTTGCGCTTGTATGGCAGCTAATTCTGCCATCAGCCCTCGGCAGACTATACGTCTGCCTCGCTATCCTCGGCGGGTTCTTCCACCAGGACCTCGGAACCCGAAGTGTAGGTTTCCGAGTCCGTGGACTCCTGCTCAGTCGAAAAGCGGATTCCGGACCACTTCTGCCGCGGAGCTCCCGGTGGCTTCTGCTTGGGCTTGAGGAACACCGGTGGGCCTTTGCTGCTTTTGGCAACTTCCTCACCCGGCTTTTCCTCGGGCTGCTCCTTGGGCTGCAGCTTGGGCTTCAGCTTGGGCTTGGGCTGCAACTTGACCTTTGCTGCAGGCTTGCTGGATGCTGCCTTGGGCACAGGTGGCGGCTTCTTCGCCGCGGGCTTGGGGTTCACTGCAAGGGCCTTTGATGCAGTGGTGACAGCAGCAGGTGCGATAGGCGTCGCGCCCTTCGCGCCCTTGCCTTGGCTCGCGATGCGCGCCGCACGCTCCAACACCCACGGGTATTGGGCGCGGTGCCTCTCGTCGCACGAGCTGCAAGCCTAGCAACTCACGGGCCAACACCTGGGCCCTGATCGCTGCCGTAGAGGCAGCTCCGGCTGTGCCCTGAGCCGGTGATTTACGCTCGGCGATTTCCTGAGCGATTGCCGCGTTCCTCAGGCGGTAGTTGCTGGCCAGTGCAGACTCCGGGGTGGCTTTGCCTGCACGCAGTCTGCGCAGTGCTGCCTCTTGCGTGGCTAGCGCCACACTTATCACGCGGCCTGCAGACTTCGCCGCGGCTGCCACCTCCGGCAGCAATGCAATTGGCCCAGTGCCTGGTGCTGCTGCTTCCTCAGCTGCTGCGGCTGCTTTGGCAGTGGGCTCCTCCTCCTCCTCCGAGGTGCTTCCACTGCTCGGCCTTCTCTTACGGCGGGTCAACTCCCGCTCTGGCCTTTGCCTTGGACCACCTGGAGGGGTCTTTGGCTGCACGTTCCTGCCAAAGCCTTTGGGGATGGCCACCTCGTAGCCGTACTCTTCCTCGAACTTATCGAGGGCCTCCTGGACTGCAGGCGGGATCGGGTTGTTGCGCTTCAAGTTCAACTTGGTCAAGCCCCGCAGGAACCGGTAGGACCTCGCCTCCTTGGACCGGCGTCCGTCCTTCCACTTACCGGCTGAGTTCTCCTGCACGCGGGGCCAGGGCGCCTTGCTCTTCTTCTTCTTGCCCTTCTTGCCTTTGCCCTTTCCCTTGCCTGCTTCCTCGGGCTTCTCCTCAGCTGCTGCTTCTGCTGCTGCTGGTGCTGGTGCTGTGCTACTGGCAGCCTCTGGATGCGATGAGGACGGGGCTGCCAGGGCGATCAAAGGAGATCGCCAGTTGCCCCAGGCGTCCGAGTCCGACGCTGAAGCTTCTGTGGATCTATTGACGATCCACCCTTTGCGCGGCGGCTTCTTCGGCTCTGGGCGCTTATCCTCTCCTCTCTTCTTTCTCTTCTTTGGCGGCTCCTCTGGCTCTTCCAGCAGCTTAGCTGAGATCCTCTCTGTCTCAGCTGCCTGCTGGGCAACGTTCTCCTTGTTGGGGGACCAGTCAGGTCCTGAAGCCAATTCTTCTGGATCCTCTTCAGCTCCTCCAAGCTGTGGCTCCTCCACCGGCAGATCAGCTGCCGGCACAGACCCGGTCTCCTCCACCGGGGCCTCTTCGGGCGGCTCCTCGGTCTCTGGCACGACCGAAGCGCCCTCCTCGCCTGGCGGCTCTACCGCCGCCGGGCTCCTGCCGCGTCCGCGGCCTCCCCGCCTCCAAGGCGGTACTGATCCTCGCCCTCTGCTGGCGAAGTACCAAATTGAGCGATTAGGCCCCTCTGAACCTTTACTGCTCCCCGCTACCATGAAAATCTACTTGGCCGCTTCGGAGCGCCTTATTTTCTTGAGCCAAAACATGTCAGTAGTCTCAACTGTACAACTGTATATGACAACATGCGTATTGGGCTACATATTTCAACAGTCCAGGATGCAGGCTTTTGCGATTAGAGGGGGTTCTGTTGCACAGAGCATCACCGGAGCTGCGGATGTCCTCATCACAATGGGGAACAGAGGCGCGGATCGGCCTTATGGTCGGGGAGCAGCAAGTTGACAACTTCGGTGATGTCATGAATCCTTTCCATCATGTTGCCTTCGGGTGCTAAATAATATGTGACGTTGCCCCATGAAGCCACAAGCGGCTTGATACGGTTGCCCAGATGCCTTGCTACAGACCCTTTCTGCTCAACATGGATGTGTGGGCTTCGATGTGCTGTTGGCAGTTGGCGTAGTTGGTTGCGAAGCAAACTGTTGCAGCAATGGTCTCATCATGTTGGAACATGTGCATGTGGTAGGCCCAACTTTTTGCTCAGCTCCTCAAGCCCCTGAGCCCCTACACCGACCCCACCAACTCCTCGAACCAGATGCCTCAGGATAAACATCACCGACATTGATGACAAGATCATCCTGCGAGCGCGGCAGAACAAGCTGTTTAGCGACTTTTGCAAGGAGTGTGCGGTACACCCCGGCAAACCCAGTGTCCTTGCGGAGATCACTTTTGTTCGACTTGACATGCCACCCTGCACGTTCAAAACAACTATGTGGTGGATCCCAGAAGAAAGTGACCATATTACTCCCTGAAACTTCCAGTGTTGGGGGTGTGCTGGCTGTTCATTGTTACAGTAATGAGGCAACTGCAGCTGCACCTGTGACGATGCGCTTGTCTGAAACGGAATTGTGCCATCTAGTTTAGCTCAACTGTGGATGCGCAATGTCCCAGCCCCCTTCACTTCTCTTGAGCTTGCATAGTTTAACTCAAATAGCTAGTGCCAACATGCAACTCAATGGGACTTCATCCATCAACTCGGAAACTAGCACCGACCGCATGTTTACATTTGGGATATGCAGGCTTAGCGATGCACTGACCCCCTTTGCTTGCTCACATGGACATGTTATGCATATGTTCCCCTCCGAAAATATAGCTTGCTTTGCCCCCTTAATAGCACCACCTTGAAACCATGAAAAACCAGTGTGGGATCGTATTTACAGGCGAATCATCAGCGCATGGTTTCTTAAGTGGTGCAGGATTTCGTGACCCAGCCACAGTAGGGGGGCGATGTGCCATGTGCCTAGTGTCGCGGTGTATCTCCACGCAGCGGTTCCCGCGGCAAGCGATGCGCCTGTCAGGAGGCTGCGACCATGAAGCCGGAGGCCCTGAAGAAGACGGTCCAGGAAGTGCCGTGCTGAGTCGGAAGCTTCGGGCTTCAACCCCCGATTTTTGGTTGGTGTAGCCATGGAAAGCCAGCGGTACGTGTTAAGGGGACGGATCGCGCATGAGGTTTGGGGTTATCAAATTTGTGATCTATGTCACCATGAAACAAGGAGCAAACCAGCAAGGTCTTGAAGGTTTCCCAAGATCAGCCTGATTCTTGGCAAGTGAGGTGGTTGGGCCTTGTTTCCGCGCAGCTTGCAAGCTTCCAGAAGGTAAGAACATGCGGAAGGGCCTCTCGGGCTCGAGGCTTCAAAAGCAAGTGCCCGTTTCCTGGAGCTTCTGGACCCTGCCTTCATCCAGTCCTGGGGTGGTGGAAAACGGCCTTTGGGTTGGCGTGTTGCTTTTCCTCCGCCGTTGTGGGGTGCACGTTGTGGTCTTTGCTTGCAGCCAGCCTCACCATGGACAAACCAGCTGGCTGGCCCGCAAACAATTGATAACAATTGTTTCCATTCCCTTGATATTTTAGGATCCCCTGAACTCCCTTACAATCCGCCGGGATTCCCTAGAACCTCTTAAGATCCTCCAGGATCCCCTAAAACCCCCTTGGGATCTTCCAGGCGACCCAAGCCCCGATGTTTCCGATGCCCAGGCGCTGCAGAAGAAGGCGGCGAAGCTGAAGGCCAAGGAGACCCGAAGGGGTCCCTTCGCTTCGGTTCCAGGTCTCCCTATGTGGGGCTGCTGGTTTTTTGAGGGTGTCCTCTTTCTTTACAAAAAACAACTTGTGGTGCCCCTTGAAAAGAAGAAGGAAAGCCCCCAGTTCAGGGGGGCCCCTAAGAAAAGACACATTCATATTTTCGGTGAAAATGGCATCATGGGGGTCGAGCAACAAGTGAGTTTCTTTTTGTTTTTTCGATGACTCATATCGGTTGAATAAGGCGGACCTCGCCCAAAAACGTGGTCGCCCTTTGGTTCCCTGTGAAAAGCACCCCCGAAAGGGCTCCCCACAAAGGCACCGTTAGGGGAACCAAACCAACTTCGTCTTTCCCCATGCCCTCAGGCGACACAGTAATTCTAACTGTGGCGCATGTGGGTGGCCGTGTTGTCTGACGATGCCCTTGTTAGACTTGTTTTAAGGGAAACAACAAAAAAGAAGGAGAAACACAAAAACGAAAAACACGGCAAGAAAGCCACTTTGATCCCCCGAGTTTGACCAGGCTTTTTCGAGCTGTCACGAGGTGCACGGGTTCGCAAGCTCCTTTGGGCAAGTTGGAGTTGGATGAGACACGACAATGTGCCAAACGTGGGAATTCTCCTCCGGCTGGGCGCGTGCCTCATCGAAAATGTGCTCGCAGGAGCCTCAGAAGCCCGAGGGCACCAACAGCCGGGCGCAGCAGGAGACGAAAACTCTGATTTGTGGTTCGGCTGCTTTCCAGTGGTCAGTGGTGCCAGACAGACTGAAACCCAAGAATTCTACTTTTAAAATCATCAGCCACCCCTGAGTTTAAGTCTAGTCTGGGGAAGTCAAAAATTAGAACCCTGATGCCCTTGTTTTCGTTTTCCCAACAGCTGAAAGCCATGGGGGTGGACATACCCACATAGGCTCCGGGGTGGTCCGCGGCTCTATATAGGGTTGGCCGGGGGTTTGCTTGCTCGTTGCTTGCTAAAGCCATTTGGGGGCCATCTCCCAGCCTACAAAGCCATCCAAACTGGCCAACTGGCTTTTGGGACTGGGCACCCCAGAATCAGAATTCCTTCTATGCGTGCATTGCCCGGGGTCCCAAGACTTTTCCGCATGGCAGGTCCCCACAAAAAAGGACCGCCACTAAGGGAGGCACGCTTTTTCATACAAGGCCTGATCCATAAAGGCTGTTGTTGGACACGCGCATGCAGCACGTTTGTGCGAGCCAGTTGCACGTCCTCGCACTTTGCAAAGGTTTTGACACGATCCTTCGGCAAATTAGTCGGGGGGCTACGCGGGATTTCTAATGACCCTTCTTCAGGTCAGATCCTGCATGATCGACAGGGTGGCTCCTCTCCCAACCCCCCCCCAAAAAAAAGAGATCAGGTTGAAACAAGTTTTGCCGCTCAGAAAGGAGTACGAGACTTTGGTGCAAGAGCACCAGCTGAAGCTGCAGCAGCATGCGGAGCTGGAGGCGAGCGTGGAGGCGCGGCCATTTGTAGCTTTCCGGTGCTCGGCCCTTTAAAGCCACCTTGAACAGGTACCTGCCAAAAGAAGTAGTTGGCCGTGTTCACCCAATTATTGAAACAAGTGATGTGTGTATATGTGCTTTTTTGGGGGCGAGCTAATTCATTTCGAAGCGAGTGCGCCTGTATGAAGGATGGAGGACCATTCCAAGGCATACGGGGATGTGACAAATGGTTGGTTTCGGATTGTTTGCCCTCAAAAGCGCTTCTTATTTGACACACCACCACCTCATACCCAAGTTCGCAAAAGTTGTGAGTTTCACGCTGTAAGGAACTTCCCACATGCACACAGACAACTGGAGCTCCCACAAGATGCCTTCGCTGTGCTCGCGTCACCATCACTTTGCTTGCTTTTGCCACTTGGGCCTTGATCGCTTACCGGGCACGCTCACGGCATGAACACACTTGCCCCTGTGGGGTTTGCTTTGCGCTCTCTCATAGTGTGCTTGTGGGCTGCATGCATGGACCTGGGGACGCAACCTGCAAGCTTTCCACTTTGACAACTTGCAAAAGTACGAGGCTTAGTTTGAAGCAGGCCAAAACGTGGAGGAGGGGTTGTCTCAAAATAGGTTCCCCGAAAAATGGTGAGCTTCCCTTTGGTTTCCCAATGAAATGGCAACCAAAAGGGTCTCCGCCCCAAAACAAAATCACACGACCATCGGCAGGCCGCCCTGAAAAGCGGCAAGAGCGAGGCTGTGCTGCAAGCGGCCAGGGAAGTGCTGATGGCGCCTTGGATGAGGTGAAAAAAACAACAGAACCCCCTGAGAGTTGGCCCAGTTGTTAGGTGCCACTGGTTTTGTTTGGGTGCCACTCATTTGTTTCAGGTAACCCTTAGTTTGTGGTTTGGATTGAGGATTTGAACCGATGGATCTTGTGGAGGGTTAATGGGAAACCACCGGAGACTGACTGTTTGATGGGTGCCCCACTAAAAGCGGTCAACCCCAAACTGGATTTTTTTCGGCTCACGGTGGGTCTCTTTCTGGCCTTAATTGCTACAAACCTGGGAGCTGAAGAACGTCTATTGAATTTGCCACAAGCATGCGCAATTGCTTTTTTCACTCCGTATTAGAACAACAACCAACAACACCATTCCTACTTGAAGGGGCAGGGTACTTAGTAGGTGGTTAGTAAGCCTTGTACTCACCCACTGAAGGGGATTTGTAACCATGGCCATGGCTTTTGTGGGGTATAACCGTGGTTATTGCCCGCTGCCCGACGTACAGCCTACACGCCCCCATGCCTGGTTTCCGCGCAGCGCCCGAGGACGCCTTAGACAAAGAGCGGGGCCACACCGTCACAGACCACTCCATTTTTGACGCCCACGGGCGACGCTTTGAGGAGGAGCAATCCCAAAACTGGAAAAGAGGGGCCGAAAGAGCATGTAGGTGCCTTGAGATGGTTCGGATGGATCAACTCCGTGGGTGCGCCATGTTTGGTGGTCTGAACGCGTTGCAGGCTGATGCCATGCCTTTCACTCGCGTCTAAAGGGACATGTAAAGGATATGATGCCTGTTTGGCCAGCAAGCCATGAGCACCAGCATGTTGGCTAATGTTGCTTGTGATGTCAGGTGGGGAACAGTGCTGTGATTGGAGAAATGTGTGACCAGCTCGCCAGAGAGCCAATGTTAGCATCCCCATGCATTGCGCATTGCGAAGGAGTACTTTGAGGACATGGATGCCCTGGGCATTCTGAGACCCGACGTCGTGACACCTGGCCGCACTTTGTTCCCGACACGGTCCATTCACAGTCTGCCCTGGGTTTTGTGGGAGTTTGCTTGTTTGACGGTCATTCCCCGCAGCAAACCCTGGAACATGCATAATTCGCTCTACATACTGCTGAGTCTCTTTTGGTTTCTTGCTGGGGCTGTAAAATATATGTTTGGCAGGCTGGTGTTTGTTCCTTTTGAGCCTAGCTGAGATCAGCCTGTTTCAGGGCGGTTATTAGCAATTTCACCGAGGCTTTGCTGCGCTGACATGCCTGCTGTCCAAACATGGACGAAGTACTTGGATTCGCAGCTTTCTGGGAGGTATCCGGATCATTGTTGTTTGAATCCCGGCTTGCTATGATGTGACTAAAGCCTCCTTGGGCGCTTCTTCCAAGGACGCGGATTACCGAGTACATGGATGGCCGTGTCCAAAAGTTCATCGAGAGACTGGAAGAGCTTGGAGTAGCATACGCTTCCGCCGGAAGTGCAACTTGGCGATGGCGTCCAAGCCACATGTGCCAAAGGTTTACCGCTGTGGCCCTGACAGCATCCAAAGTAAAAGGTGGGGTTGTCTTATGGCCTTCGGTAGCTTCCCAGGGGCGATGATTCTGCATGTTTCCGCATCGGTAGAGTGAAGTTCGGTTCCTTTCAATGTTGTCCCGACGCCTTTGTATTTGGTTCCTCTGGATGCTTGTGTGATAACCCCGTACCAACAGACTCATCAAGCTTAAACTGGAGATATTCAAGGCCCGTGGCAAGAATTTGGCCACAAGTTTGTTCCACCATTTCCGAAGGAAGACTCTCCATGCCCCGACTTGAGGGCACTCTCTGTCCTCGGCCCAGGTCTACTTTGACATCGCTTCCTTTGAGAAGCTGGGCTTCTCGGCAGGTGCATACTTGGATGTTCGGCCAAGGTAGAAAGTTGTTAGTAACCTGAGTGAACACCCGGTTGCAAGCCCCCCGCCCCCTGAGGTGGAGTTAACCCTGTTGTCAGTGGGTTGTAACCTAACTTGGCCGAACATCCAAGTAAGAGGCGGAGCTGCCACAGGTGACCCTGAGCTGGGTTTGGCTTGTTGAGCGGGGCAATGTCAGATGGGCTGATCAAATCACAACCAGCCATGCAGCGTCTGAAGATGAAGCGTACGGAGCTTCAACACTCGGAACAGGAACTAGCTGACGTTTCAATCTGTCCATCAGACGAAGAACTTGCAATTGTCCACATTGGGATGCACATTCAATTTGTATGTGATATTGATATTGGTGTTGTTGATTTGCAATCGGTATAATTGGCATTGTTGCCTTTTTGTATATCTCACTCCCTGAGTTCCTGGGCTTCAAACTTTGGGGGTTTCGCCCATTTTAGGGGTAAACGAACAGTGAAAGGACTTTTTGGGCCCATCCACTCCGGAAGTGAAGTATACCTTTGAAGATTTCCAGCATGTGCCAATAGCTCAAGCAGTTACTTCAACTCACGGCATACCGCAACAGGGCCCAAAAGTCATGTGCCCGAGTCCGGAGGAGCCCCCCAATTTCTTGGACATCATACGCCTGGAAAGTATGGGGCTGACCCCTTCGTGGACCTTGAGGCGGCACCAGATGTCACCGTTTCAAATCAAATTAAAGAGGCGCCCAACCCGTGACAACCTCGCAGATTCGGAGAACCCCATTTGGGTAACCAGCGGCTGCGCGGACACATCCTGAGTCAGTTGCTTGACATTTGGCTTGGTGGGGCAGTCAGTTGTTTGACTAGGTCCCACGTTAGTGCCCTGTTACCCTGTTTTTGGGGGAGGGTTCCCTACTAAAATAGACTACAGAAAAAAGGGTACCCTTAAAACTAACCTCTCTACTGGAGGACCTAGTTGAAAAGTCTGACGGATTCGGATCCCATGCAGCGAAAGCTGTGCCCGCCTAATGGCCTAATGCTCGCAGCCTGGCAGCGCACCAGCCAAGGCTACCACTACAGGACCAGTGCAATACGACGACTGCGAGCGCGTTTTTCATGGAGAGTATAGGTCAGTTTGTCTCTGTTGTTTGATGTGCATAGAGCTTGTGAAGTATGTGGTAGCTGGATGCCAATAGTCCACTTCCAACAATCGCCGGTATTTGCAGTGAACAGGTCCGTTTTGTGGCTCTTCGCACGCTTTGATGTAGTCGCGTTGCCGCTGGAGAAAGGCGTTCTGCTCGCCTCCTTTCTTGCGCGAGGAAGCTGGTGCCAGCGCTGCATGCGACGGCCAAGGCGAGGGGAAACGGGAGGGGCTAAAGTGCACCTGGTTACCTGGCAAAGACCTGTTTCTTGGGCCTACCCCCAGAAAGAAAGAACAGCGTTTGGAGCTGAGTGCCGGGCGACAATCTTATAGCTGTTGCGGGTGTCTATTTCTAGGTCAGCCAGTTGGTTGTTTGGGTTGTTTGATGTGTGTGTGTGTGTGTGTTTGTGTGTTTGTGTGTTTGTGTGTTTGTGTGTTTGTGTGTTTGTGTGTTTGTGTGTTTGTGTGTTTGTGTGTTTGTGTGTTTGTGTGTTTGTGTGTTTGTGTGTTTGTGTGTTTGTGTGTTTGTGTGTTTGTGTGTTTGTGTGTTTGTGTGTTTGTGTGTTTGTGTGTTTGTGTGTTTGTGTGTTTGTGTGTTTGTGTGTTTGTGTGTTTGTGTGTTTGTGTGTTTGGGTGTTTGGGTGTTTGGGTGTTTGGGTGTTTGGGTGTTTGCGTGTTTGCGTGTTTGCGTGTTTGTGTGTTTGGGTGTTTGGGTGTTTGCGTGTTTGCGTGTTTGCGTGTTTGCGTGTTTGCGTGTTTGCGTGTTTGTGTGTTTGTGTCTTTGTGTCTTTGTGTGTTTGCGTGTTTGTGTGGTTGTGTGTTTGTGTCTTTGTGTCTTTGTGTGTTTGTGTGTGTGTGTGTTTGTGTTTGTGTGTTTGTGTGTGTGTGTGTGTGTGTGTGTGTGTGTGTTTGTGTGTGTGTGTTTGTGTGTTTGTGTGTTTGTGTGTTTGTGTGTTTGTGTTTTTGTGTGTTTGTGTGTTTGTGTGTTTGTTCGCTCGTTTGGTTGGTTGTTTGTTTGTTTTCTTGCTATGTGTAGTCTTCTGGTCTTTGTTCTGTTTTTGTTTGTCCAATATGCTTGTCTCTCCGGAAAAGAGAAGGCACATCTGCTCTACTGAAAGCCCACTGGTTTGAGGAGAGGCTTGCGCCAAAGAATTCTGAGACTTGGCGATCGGGCAAACTTCTGAGCCTCGTTATAGCCCTCGATTCCGGCAAGGGACCTGGTGTTTAAGTTGATCTTCAGCTTTTTCGCGTGTGCATAAGCAACAAGGCTCAGGTAGCCCCTACTTGGTGGTTTTGATTGGTGGTCTGGGGATTTGAGCCCCTGGTTCTTGTGAAGGGTAAATAGGAAGCCACCCCCGAACCTCCAAAGCACCAATTGGAGGAGGTCCTGAAACAGCTCAGGGGTTACGGCGTTCCAGGAGATGGAGGAGGGCGAGGGGGCGCTGGCGGCCGAAGACGCGGAGAAGCGGAGCCCCAACGACTTCGCCCTTTGGAAGACTCTCGGCGTGTGCCGAGCCCGTTTGAGCTGCACAAGACCCCAGACCTCCCATACCTGTTTCCCGAACAGCTGAAAGCTATGGGGTCTGTGCCCAGATAGGCTGTGCGGTGGTTTGGGGCAGCTTTCAGGGGGGGCAGTTGGGAACACCACCTGAGCTGGCTTGGGGGGGGGAGTTCTTGTAAAACAAATCCCCCCCCAACAAAAAGGGGCCCCTTTTCCAATGGCCACCGGAGGTTTAGGAGGAATGCCCATATTTCCACCTGCCCAATTTTCCGCCTCAACGTGTCGGTATTGTCCATGGTGAAGCTTGGGTCCTGGCACAACATGGCAGGGTCCCAAAAGGGAACGCGGACATTCTCACACACCAGGGGACGTTGGGTATAGCCTTGGCGATGATTTCCCGCTGGTGATCCCCATAAGACTGCATGGGCTTGCCTCAGACAACTGCCTCAGACAACTGACTCCGGCATTTTGCTTGGGACGTATGATTCAGCTTGTGGCTAGGGCAACCGCAACCTGGGCACATGCACGCTTCCGGGTTCCGGGGAAACCCATGGGGAGCTGTTGAAACCAGCTCGAGGAAGCCCCGGTATCCGCAGCCCCGGAACCCAACCGGAGCTCCGAGTTGCTGCCCCAAACCACCCCATGTCTCGGCCTCTTTGGGCCAACAAAAGCACATAAGTGTTCAGCAACAAGAAGGCCAGAGGTGAGTTTTTACCAGTATATGGACCGGGTTTCGAGTCGCTTTCCATTTGCCAGGATCGGGGGGTGTGACCCCCAGCTTTGACCAAAATAAAACAGCTCCCAGCTGGGCGGTTTGGAGCGGTCGACCCGGCGACCCGGCGAGATCCCAGGAAGTCCAAGCCAGGGGAGCCAGCCTGGGAGAGCAAGTGGGGTCCAGGCAGACCAGGCGCTTCGAGCTTCGCCTGCCTGTGGCGTAAGGGGGGGGCCTGGCGGAGATACCAAGATCTTGAGATGTTGGCGAGAATCCGGAAGATATCTTAGAGATAATAGAGGTTTCTCTCTTTTGTGGTGTCCCACTTGGGATTGACGATTGCATTGCGAACCAGCTTTTGGGTTGCATTTCCCCAGGCTGGTGAAGAGGGCAAGCCGACCTCAGGGCAATTCACAAATTTTCAGGAGGAGCTTCCGCTGCATATACGACAGCTGACATGCCGCCCTCTATTTTTTTGCCGCAGGTTGGCACATCGAGTGCTCGGTCATGGCCACTGACATCAATGGCGAGTACCTCGACATCCACGCCGGAGGCCAGAGGACTGTTGTCAGCCCATTTTGGACAAAAGAGGAGCGCATCTCCGCAAATTCTGTAGTAAGGCGGATGGCTCAGCCAGAAAAGAGAGCTCACTTGCTCAAAGCGAGATCGATCTTTTGAGCGTTTAAATGTTGGGCAACTGAGTTTGTGTTTGCTGGCAGCTTGAGGCTTTGACTTGAGGCTTGGGTGCCTGGCTCAGGCGAGGATCTCAAGTTCCCGCCGCTTGGCCCGGTGCGAGCGGCACGCGGTGTTTGTTTGGGGCGGTTGTTCGTGATGGCCAGTTTTATTTGGAAATCCAAGCATGGCCCGGGCAGCGTTCTGCTTGGGTCCAAATGCAACTCAAAGGAAACAACTTGCAAACCGGCGGGCTGCGCCGTGTTGAAGCGATTGCAGCTTTGCTTTGAAGGAATGGTATCATCAACAAGAGCGAGCCAGGAGATGCCCGGCAACAAACAAACTGTGGTTAAGAGTTTAGCCATGTGCAGCCGTAGGCTATTGGGTTTAGGGTCCTTGCGAAGCAGGCGTCCTTAGCTGCCTGCCATCTCCAGCCATCTCTATGCGCAGAAGGGAGCATCCAAAATCGCCTGAGTCACATTCCTCCAAGCTGGCAAACTGACATTCCAGCTCACATGAATGCAGCTGCTCTCTTTCCACGCAAAACTCTGCTTTGAGCGAGCAGAGTTTCTGGCTGTTCAGGAAGATTGCCGATATAGCCCATCCCTTTCTCCTATGCTGATTCCTGTTGGAGAGTGATTTCCCCTCCACCCGTCAAACAATCTGCAGGGGCCTGTTCAAGTCTCCCAGTAAGAAATGCTAAATTAGTAGGAGCTTAGATTTGGTTTGAGAAGTCCTGTGACTAGGCTCAGCAGTCGTCAGAATTAGTGTAGCATTGGTTTAGTATTCCCGCGTTCATTCCTGCGTTCTGGCTCAGAAGCCCTTTGAATTGTATTATTATCATACTAGTGGCTTAGTATTCTTATGTATTCTTAGTGTTGGCCCAGTACTCTTTAGACTTGGTGTATATAGTATTGCTTTAGTGCTCCTTTGAACTGGCCCGCAGATTGTTATGTCCACCCTTGCGCGTTCATTATTCAATTTCCAGGACTTTGCTGTACCACCTCCTTGGACATTTGTTTGGGAGCCTGCTTAGTAGAGGGTATCATAAAACTTTTGCTTTTTGGGCCTTAATTGGTTTTGCTGGCTTAAGTTTGACATAGTAGTGGTCTAGTCTTGGTTTGGTAAAATTGGTTAGTATTAGTTCAGTATCGGCTTAGTATTTCTGCGTACTGGACCAGAGGCTCCCTGTACCACCCTTTAATGCTGTTTGGGGCCTCAGTTGGTTTTGACTCGTTATGATGGACTTGGTATTGGTTGAGTATTTGGTAGTATTGGCTCAGTATTGCTCCAGTATTGCCGGGCGTGGCTAGACGAAGAAACGTGATTTGTATCGCCAACCCTTTCTTGCACTTGGACAAGCCATCAATGTGGGACAATTGCAATCCGATTGATCGCTTTCAGACATTGGGGTGCGTGGGCACGCGTGGGCATTTTGACGGAGAGGCTTTCTGCTTGCCATGTTGGGTGGATGCCGGGCTGTTCACCACTGGGAGGCCAAGGATTGCTTCCAGGTGCAGGGTTCGTCAGGTAAGTGGGCAACAACCACGGTTATAAACCACTGAAGGGAGACTTACAACCATGGTGGGTTATAACCATAGTTGTTACAGTTATTATAAGTACAGCGGGTTCTTTAAATTCGTTCTGGCAAGAGTCGCTTCGCGGCTCAGGCATCACGATAATGAGATGGCTCAGTCAGCAGCTCGACTCAGACCGTGGCTGGCACAGTCATGTCAATCTGGAATTCCCCTTCCCGAGAGTGGGAAACCGTTTTTCTGCTTGGATGTTCGATTCGCCAAGTTAGTAAGTGGTTAGCCACCTGTGTTTCAACTCACTCATCAGAAGGTTAGCTCCAGTGAGGGGGACACAAGCAGGTTATAACCTAGGCCACCAAACACTTTCTAACTTGGCCGGGCATCCAAGTACCAAACCTCTAGAACGATGCTTGGTTGCCGGAGCCAAGTGTACTGGACTCAAACATGTTTGCCTCAGCAGTGCGCGAATGGAGCATTTCGATAGCAGCTAACTTCAACAGTCGAGGAACGTTAGAGCGGACCTTTGTAGCTAGCCTCAGCAATGCCAAGCCATATTATTGGTGCGTGCTTTGCTGAAGGTAGCCCTTTTTTTGGTGGTTTGAAAGGGAAACCAAAAGTAACACCAGCGTGATGTGGGTTCCCGAAAATGGCATACACTTATACTAAAGCAGCTGATTCGGTCCTTGAAGCACTGTCCCTATGCTAGCATGGTGGCATGATCCTCCCGCCCCTTACCCGATGTAGGCCAAGCCTTGCATCGTTCTGGAAGGCTTGTAAACAATCATGGGCACCAGGCCAGGCTAAGTTTACATAAAGAATGTATATAGCCACCATGCGTTCTTTGGCTGGAGCTAAGTGTGGCAGCATCTGGTATCTACTTTCAACGAGGCCGTGCTCTTTCCAATCCAACCGGTCAAGCTTTTAGAGAAGACTAGCTTGAAGGAGCCCACAAAGTTGTTTAAGCTTCAACTTCTCAGGTATTAGGAGGGGATGGCACAGGTGCTAAGAGAGTTTATGACTTGGTTTCCTCCCGGACAAGAGGTTGGGCTCATGTGGGTCCTTATTTGTTTCAGACTGTGCCCAGGGTTCCCCCGCGACGTGGGGAGGAAAGCAGAGGCCCATGGTGGAGCCCCGCAGTTGCGTTTTTAAGCAGGAAGCTGTTCATGAAAGGGAAGGAGCCCTTATTATTCAACCTGAGTTAGTTGAATCATAGTCTTGGGGCGCGTGGGGGTGAACATTGGGGCGGAACACAGGCAGCGATTTCACTGGGCTTCGGGTTTCGGAGCCTTGGGGAAGTCTCGGGTAGCAACGCATTGCGTGCCACTGGATCCCGTTTGGGCGGTTCGTGGCTTCAGGAGGCCTACCTCCAACGCTCCCAGTGGGTGAACTACTTCTGGCATGCTGGGCATTTGCACATTGAAGGCGCGCACATTGCACTTGGGCCACTTCGGGGGCTGAGTGTTGGTCGCACGTGTGCAGTGGGCTTTCCCTCCGCATTTTTAAGATTTGGTAGGGGCATTGACGCATTTGGCCTGTCAAGTTGTTTGCGGATGCTGGAGTCAAGGTGAAACGTGTTTCAACATCACAGACACTTTGAGGAAGCCAGTGGCAGCTCTAGGGGTGAGCCAGGAGCAACACAATGGGTTAAGGGGGGAGGGGCGGGGGGTTGCCGCAATTAGTGTGAAGCATCAAGCTAGCTGGCCTGGCCCTGCCAACGCGCGTGTCGGGCCAGCGCCCAGTCCCCATCTATCTAGCTTCCCCACGCCCCTCACCTTGCAGCGTACACGCTGAGGCACCGCAGGGCAAGTTTGCTGCACAAATGGGGGTGAAACACAAATACGGTTTTTTCACTATGTTTGTGCCAGTCGCGCCACTTTGCAGTGCTGCAAACTTGCGCGACGGCAGCGTGATGGCTGCGGTGCCGGTCTTGTAGTGCGATGCCAGTCTCTGTTGCACATGCGACCACCGCGTAAAATAGCCCCCCTAGAACCCCGCAAGGTGTTCCACGAACAACACAGGTAAAACGCGCAAGTGCCCCCCCCCCCCCAACATGATGCTTATGGGCAGTCCGCCGTCGGCTTTTTGCAGAGTCAGTCGCGTGGGCTTTGCGAGGCCTCAAGATGTCCAAGTCGCTGAAGAATTTCATCACGCCACTTGTAAGGAGTCTTTGAAGTGCAGGACTAAATTGAACCACCCCCCTCAGGAAGCAAGAATGCAAACAGTGTTCGGTCAGGGCCCAGCTCCTAAGGAACAAGCCTCCTCTCCAAATGGGGTTTCTTGGCTTTCTTTTTGACAGGGTGCTTTGCTGCTTAAAGTCAACCTTTTGATTTTTTGCGTTTGCCAGATTTGGCTTGTTTGTTGTCATTGAGTTTCGGGGTCGCCAGTCCCAATTGGTTCAGAGTGTTCATCAAATAGCACAAAGACTCACTTGACCAAGCCCTGTCAGCCCAGTCTTAGTTGTGCACATCACCTCATCCATGGGTCGCAATGGGTCGCAGAAGCCTGCGAGCCTGACAGCGGGCGCAGTGGGATGCTGATTGACAACTTCGAACCGTTCAAACAGTTTGGCGACCCGTCCAAGCACATACTTCAGCAACTCGTTGAACTCATCAGCATCCTAGGTAGAAATACGTCGATGAATCCATAGGCGCTTCGCCCTACTGCTAGCTTTTCCCATCTGCAGAGCACGTCATCCAGCCATCCCCTTCTGGTGCCGAGGATCCGGCAGGCGTTGCAAGTGCACTCCGCCCGACAGCTGCGGCTGATGTTCCTCATGCAGGCGGCTCCCGCCCGCCGAGGGCCAGGGCACCTCAAAAAGTGGCAAAGCGGTCGATTGCTGTTGGGTTGGATCTTTAGACTTTAACTTGTTCCGAAATCAAGGGGTTGTCCATTAAACCCGCCAAAGGCTAGAGACTTTTTGCAGAGGAGTGTTCCTGCAACCAAGAGAAGGAACTTGAAGCTGAGATGGTCTAGAGAAGGCTGGTTGCCAGTTTTTGGTCGAACTTGTGCACAAAAGACGAGCACGCATCCCGCGCAGAAAGCACAATCACAGTGTGACTTGCAAGTGAAATGCATTTTATGTCCCATACCTGTGTTGGCAATGGCCACTTGCTGAGGCGTTTAAAGCATGGCCAGGTGTTTGGCAATCATTCGAGCTTCCCCGTCCACAATGTTCTACAACGATGTTCTATGTGTGATCTTGACTGGTGTTTCTTGTTGCGCTCACAGTGCCCTGAACAGATGGCATGGCGTATTTCCTGCGATGCTCCACAGTTGCCAGGCCTGGGATAAGGGCATGAACTACTCGGACCAGGCCTCAAAGCGTGGGGTTGAATTTGTGCTTTGCCTTTGGATGGCCTTGGGCCGAAGACAAGCAGCCGCGCCCTCATTCTTCGGGCGACCATGCGAAGTGCAGATGAAGTTTTCGCGGTAGAGGCAGGTCTTAACGTTGTGTGATCTGCCCGGAATGCTAGCCCTCCTCCATTGGAGTTCTTGGGGATGGGCCCTTTGGAGAGCATCTTTGGCTTTGTCATTCTTCTGCATAGTGTGTCGTTTGGGGCACAATCCTCGGTTCGAGGTTTAGCGTTGTGTGGTTTTCCTTTCCTCGGGTCATCGTGCAGGTTCGGTGAGTGAACCAGGACAACTCCCAACCAATAAAGCCAGCAAGCCACACCACCATCACACGACCAGCCACACCACCGCTCATACCACTCCTTGGACATGTCATGTCCTTGGCCAAGTGGGTGTGTGCATGTCGCAGGCATACCTCATGCATGACAGGTGACGGCCTTTGGCTTGGGGCCAGGCACACTGCGCAGAAAGCGTGGTCTTAGCGGCCTTCCAAGAGTGGGCCACCGTCTAAGGGTTTTGGTATTACACCCTGGGAATACACCCACTGGGTATTGACCCCATTCCGGATAAATCCGTGTTGTTTTGAACCATTCTGGGTCATTTCCCAAGAAATCCAAAAACCCTGAGACGCCGGTTTCTCCAGACGATGCAAGAAGCATTTGCCGACTCGTGGTTTGTTTCCCTAAGCCATGGCATAAATTTTCGCCAGGCGATCGACATGGCAAAGGCGGAGGAGAGAAGAGCCGCAGCCCTGAAGGTTATCCGGTTAGACATGGCTGTGGGTCAAAACCAATGGTACCATTTTGAGGTAGGTGCACCGCCCATTTTAGTCTACTTTAGTGGGGATTGGGATGTTCACTGGGGGTACGCCACATCACTCCCCCCAGCTACCCCCGGCAGATCAGTGGGACCCTCATCCTTTTTCCTTCTGAGCCCAAACAAGTCCCCCAGGGCTCCGAGAGACAAGTTCATTGAATCCAATCCCGAGAATCACGCCCGTTCTTGGACTTATTTTGCACGGGAAGACGGTTTTGCAGGAAGGGATTGGACCGTTGAAAACAACAAGTTCAGACTGGCAACTCACTCGAGTGAGCTTGTCAACACAAACCACTCAAAAGCAACAGCAAGCTTCCACATGCACGAGCTTTCCTCGCTGATCTCAGCCTGGCTCCGCCCGCTTCAATGCATCTGGCAGCGCGATGAGCCAACCGAGCAAAGGAAAGCGATGCAAGCACTTTGAGCAAACAGGTGCCACAGGGTCTGTGTTGTTGTAAGTGTACCCTAAGGTAGATCAAAAGGGAAGCCAATAATAAAGCCACTAATCTTCGGGTCCCCTTTATTTGGACACATGCTACACATACCTGCCACGAAATCCGGGCGGCAAGCAAACCACAAGGCGAATTTCGGTGAGACCGTGCCATGGACAAGTCGAGCTTGGTCAGCTTCATCCGAGCACACCGGGGGCAGAATGCGCTTGAAGATCAGGATGTGCCCTGGCCTTTGGGGGTTGGTCCGTTGGTCCGTTGGTCTCGGCTTGCGGGGGAATTGGGGGCAAACCTAGACTGGTTGATTTTATGTTGTTCGGATTTCTCGCTAAAAGTTGGTTAAAACAGAAAGGAGTCCCCTTGTCCCAGAAGGCTCACTGGTCGCGATTGCCCACGGCTCAGGTTTCGTGCGGCACATGTGGGGTTTTTCGACCAACATGGTGGACCTCCTTTTGATAGCTGAAGGGGAACCAAGAGAAACCAATCAGCTGGGACCAGGGAAGGAGCCACATGGTTTCCCTTTCTCCGCAATCTTTTGTTCGGGACAGGTTCAAACATGGGAGCCACACCATCCACAACATGAGAAGAAAAAAAAAAACACCCTGCCCTGCCTTTCGTTTGAGGAAACCCAGCTGCGACGGATCAAGGCCTTCTTTGACGAGGCTTGGGACGCAATGTGATACACATGCATATTATTGCTTTTCGCTACGCGAGCATATGGATGTGACTATTGCATTTACTTCTGGTTGAGTTGCATGCATGATTGCTAATGCAAGCCGTTAGTTACTCCGCAACCCTGAAGTTCTGTCTCACCTGGTTCCAGGGTGCAGTTTGGAGGTGATGAAGTGGACTGGTATGAAAATAGTCGAAATGGCTAAAGGGAATCACCGGGGAATCCATGGGTGAAGCACTCAAGCCGTTTCCCTTTTGGAATTGGTCGGAGAATCGAAGTCGTGCTCAGTTTCCCAGCAGCGGCCCGGCGCCACACTGCTGGCCACACCTGGTGTTCGGCAGGAAGTACCCTCATGTCCATTAACGAGCCGTTCGACGGTCCGGGGTGCTGGAAAGCGATTTTCCTTCAGGGACCCTCTGGTGGGTTCCAGGTTTATGAATGGGCGGGAAATTGCTCTCAACAGCTTTCACAGATGTTTGGGAAAGTGCGTCAGTTTTTGGGTTTTTCGTGCTCCAAGTTTGGGATTTGTGTCACCGGATGGCAGCTGCGGAGGTCTTGGTAAAGGCGCCCTGTGGTGAACATCCTGAGAAGAGGCGAAGCATCCGGACGGGACGGGGCGGATGGACCAAGGGGTGAAAAGCAGGTCCCCCGTAGAGGGGTTCCCAGCGACCGGGCTTTGGTGTTTCTTCGGATTCTGTAGTTATTTGACTCCTGACCCTCAAAAGTGGCACGTGAGCCTAGTTGAGACGGATCTTCAATGGGATGCCACATTTGCAGGTCAATCTTTGCATGGGGGTTGTCTTGCGACACCAAGAGTCTCTTAGACGATTCGATGAACCCACGCGAGTTCTCATGCGTACTGCAAGTGCGATGCTCGCGCTCGGAACTTGAAGGGGAAATGAAGTGCACAGCTAGTCGCACCCCGCTCGCACGCGTACCACACCCGCATACCCACACCCCCCACAGACCCAGACCCCACACAGACCCAGGCACCTGCCACACCCTGCCTCTATAGCGAGCTCACCGGTAAAACAAGCTCACCACGATAAAGGTCCTCTACATGGGGATCCGATTCTTAATTCGGCCTTTGGAGGTATAGTAACATTTGCAGACAAATGGCTCAAGAAATCTACATGCAGCTGATAGTTCACATTTTGCTTTGGGCGCGAGTCCAAAGAATGAAGGCGTGCAACCTGACCGCGGCGAAGCAGAAAACATGGGTGGCCCTTTTTGCGAGGGTACCAACTGTTTGGGGGTGGTTTCATTTGAGTGCGTCTTTTTTTTGGGGGTCCCCTAAAATGGTTGTTTCCCTTTGGCGTCCCTTAAAACGAAAAACTAGGGACATACCCGGTCCTCCTGTGAGACAACCCGACTCCTCCAGCCCAGATACTTGTGTTTGTTTTAGTGTATTTGTTGGTTAATTGAAAGGGAAACCAACAGGAAGATCACATGCATGGTTTTTGCGGGTCCCCCCATTCTGGCAAATACCCTTGCTGCAGTCCTCAAACTGCAGGTACTTCACGACTCCATGGCTGAAAGACTGGTTCGAGCCGCCCAATGCGGAGTGCAACTGGTGGTGCCATCCTCAGCTCTGGTCAAAGCCACCCGGGACGTTGCTGCTCCAACCCCGAACCAGTTTTGTGGTTACTGGCAGAAGCATTCTGGAGGTCTAGAAAAGAGGGTCCGCTTTTGCCACCTGAACTGTTGAACTGTTGTTTCATTTGTTGCCTGGCTTCAAGAGCACTTGCCTTGCAAGTTGACCACGGATGAAGGCGGATTGCAGGAAACTCCCTCTTTCCTTCTTATAATGATTACTCAGGGGATCAAGGGGGGTCTTGGCGAGTGTGGTGTTTGTTGTGGTGTGTAGCTCTTTGCTATTGGCTACTTGTTTGTTGCTGCGTGCTGTTTACAAACAACGTCGTATGTCGCCGATGCTCCTTGAGTGTTTGTTGCTGATAAGTTGTGTTGCTTGGAGTGGTGCGCACTATGTTGGTGCTCATAGCTTTCTCCCTGTGCTTTGTTTGTATATGTCGGTTGCTGGCCGCTGTGTTGTTGTTCTTGTCTAGTTTGTCGCTTTTGCCATTTGTTGTTTAGCGTTTATCTACTCATTTAAACTCTGTTTGCTATAATTTCAAGCTATAGTATGTTGTGAGTTGTCTCCTGTTTGTTCTTGTTAATGCCGAAGCTGCATGTCATTGCCGCGCACACACTTCTCCCTGGGGACACTCACTTCTCGACGTGTCAAACAAACAAAGTGAGGCTCATGCCCGTGAAGATCGTGCGCTGGGCAACTCCTGAACGGCGCACACGCCTGGATTCGCAAAGTGCAGACCTATATAACTATTACCCCTGATGAGCAAAGGGCCCCTTCCAGGCCGACAAGGTTTGGACAAGTGCACAGAACGAAGACTGTTTAGAGCGTATCAGTCATAAACCCTTTACTCCTCCCTTCCCGGTCAATCAAACTGGAAACAGGAACTACTTGGAGAACCTTTTGTTTGGCTCTTGCCTTCCTGGCCTCTTTTTGAGACTTTAAATTAAATGGCATCAGCACTTCTTCGTGTTGGGGACTTTCTGTTACTGTCCTTTTTGTTGAGCCTGCAATAGGCTGGTTGCTTATGAAAATTGTGCCGTATATAGTCCAGCATGTAGATATGACCGCCCTTTTAGGACCCCGCTGGTCTTTTGGTTCGCACACCCACGCACAATTTAGTTTGTTACTAATTGAAAGAGTGCGAATTTTGGATTTTTGCTGCATTCTATTCTGCCTATCTCCTCCTTGTGTAATGTAAGGAAACAGCAGATTCGATGTGTCTCCGACCTGAGGCAATACAAGCCGCCAGCTTGGGTAGTTTGAGGAAACTAAAGTTTAAAGGGTAGAACGGCCGGAAGGACGCGCGCTCTGTAGAGGTACCAGGGAGATGCACATCAAGCTCTCAGCACGCATGCGCTCGCGCACACGTCCGCCTGCCTTTCCACCAGCATACCTGCACACACACACACATGCAAACACGTATCTTCATATTCAGTTCGTAGACCGACCTGCTGCTTGGGCAGTTTTCACAGTTGGCGGGTTGGGCGGGTTGTGCAGGTGCCCAGACGCGCGGGAGCAGGAGCTGTTTACCCACCTGGTGTTCCTGAATAAGGTGGGCTGGGCTCAAGCTGGCAGGGACTCTAACAACCACACGTTGCTTTGAAGTAGGGTCGAACTCAATCAAAGATGCCTACATGTTACTTGACAGGTGAAAACTCAGTGGCACGCAAAGCCCCTTGAATGTGTTTTGTCTCTGTGGCTGGGCTATTTCTCGTTACGGATTTCAAGTTCCTTCACATGTAGCCAGAAGGCATGCGCGCGTGGGCCAGGACATCCGGAACGCGAACACGTCGAGAGCAGTAATGGATGACTACTTAAAGGGGCATTGTACGTAGGAAGTGGTTAGCAACTGTGGTTATATCATCCCACTTACCATGGTTATAAGTCTCCTAAGCGGGCTAAAACCAGGCTTAACCACTTACTGAGTAAAGCAATACGTCGTTCTCACCCCGCCACCTGCGAGGTGGGCATTCCCTCGCTCCTGGCGGAGTCTACTCCCAAGGCAGTGAGGCCAAGACGGGCGGATTTTGCACTTTCTCAATACCCTTCCACCAACTTGTGACCAGACTGGGGGGGTTGGGGGGGGATCCTGGAAGACAAGTTGCCACTGTTGCGTTCCATATTGGTGGCTGGGAGGCACCGCCCCCTCAAACGGATTGGTCTTAAAGGGATTGGCGGCGCGGTACACGCTAAGAAACTAATGTGTGGTCATCATAGGAAGAAGGAATTGGGACCCCGCACCCTGCCAGCTCTCCACACCCTCCTTAGAAAACTATAGCTATGTTTGGCCAGGTGCCAACGCGTGCCGAACCAAGAACCATGCAGGTACTGAGCATACGCAGCCCGTTTTTTCGGCCGAGCGGTTCATTTCGCACTTTCTTGCACCGCTTTGGAATGGATTAAAAGAGCAGACCATCAAGGCATCCCCTACGCTGGTGATCATTTGGGCCGTGGAATGGCTTTGAGGTATGCAACCACGTGGACGCTGAGGTAGAGCAAGGATACATTTTCACGACATTGCTCGAGAGAGAGGGCGAGGGAGGGAAAGCAAAGCAAAGCAAGCCAAAGCAAAGCAAGGCAGCCCAAAGCTTGGCAAGCAAATAGATGTGTTGGATAGAAATTAATTCATACGTGGACGTACGCACATTTCGTCATTTCCATAGTGCTCACATGCACATACTGAAACAAGACCTAACTCGACTCATGGCCAGGCCCTACCTTTACGTGTCCGTGCCCTTGGACCTGTCTGCCCTTCCGCAGGGTCACGAGTACCTCCGCGGGCAGGAGGGACTCGTAGGGTGAAAAACACTTCTGGGCCCCGCTTTTGGTTGGATCCCAGACGCTCGAATTCGATCAATTTAGGGCCCTCAAACAGCCAGGTTTTGAGAGCCAACAGTTTCGGGGTATGGAATGGAGGAGTCGGGTCTTGCGTTGAAAGCCCCAGGGGCCTCTGGGCAGAGGGAAACCAAAAGGAAGAAAATTGAACAAGGGGCCAAACACGCAAGGGTGACGCCGTGTAAAATCACTGGGCTTCCCCGTTGGGCTTAAAGTTGAAATCGCCAGTAAAAGTGATCTTCTGGTTCACGTCTCCGGCAGACTCTAAATGGGATGGTAGGGTGACATGCCGTTTTCTATTTTTATTGCCGCCGCTGCCTGGCCCTGGAGCCAAGATTGGCCAGACAAAGTCGCTCGCCTACTTGAGCTCCAAGTCATCTCTATGTCGGATGGGTTTGCGAAATGAAAGCTTTGAAGGACTAAATACAAACTAGGGTAGCTGCCATCCGAATAGTGACCAGTCCATGGAGATCCGGTCAAGGCCATGACCCGTGGTGCCCAATACTGACCCTACTCCAGTGTTGGAAGGGATGTGGCTGCCCAGTCAGGCGGATAGCAATGGCATTCCGGACATGCTGAAGTGCGACTTCCTGGATCCCATCATTTGCGCAATGGCCGAGAGCGTCTTCACCCTCGTGCAGCACGACGTGGACACTCACTTGGTTGATGCTTGGCTTTGATCGTCCCAAGCGATATATGATCCCAGATCCACACATTAGCAATTCATTATTTTCGTGTTGATGGCGAGTGCTAATTGTGTGTTGGATGTTTGTTCGGTTGGCAAAGTTGACTAACGCGTAGCTGACTTCACATGTTCTTGTAGGGCCACGGCGGCACAGTTTTGCGGAGCCCTGGGGTCCATTCTGAGTCTTGGGAGCTTCTCTGCGAGACACTGTGCAGGGACGAAATCCGTTCGCACCACGTTGAAACCATGGGAAACCATTGTTGGTTGGTATTTAGAGGGAATCATTATTCCAGGGTTTCCTAGGCGGTGCAGGATTTCGTCCATCCAGAGTAAGTCTTAAGCAAGGTGAAGCGAGACCAAAAGCAAGCCAGCCTCACAAACGTCCCACGGCCTGGTGCGCAGAGGCAAGGCCTAGAGGGCGATCAGAGCCGTGTTTGTTTTTTTGTTTTAGGATATCGACTGATTTTCCATAAGGGCTTTCTTGCGGGTAGGGTGTCGCCAGATCGCATGCCTAGGCAGTGCTGGATTCCAGCGGCTTCAGCAGAGAGAAGTCGACACTGCTGCCATTTGGCACCGAACTTGCTGACCGTGCTGCGGCTGCGTGCTTTTCTTTTTGGGTGGGAGGGGGCGGGGCACTAAAAGGACAATCCCTCTGTTCTGCGGTCCTTCCAAGCATCTAACCCTACTGGAAATGTCTGATGGCTGGAGAACATCTGCGATGCCACTTTCAGTTCATCGACTATAATGTGTGTGTGTACATATATGATGCGGGCCATCGAAGACACAAATAACAGAAGCTCGAAGAACAGAACCTCGAATGCCTGGTGGAAAGGACACCGTTTTGCGTTCTTGCAAAACATCTATCTGGCCAAACCGCGGAAGAGCGGGGTGCCACTGAACAATTCGGGCAACTTCCCAAAGAAGGGACCCGCGCCCAAAAAAGCTTATCAACAAAGTTGTTCGTTCTTTGGGTTGCCTTTGGACAAGACCCAGAAAGAGTACCCAAAGACAAACAAAAAAATCAAGAAGCAAAAAGAGAACACTGAACAACAGGGCAACGATTCCATGGCTGTTTCGGGTCTCTCAGTGCCCAGTGCCCGATTTAGCTGAGACTCTCCTTCCGCATCGTCTTCCTGGAGCTCTCCGTGCCGCTGCGCGCGGCGGTCAATGTGCGCGGGCAGGTGGGGTGGGATGGGGCTGGGGTGGGGGATGGGTGGGTGGGGATGGGGGGGGATGGTGGGGGGGGGGATGTACGAGGGAATAATACGTATAATGTGAACGCACTCTTTTCCAATACTAAAACTACACAAGCATAGACCCCAGACAGCGCACCACGGCTACGACCCATGACGCGGTTCCATCGGCATCATGACGATGCTGACAGCATCATGATGATGTTGACAGCATCATGATGATACCACAGCCACTCAGCATGATGCGCTAAATAGACGCGCAGACAACGCCCTAATGAGTTCAGTAGCATAGTTGTGATGTTGACAGCATTCTTCTGATGCACCAGCCAACGATTCCGCGCTACATATCAAGCAGACAAAAGGCAGAGACGACGTCCTGATGAGTGCGACAGCATGATGATGATGATGATGACGATGCTGATGATGATGATAATGATGATGCGAACAGCATCATGGTGATGGTAAAGGCAGCATCATGATGATACCACAGCCACCAGTCATCTTGCGACAGCATCATGAGGTTCAACGTCATCCTGATGTTGACAGCATCATGGCGCCACGACACCCACGATGCAGCATCGCAGTGACAGCAGCATCATGGCGTGGTTGACAACATCATGATGATACACCAGCCACGAACCAGGAACCGTTACTCACGACATTTAGAGCAGCAGCGTCCGAATCGGTTCAACAGCATCATGGTGCTGCGGACAGCATCATGATGATGCCACAACCACGATGCCCCAAACAGCACCCGCCCTAGCACTCTGCCGTCCATATGCGCCCGCACCGTCACCAACGCCTCAAGACAGCAGCCCCAACAGCACCCCAACGCAGCACCAGCGCCAGCACCAGACATGTCCCCTAGCACCCTGCCGTCACGTACTGTCACCAGCCGGAACCTTTCCCCTTCTTCATTAGAAGCTAGAACTGCAATGGTTTTCAGTAATCTTGGAAATTGGTCAGCAGCACTTGCACCACTACCCCAAACTGCATGCCCCCCTAGCACCCGCCGGCAATCTCGCAAAATTGCGCCCACAACTTCACCAGCACCGCAAACAGCGCCCCAAACAGTACCCCAAAACAGCACCGGCATCAGCACATGCGCCTGCACCATCACCAGCACCTCAAGCAAACAGCGCCCCAGAGCAGCACCTGCAGCAGCACCACAAACTGAATGCCCCTAGCAGCAAACGGGACGTCCACGAGGGCCGCAAACTGCGTGCCCTACCGCCCAGCCGTCAACATCGCAAAACAGCATTTCCACCAACACCCCAAACTACATGCCTAGCACTCGGCCGTCAATCTTGAAAAGCGACACCTCCACCAGCGCCCCAACTTGCATGCCCCCTCGCACCCGGCCGTCAATCTCGCAAAGCAAGACCTCCACCAGGACTACATGCCCCCTAGCACTCGGCTCGCAAAGCGGCACACCCACCTCCACCAGCACCCCAAACTCAATCCCCCCTAACACCACAGCACCTCCACCAGCACCCCAAACTACCTAGCACTCGGCTGTCAATCTCGCAACACAGCCTCCACCAGCACCCCAAACTGCATGCCCCCTAGCACCCAGCCGTCAAGCTCGCAAAGCATGTTCTTTTCTTCATTAGAAGTTAGAACCCCTATAGTTTTCAGCTATCTGGAAAACAAAAGAAATCAACATTGACACGCGCAGACACACCACAGACACACAGACGCACGCACAGGCACACACTCACACACCCAAAGCGCGAAGGGAAGGGAATCATCTCTCAATTTCCTTTCACTTTCCCGTCCTTCCACACCAAAAATTCACTCACGATGGACGGGACGTAGAAAGGAAAAAGAGATGAAGGGATATGATGGAGAGGTGATTGATAGGATATGCGTGTTTTTTTTGTACCTGGCATTTTCCATCTCTCCATTCCTTTCTTCCTCCATGTTCATGCACACCCCAGAATTTCCAAAAGCAAAAAAGTAAAACGAAACAGAGAGAAATAGAAGATGGGATGTGAAAATGTGAAAGGAGTGGCGGAATCTCTTGTCCTATCTGGTCCTTTTCTTATCAGTCACTCATGGACCAGACAAGAGATAGAAAGTAAATTGCCTGGAAGCGAGAAATGTAGGGGAAACGAAAGGAAGAAGTGATTATTTGCTTTCCTCTGCCTAACCTCCTCCCTCTCCCATCTCGCCCTGCAGACGGGTTAAGACATAGGACGGATAGAGGGAGAAAAGAGATGGATAGAGAGGGAAGAGAGGGGAGGCAGGAGATTGGTAAGCCTTTCTCATTCTCTCTTCCTGCTGTGTCACTGCTGCAGTTGGGATGTTATGCTGGCAGCGGAAAGGAGGGAAGGGAAACTCACGACCTGACAGAGGAAAGGGACCAACCTCCCCTCATCCATCACTCACCCATCTACCTCTTTATCTCTTCCTCGCTTCTTCACTGCCTCCGTCGTGAGCAATGCGTGAACAGAGGATGAGAGGGGTTAGGGTAAGCTGTTAAGACGCGAGGGAAATGGTGGGATGAAGGTAAGGGTTAAGAAGAGATCCATTCCTTTACCATCCTATCTCCTGCCGTGTATGAGTGAAGATATGATGACACGGCGTAAGAAAGGAAAAGGAATGGAGGGAGATGATAGGCTCTCCCAGCTCGCTGTCCCTCTATCATCTCTATCTCTCCATCTCTATCTCTCTCCATTTCTCGCGGCTTTTCAGATTTAATGCTGCCGCGACATGAGAGACGGAGATGTCCGCGACGGGAAGGGATAATTGGGCCAAGAACGTTCGCTTTTTTGGAGTTACGTCGCCCCGTAGGCGAGAGGGAGATGGGAGAGAGGAGAGGGCAGAAGGGAGAGGGAGCGTGGGTGATGGAGGGAGCTCTCTCCGAGGGACATTTGTTCATGACTTGTTTGTGTTCATGGATGTGTCATGTTTTTCTCCAGGCTTGCTTTTTGGTTTTTGTGACTTTTTGCGAGGTGTGGATTTGGTGGCTTGAACCGACCCTACACCCCAAGCCAACCCTCAAAAAACCCTATACCAACCGCAAGCCCACTTTGAGCCAACCCTACCCCAGCATGAGCGAGCAAGCCTACACCCACCTGCAAACCAAAACCAAGCAACCCTACACCAACTTGCCCTAAACAAGCCTTGACCCCGCCTTGACCCCGCCTTGACCGTCGCCGTAACCCAACCTTGAACCCACCCTAAACCCAGCCTATGCCAGCGCCAAGTGATGATGCTGAGGATGTTGAAACGATGCCGCGATGTTAAACTGACTCCGGGGATGTTGACAGAACGAGCGCATGTTGCTTGAACATGCTGTAAAGCACAGCCAATTTTAGCACCGAGAGTAAACACAGAACAGAAGAAGAAAAGAAGCAGAAAGAACAAGAACCACCAACAACAACCTCCCATATTTATGGGCGACATTTTCTCGTCGCCGAGTTTCTTCGGAGGGCCACGCGTTTTTTCCCCCGGAGGTCCGGCAGCTGATGGAGCAGCGCTGCCGGGAGTCCGCCCCCTGGCTCCGCCTCGAGAACTGGGCCACGGCGCTGCCAGAGGACGCGGCGGCGCGGCGTTCGCGGGCCGCGTCGGGTGCTCTGCATGTTGAAGTTGGAAGCTGCGGGATGGCAGTGACCAAAGAGAGGGAGAGAGAGGGAGAGATGTTGTGTTTGAATTTGGTTTGAACGTGACACCGGGTGAGGGGTGACATTGTTTTTTGTGCAGCTCCCCCCTAGAGTTGGGGACAAAACATGAGCTAGAATGAAAGTCGATGCGGGACAAAAGCCCACGACACCGCCGTGCGGATATGGCCACAGTAGGACACTCGGCTCGAGCCGTGCTTCTCAGGAGGTCTTCGAGCCGGAGATGCGGCATCCGTGGCCCGACAGATGCGCCAGACAACCGGTTGGACCTCTTTGGGTAGGGGGTCTAAGTCTGGGGTTTAGCCACTTACCATCGGATTAAAAGCTTTCCGTGTGCTGAGGATACGTCCAAGAACAGTCATGCCATTTAGATAGAAGGATCCCATTTGATGTGAATGAAATTGAAAGCGTGCGTTGAACGAGATGGCAGTGAGCGGATTATCTTTGTGCGCTGCCCTCCCTTTCATGTTTGTTTTGGAAACGGCAGCGCTGCGTGCTTTGCCATGCCACATATTCAACTGTATCAGATCATTACCGAAGCAACAGGCTAGTTCTCCCGGATGGTTTTTGTTGCCTCAAGGACTGAACATGAGAAGAAGAAGGCCCCACCCGCCCAACCCCATGCGCTCACGCACGTACCCACTTCCCAATGTGCTGATGAGTAGAGGCTATGAGTGCTGCAGTGGCTTTTTCCCCCTTGCCCTTCCTCCCCCAAAACAGCTTCCCAGTTTTTTGTTTGAAACTCAGCTTCTATATTCTTGGGATCGCTGCGGAAGCCCGCATGGTCCCTTACTATGCTTTTGACACCTCAGAAGGGGTCGCTCCCGTCCTTGAGCCAGAGAAGTCCCCAGCGGGACCAAAGCAACCAACCCACAAAGAGAACAAATTGTTGGGGCCAAAAAAGCGAAATACATTTGGGGCCAATCCAACTAACCAACCACCTAATAGCTTTAAAAACCTACAACCAGCAACAGTGTTGCTTGGACAGCAAGAAAACCACAGCGCAAATCAGAAGCTAAACGTGGGAAATCTAGGGTTTCCCGCCTGATGTGTGTGTTGCCTTTAAAACCTTAAGCCGATGGTAACATGTTCAATCCAGCGGAACAATATGGCCAAGTTCAGGAGTCATCCCAAGAACGTCTGATCTTTTTTTGGATGTCCCTTGAGGGATGCCCTTGGCCAGCCGTCCTTCCGTGCCCATCCCCGTTACAAATGGAATTGGGGGAGGGCGTTGTCTTTTCAGGGAAGAGAGACATGGAATTGGGTTGTACTTGAAAGGGGCGAGTTACTTGGTAAATGGGCAATAGCCATGGCTATAACCCGCTTCCCATTGTTGCAAGTCTCTTTTCAGTGGGTTCTAACCACGGTTCTTACCCACTTACCTGACGTACCCTGCCTCGATCGCCCCCCTAAGCAGGGAGAGAACCCAAAACGGCTGGCAAAGCGCGAAGAGCGCAAAAACGAAAAAGCGACGACCCGACAGCTGAGGGGCCCCTTAAACGGCCCCGGAAAAACGAGGAACAAAGGGAAAGAAAACAACCACAAAAACAAGAAGCGGACCGAACGACGGCCGAGGCTGGCGTGGTGCGACTGGCCGGGCTTCCACTTCTTGGAGCGTCGCGTGCTGGAGCCCTTCGCGCTGCTCCACGTCCGCGTCTTTGAAAGCGCCACGGAGCTCGAGGCCTTGGAGACTGGGACGTCGGAACTCGGAAGTCGGAAGTCGGAAGAGTGGGTGGCTTCCTCGGGTGGCTGACCTTGCTGCACCAAAAAACGGGCTTTGGGGTGGTTGATGTTCTTGCTTCACAATGAAACAGGGCTTGCTTTTGGGGGTGCTTCGTGATTTCCTCCTGATAAAACGCGGTGTTGGTTTGTTTTTTTGGGGGTGGTTGATGTTGTTTCACGTTTTCACCATCAAACAGGGTTTGCCTTCTTGGGGTGGTTGATGTTTTTCTCATGAGTAAACGGGGCGTTGTTTGTTTTTGATGGTTGAATTGTTTTCCGATTCAACGGGGTTGCCGAGCCTTTTTCCCCCTTTTTGGGGTATTGTCAAAACTGGCGATCGTTTCAAGGGTAAACACCAGGAAAATGCAACTACTACAAAAACGTGTTGCGATTGTCGTTGGTGAGCGGTGGGACTCTTGACACTTTGTTGGCGGGTTGTTGTCTGTTTTTAAGTCCCTACTGAGATGTGTTGTTGTTTTTTCCTTGTTTTTTTTTTTTGGGGGGGGGTGATCCCTACCAACAAAATGTGTTAAGCAGGGTCCAGTAAAGGATGCATGTGGGCCAGTTCAAAAACCACCTTTGCCAGCTGATTTGACGGACCCTTTTGCAAAGCATCATAGTGAATGGTATTCAATCCCGACTCAATGGAACTGGGGGATGGGCCTGGAGATGGGGAACTGCCAGATTTCACTTGTTATTGGAGATATCCAGTTCTTGTTCGCTTTTCCCCGCTAGAACAGTGGAATGGGGGCGACCCTTCAACCCCCCTACCCGACAAAGAAGGATGCTTGGGGGCGATGGCATTTCAGAACAAGGGCGTTTGTGGGGAAAACTCTAGAAGACAGCCCACATTCAGCCTGGTTTCCCTTGAAACCAACCTTCAAAAAGAGAACCTCAACAGAAAGGCATGACCAGGGCATGCCAGGGGCCCAAGAGGAGCGCCAAGATTGGCTTATTGGTGAGATCTTGCAGACCTCTTGCAACGCAGAGGTCGGAGGTTGCGCAGAAAACCACTTGCCAACAAGGAGCATGAATCAGGCCATATCTAAGTCTACACCAAGCCCTTTGACCGCGAAGCATTAGTTCGACCATATCTCAATGGGCATCACGTGGCCTTGCGACTGATTGAATGCACTGATTCTTTGGCACTGGACCCGGCTAAAGGATTTGACCACGCTGCATGCTGAGGAGCAGGCCGAGGTGAAGATCGAAGACGCAGATGCTTGGCCTACTTTGATTCGCCCGTCCGTCCGTCCATCCATCCACCCCCCCCATCCACCCACACCCACCCACCCACACCCACCCACCCACCCATCCATCCACCCACTCATCCACCCACCCCATCCTTCCACACCCACTCATCCTTCCACCCACCCTTCCACCCACCTACTCATGCATCCAAATAGCACAGGGATTCCTTACGCTGGACGTTCCTGCCGCCTGCGTCTCAGGACTGGCCGCGCCTGGGCTCCGTGTGGCCCAGCAGCAGCCACTGCCGCCCAGAGCGCCAAGAGCCGAGACCTCTCCGGCGCTGAGCGGACGAGTTTTGAGAGCAGGACTCGCGGGGTGGGTGGGGTGGGGTGGGGTGGGGTGGGGTGGGGCGGGGTGGGGTGGGGTGGGGTGGGGTGGGGTGGGGTGGGGTGGGGGGGTGGGGTGGGGGTGGGGTGGGGTGGGTGGGGTGGGGCGGGGCGGGGCCCCACCCCACCCCACCCACCCACCCCACCCCACCCCCCCCCCCACCCCACCCCACCCCACCCCACCCACCCACCCCGCCCACCCCACCCACCCCACCCCAACAGCTAAATTATTTTAAATTCATTGCTTTTCTGTTTGTAGGTAAGAGGCAGGAGGAAGCCAACATGGGGGAATCGTACAACACATCCTTGTCACCCAAATTTGTTTAGGTTTCGTTTGAATTTGACACTTTTCCTGGCCCCAAGCCAGCATGCACAAATGAATGTGTCAACCTCAACGAGGCGCACTTTGCAAGCTTGAGGCAACAAAAGATGGGCTTGGCGCGCTTGGGGTGGATGAGTGTTTTGAAGGAGATATCTAGGGCATCTAAGGCTTCAGCGTTTTGCCCGGAGAGCAGTTCCTAGCGGGACCCTTGAAACAAAGGATCAGAATCTTCCGCGCTGGCCGCAAGCTTTCGCAGGAGAGCATGGCGTGAGCAACTGAACGAAGGCCCGCTGGCTGTGATGGGTGCGCCACGCATTGAATCCGACCCAAGAAGCTAACCCGTCCAAGACAACGGTGCAGATCCCCCATTAAACATGAAGTTGGAGGGGGTGGCCCCTGGAATTCCATTCTATAGTTCCATTGTCCTGGAAATTGCTAGATACATGGAATTGGGAGACCCCCATTCGTTTCTCGCCAAAAAGGGCAGAAACACGCGCAGACACGCACACACACATGTTGACATCCATTAGAAGCCCCCCCTCTCTCTGAAGGTGGGAGGGATCAGTGCAGCGAATGTTGAAGCGCACATTGTTTTGTTCTGCATTGGTATAGCGTTTGAGATACGCGGGAAATACCTCAGATATCAGCTCCGCAAATAGTAGAGCCAGCAAATGAAGAGTTGCCCCTATGAGCACCATATTCAGGATTCAAGGCGTACCGCGCGTGAACTTGGTCGAGTCCCCACAAAGTTCATTCCTCAACATCTTTGATGCGAAACGTTTATGCCAATTATGTTTGATGTTTTCGTTCCCTGGAAATGGGAATCTGGATGGCTCGTTTGTGTCCATGTAAAGGAAGCCCAGAAAATTATACCTTCTGGTTGATGAGTGGGTGTCGCACAGAAGGGAACCTTTACTGGTGGACCACTCCCCGTATATGCTTTCAAGTTGATTGGGGGGTTCGACATCAGGTGCTTCAGCTTTGCCACCAAGCAGGACGACCACATGGGAATTCCGCGACGCGGCGCCGCAGCGCCGTGATGGGTGCAACACTGTCCACCTGCCGGCTGTCCAGACTGAGGTTATGCATCATGCGATGCTTGCTGAATAGAGGGAACTTCAGAAAGGGCTCATGCTCTCCCGGGGAAGGCTCCTCAGTGCAGTTCTGATTTTGAGAGCTTGAAGTTTGAGTGTTTTGATCCCCTTGACCAACATATAATTGCACAACTTGTGCATTCCCCCACTAGCTGATTCAGCTGCATTCGGCCGACGGAATTCGGAATTGCCAACAGCCACTGATGGCTTTCAGCTGGAGAAAAGAGTGGACCGTCCGCGTGGCGCGCACATGTTTTCTTGATCGTGGATGTGTCATGTGTGACAGGAGTGCGCCCCACTGTAACCAGGGCTTTGGTATCACTTCCCCTGAATTTCGCTTGTTGTCCTCACTCGTGCCCACTCGAGTATGCTCGGCCGGCTGAGATGAAGCACTTCCTTGGCAGCCTCGAATTTTGGAAGAGCTGCCTGGCTGCATTGACCTTTGTGCTGTGCGAACGGCCAAAAGCCATGGCAAGTAGAGGGGTCATGGGTGCTGCCACACTACGAGCGATTTGCGCCTCATGGACCCGGTTTCCCTGACAACTCTCAAGCAGGGATTCGGACACAGGAGCCAGGCTGGGAGCGGGTGGGTAGACTGGCAGGTGATTAAGGACACAGTTGCTTTTTACATTGCGCAAAGAAAGCAACATCACGCATGCATGCATGGCTGCGCGTGCTTTTTTTTTGATATGTAGATACATCTAATACATAGTGCTATTATGCTTGCGGCCCGCCATGAAAAATATAGCGAGTTTTGTGCTAGCCCATCCTGCGCACGGCTGGGTGTGTCTCTGAGCCCGCTGAGGAAAGGGCGGCCGGAAGTCGGGCGGTGAGGAGAAGTTAGCTGCTTCAGTCGCCGCCTGCAAGGCCGGAGGGCGGAGGGGACTTGGATGCGAAATGGTGCGGAAAGGCAGCAGCCACATAGTTGTCCTTTGTAGGTTAGTTTGGTTAAAAATAGATGGCACTGGTTCAGATGGGGTCTGTTCCATTTACCAGGGCCATCTATTTTTCCGAAAGGCCATCCGTGAGCAGCCATGATCAGCAAAACAAGTCCTTTAAAGTGCCAGTGGCTAGCACTCCCAAGTTGGCTTCCTGATTTCAGCATCGCGTGCGCACAGACCAGCAAGCCGGGGCGCTTGGTGACTGCCAGTTCGAACATGTCAATATAGCCAAACCTGTAGCTCTCCATTCGAATGGCTCTGAGTTAAAGCGTGGAGGACCCTCCCAAACAGTCTGTTCTTCTGTTTTGTTTGTTGCTTCCCTGCGTGAAGCATGCTAGAATCAACATCCATTTGAGACAACCCAAATGAGAGAACCCAAATGCACCATGATCCAATTGTTCAGTGGGTTTCCTGGCTTCCAGAGACCCACTGAGGTTGACTTGATTCGCCTCAGGACGCCATCCACAGTGCCATCCTGGACAATTTTGCCACGCCAAAGGTAGTGGAGGCCATTGGGAACGAATCTGGGAGACGTGGACTTCGGTGTGCCCTTCTGCGTGAAGATTATCGGGAGGGGAGGGGAGCGAGGGGAGGGGAGGGGAGGGAGCCCAAATTAGCTTCATACAGTTTTATTTGGGGCTTATTTGGGCTCCCTCCCCCTCTCCCCAAGCATATTGCTTATGGTTTTTTTATGCCAGTTGGCAGTCAGTAAGTGCGGAGATCTGCACATGTGATGTCGGGACATTTTTCTTGGGAGCGGACTTCGCGTGCCCCGACAGCCCCGCTTTCCGGTTTCCGGCAGACGGATGGTGTGTTTCAATGCTCAAGAGTGACTGCGACCCCCATGGTTCATTTATGCTTGATTTGTCTATGTTTTGTGAATGGATGGCTGGCTGGACAACTGGGTTACAATAAGTTGGAATCCTTGTGAGTGGTTGCTCTTGCTGTACGGGTTTGAACTTTCAACAGATTGGGGAATTGCGATTCTGAGGATCCGGCATTGACAGTAGGTTGAAAGTAGATGGGGCAATTTCAGCATTTTTAGTTGTCCCCTTTACTTACCCACAATAAAGGGACTTGTGCCATCTAATTGCTCCCACCCTGGTGTAAGATTGTCTCCTGTTGGCAGGGATAAATGAAACCCAACCACGTCGTTTTGTAACTTTGAAAGGGGCCTCGTCGATCTGTTGATGCAAGGGAACCCCTCTTAAAAAATGGGGGTTTTGGTCTTGGGAGGCCCTTTTGTGTCACAGTGGTCATTTCCCACAGCCCTGGGCTTGGTCAGAATTCAACGCTTAAGAACAGCTGCGGTTGGCCTTCTCCGCCCTTCGGCGTCCGCTCGGTGCAGGCGGTGTCCAAGTTGGTGCTGGAGGCCAAGGCCACGATGGACTCCCTGGACGCCTGCCTTGCGCCCGTGGAGAAGGCATGGGTCGTAAGGGGAGGCGGTTCTATTCCAAAAAGGCGTGAGATGTGTTACTTGCCAAACAGCCACCAGGGATGTTGAAAGTTGCGTGTTTCCGCGTCTCGGCGAGCGAGACCTGCTTGCGGATAGAGAGAGAGAGAGAGAGAGATAGAGATAGAGAGAGGGAGAGAGAGATAGAGATAGAGAGAGGGAAGGAGAGACAAATGTTTGTATTTCAAGATCCCAATTCTGAGTTTCTCCAACTTGGGCCCGAGAGCTCTCGGTTTCCTTTTGGTTCTTCAAGCCAGGCCGCCGAGCTGGTGGAGTTCACCATGTCCATGCTGGGCGTGGAACACCTGCGGGTGTCCAAGGAGCCAAAGGACCCGGATCGATCCCATCGGCGAATCCGCATCGCATGGGGAGGCGGGAGGGGATCCGCGATGATCCCCCGGCCTGTTTAGGGATCCCAGGATGGGGAGAGCAGCTGATGTTTAGAGGCCCTTTTTGGCCGTACGTCTTGGCCGAAAGCAGGCAACCTGCATACAGTAGTGGCATGGGCTCAAAAACCGCTCGCTGCGCCCTTGCTTCAGTGGCTGCTAGCATGGGCAACAACTCCCAGCAAATCATAGTGAGCTTGCTCGAGAATAAGACAAGCCCACTTTTGATGAGAGTCTGTTGCTTCCTTCCGTTATTTCCAATAGATGAGATACATGTGTTCCCCAGATTGGTAACAATCTTTTTGGGGGACCCTTGGGCGCACATCACTTGGGTCAAATTGATGTCCACCAACCACTTTGGAGGGGTCTTTATTGAATTTTATTGCCAGAGAGAATGAAGCCTCCGGGGCCTGCGGCTTGTGAATCTAAGTTTGGAAAGTTTGGCGAGTTTCAATCCGTTGCTTGTCAAAGCGGTGGACAAACCGAAGCACGGAGTGACGGAGTCCCTCAACTCGCACGGGTGGATGCGTTCGGAAGGAGCCCTGGACGAAGGCGGTGGACACAGTGGCGGCTTTGCGGCAAGAGGTCCGCGACCTGGCGAAGGACCTGGGCTACGGGGCAGGGTACTTAGTAAGTGGTTCGTAGTTATAACCTACTGAGGAGACCTATGACCATGGCAAGCAGGTTTAAGCATGGGGCGTGCGTTTATGCGGCGGCATTCCAATGGCCCCAAAGACCACTGAGCAAACTATGCAGCCGTTGGGAGTCCTGTGCTGGGACCCGGAGAGGGAAAAAAAGAGAGCCGGCGGAAGCGCTCCGGCGGAAGCGCCCGCGTGTCTGCGGTAGAAGGCATGTGGTTCTGCGGCGCGGCCCAGTCATGTGGGCTGAAACTGCCTTGCAAAGTGGAGTTTTGCTCGATCCCCTGCTGCCAATTCGGTAGGTGTCACACTCAACGGCTTTTGCCCTTCAGGAGAAGGACACCGACAAAAGAAAGAAGCAGGGCGCCCGATGTGTGGGAGAGTGAGGGGAGGTTGTTTCAACATGTTGCAACGACGATGCGGTGAGATACTTGGGTACTTCGCGCTAGGACAAGCATGTTCCTTAAATATTATCGAACCTCACGGAACTCTGGCGCTTTTCCTCGCACATTCTTTGCAGGTCCCCGCTGCACACTTCTCCAGTTCTGCAAGCGCGCACTCGAAGATGTCACTTCACTGGCATACATCTGCATAGTTCGAGCTCACCGAACCGGAGTAAAACAAGCTCACCATGATAAAGATCCTTCACTTGGGATCCCTTATTTCAGGTGTTGGGCATATTGCACCATCTGCAAGCACATGCACTTGTATTGCTGCCAAGCTTGTGAGCGCCTCTCAGGCTTGCCCATCAAGTCAAGCACGAGCCAAGCCAGCAAATGAGAACTGTCAGGAGGTGCCCCTTCCCATTTTCTCCAACAGTGGTGATGAACTTGTTTCAAGAATTCCTGCTTTTCAATGGAGAGACCTCTTGACAGGCTGGGTTTTCTACAATGCATTTGTCAATGATACTAGCATGTTAACCTTCCAGGTTTTTTTTTCTGTTTAAATGATGGGTGTGAACAGCAGATGAAGCCCAGTGCCAGGCTGGTGCAAGAGGCCGTCGCCAAGGCAGCGTGGAAATCGACATGTTGCCGGTTGCGACCGGTGGAGCATTGTGGTGCCCCTTCTGTCCTGTATTAAGGACCCCCAGAACGACGGTTTTCCTTTAAAGGCAAACCAGCCAAAGTGGGTTCCCTAAAAGAAGACTCATGTAGATGAAGGGTGGCGAACGAATTGTCAAAACGCCCACCTTTTTGGGTTACATGGTGGTGGAAGCGTCAATGGTGGGTTGATATAGATTTCGCACCTTGAAATGGTCACCTTGGCTCATAGAACGGGCACAGCACACCTTGGGGATTTCAACCTGAGCACGAAAATGAAGGGCCAAACTTCAAACTGTGCAGCCGCCACTTGACCTTCCACTGACTCCCAGGCAATGTGGAGGTTGATATTCCTTGTTTTGCCTCAAATGTGCCACAATCCCTGAATTCAAGACGGTCAGGATTGGCCAGTCGCACCGGTCATGGATTGGCCGGGTCCAAAGGCTGCAAAGTCTATCATGTCCGCGGCATGGCCTGATCAACCAATGTTCACAGGGGAATTCTTGGCCTTGCCGGCGGCGCGTAAGTGTGGATCTTGAACAGGGCTCCTTAAAAGATACATTTTGCCCATTTGAAACATGTTGCTTTTTCCACCAGAATAAAGGGAAACCACCATCTACAAGGCAATGTTACAATGTTCAGGTGTATAATGTAAGGATCCCTGTTGAAATGTGATATGTCCGCATGTTTAGTTTCCATAGCCATACTTTTTCCTTTCAGCCTCGCCCTTGTGGCCAGTTTGCGGCTGGGGGGCCAAATTTCGCAGGTCACCAGTTTGCCTCACATCTCCAAGTTCCATTTGGAAGTCTCACTCACGCTCAGTGTAAATCATATTTGCTTCCTGTTGCCTGAGATCTCCACTGAACATGTGCAAGTGTGGGTAATATCACATACATGGAGCCTCAGGGAATGTCAGTTTCAGCTCAGGAAAACCTCGGCACCGAAATCGGACTTGCAGGCATCCGGTGGCGCGAAACAAGCGCGGCAAGATGGCCTCAAGGACGTCCGGATGGAAACTGGAAGGGTTTGCTCCTACCATCCTCATCATGTGAATGCGTCATTTGCCCTCTTTCCAACAACAATGGAAGAGGTCAGGGGCTTCCCCCAAACCCCTCCTGTCAGTGTCCATGCTTGTTGGAGACTAAGTTTTGGCGTGGCTGTTTGTTGTTTCAGTGGCTGTGACTTTGACCTTGACAGGTCACCCGTCGTCCTCACAACCATACTTCAAAGACTTTCTAGGGTCCCCCCCCCATCCCTGCTCCCGTCAACCATCTTGAAGCTCCTTTCTGGGATTCGGGAAGCGTTTGCAGCCTTTTTTGGGGTCTGCACACCGGAGCGTGCTTCTTCGCAGAACCAACCGTGCAAGCCAGTCCCATCCTGCTGATGCTGGCTCAACAGCGAGCAGATCTGTGTGATACTCGAGGCAAGCCTTTGCCCCATTCTTCACGAGAAGAAGTGGACGGCAAGGGCACTCAGCCTGCTTATGCCTTTCAGCATGCTTCCGTTGACAGGACATGGCAGATGCCATGGACAGCTTCATGAAGGACCTGACCAGTGCCTCGGTGCTGAATATATTTTCGCGCTGCCGGTGAACGGTTAGACCAAACCATGAAAGGCACGTGCGGGTATGGGTCAAAATTGAATTTATCAGGGTTCCATTTTGGGTACCCAGTTTTGACCCACACCCATGTGATAGTCTACTCAAAGGGGCAGGGTACTTCGTAAGTGGTTAGTAAGCCTGGTTATAACCCACGAAAGCCATGGCTATAAGTCTACAGTATGTTATAACCAGACTAGCCACTCACCTGGCGCACCCTGCCCCTCTATTTGTTTTTGTTTCCGTCCCCCCCCAAAAAAAATACCATTGAAACGAAGATTGGTGATAGAGTCCCTTCAAGACCAACAGGGCAATACCGCCCCCCACTCAGCCAATAGATGCGGGGCCGGTGGCTGAGTTTTTGGAGCCGTTTTTCACGGGCACCATATTCATTGCATGGGAAATGGGACGGTTTCCCTAGGAAGTTCCCCAAAAAAGGGAGTAATGAATGCAAAGAAACCTGCAAGGATCCAGTTGGGATGTGCTGAGAAAGTAAGCCGTTTGGAACTGGAACTGGAAGGCTCCCCCCCAAAAGAACTGTCGGGCCTTTCCAGCCCCTTTTGTGTTGGCAGAGGACGTTTTTCCTTTTGATCCTTGCTTGTTGGTCATGTTGATGCCGTCCGGCCCTGTTTAACACCTTCCGTAGGCCTGGAGGCGCCGGCGAAGCTGCTGCAGCGCTGCGACCAGGCGGACCGGAGACACGTGGACTCGCGGAGCCCTTTCAAGACATGCCCCGTTTGTTTTTTGATTCCCCCCCCCACCGGAGGGGGGACACTCCTAAAAAAGATTGCTGGTTTTCCTGGTCTTCCATTTGCATAGGTAAGAATAGTTTGTTATTTTCCCTTGTTGGTGTTCAAGGGAATCTCTCGCTACTGGACATGTGTTCTATTATTTTTTCAGGGGGCGAAACAGCAAATTTGGAAGTTGTGGTGTCCCTTGCAAACCACCGAAAGGAGGGGTACCAACTCACAAAGACAGACCCACATGGAGTCTGAGGGAGTTTCGACTGGAGATCTCCAAGATTTCTCATCCCTGAAGACTAAAATGGAGCTGGTTACTCAGCTCCCCTCCAGTTGGTGGCTTGGATTGGTGGCTTGAGGATTTGTCCTTGGTCCGAGTTCCTAAGGAGGACCTCCCCTCAAGGTGTTTGGACCCTTTGGGAAATGTTACATTGAATGATAGGTGTGAGCAGATACCCATCCACCGGGTCATTCGTTCCAAACGAATCCAGGAAAAGTGACCTGACCAGTCAAGAGTCCAATTGCCATCAAATCGCAATCCAGGCTTGCCTTTAATAGGTAGACAGCACTGGGATATGGAACCCGTCTCTTATACAGGCTTAAGCCCAATGCAAGCTTTGTTTGTTTACGGTGGGGATTTGATACGCATGTTCATATGACGCCATGAGTATGGTTTGAGGCTCCTTTTGCACCATGACTATGCCCCTGGGTAGGCGTTTCCCCCCAAAAAAGTGGGACCCTTCCAGGTAGTGGGTGTCCTGTGGGCTCGCTCGGCCCAGGTGGCGTATGGAGTAGGCTCCCATGCTCTCAGGTGAGGGATGTGGAGATGGTGCAGCTGGGAGTGCGCCTGGAGGCGGCCGAGTCTAAAGGATGCAAGCTGTGGGTTGATGTGTAAGTTCCTAATTGGCTAGCCATATTGCGATATTGCCAGGTAGCAGAACCACCTACTCCACACATTCGCAAGCGAGATCGATGCCCCCCCGAAGAGGGTCCCAACCCCAAGTAGAACCACCTACTAAAGCGGCCCATGGGGGGTGTTGGGCGCTGCTGAGATAAAACCAACAAATACAGCAAAGTGTCATCTATTTTTGTCACAATGGCATATCTATCACTTTCTCCACAGGCGAATCACTGCTTGAATTGAATGGGCTTGTTCGGGGGCTACGGTAGCTACCCAGTCATGGAAGTTGGCAGATGGTTTCCCCTACAGGAAAGTAGTATTCCAAATCACTCCTGTCAGCTTCCATGATTGCATGGTTACAAGAGATGCACGAGTTGGGAAGCCAAAGCCCAAACGTCATTTCTCCAGTCGCCACAGAACTGACTTTCGCCTTTCAGGACCGCGGCACTGACGGCTTCGCCCGGAGCCCTCGGTGTGAGGGTTCTGCGTGGGTCAGCCGTGGAAGTGTCGACCCAGATCACCCACTGGAGGAAACTCACTTGCGTCCTACATCTCAGTTATGTTGAGGAATGGGTTTTCTGTGCATTTTGCACAAAACTTGCAGTTGATGACGAAAGAGTGCACCATCAATGGGCACTCCTTTGGAGGGATCCATGACGTTGCCCCGCGTTGTCACCAGCCGCTGAGATCTGGATGTTTGATCAGAGGGAGTTCATGGAGGCTGGCCGGGCAGCGAGAGAGGCGTAGCTCTAGCAAAACAATACTACGTACTGCGTGCAATGACAGTGCGCCGCCTGCGGAAAGAGCGGGACACGCAATTACCAGGGTCAAAGTATGGTACAGATCGATTTATTTGTCAGCTACGGGCGGGGAAGCCAACACGGAAGTGGCCGCAATGTATACTTCCTGCAGGGGCAATGGCTGACCTTCTCCCTTTGACAATGCGACGCGTTTTTGCAGCCTCACCCCGGTTTCCCAGAGGGTGACCTTTCTGGGGCTGGGGTCTTAGCCAGGCCGAGCAGAAGGAGGCTGAAGAGAAGGCCAAGGACTGCGCTCTGGAGCTGCTCAGGGAAGGTGGGAATGCACCTTCCCTTAAAGGAACATACAAGGGATGGTTTTTCTTGGGGTCATTCCCATCCTCATTCCCTATCGCACCGGCAAGCGTAGCAGTGTTTGGGCCTGGTCCTGGGCTTCTCCTTTTCAGGTCTCCCCTAATTGGTGGGTTTGGAGCCGGGTGGTTTGGATTCGGAGTCGAACCCCTCAAGAATGAGGGCAAATGGGAAACCACCCCGGAACAAGCATCTACCAATTGGAGGGAAGCTGACCTTTGGCAGGTGGCAAAATAGGAGACCGTGCCGACGAAAAGGAACGGATGGATTGGCCTGGATCTTTACTGAAGCCTCATTAGAGTTGTTGTTTTCCCACGTTTTGGTTTGCAAGACAAGCGAACTGGCCGCAAAGGAAGCACTTACGGCAAAGGCAGCAAGAGCACCGCTTCAAGCAAATGCAGCAAACGGCCTGAATTCCAGAAGTAGGGAGCAACGCTTCGTCGAAACATTGAGGGGTGGACTGTGCATTGCGACCGAGCATGCCGGAGAGTGTGCAGAGCTCCTTTCCATCACTTGTGTTTGGGTTTCTGAATCCTTGCAATATGTGTGTAAATATTGCGAGCTCTCCCCAAAATGGCGGTTTGCCTTTTGGCATGTGAACAAACCACCCCCAAAAGCCCATACTTGTATCCTCGGACATTCCTCAGTTTTCATGGAGCCCATTCCTGGGGGAGCCTTTTCTGTGGAAGCCGTGCCTTTGGCGTGCGCCTGGGCCTTCCAGGAGGCGACCAGGCAGAAGATCCGGAACAAGTGACTCGGAAAAGGGAGGTGGTTGGTGCCCTTAAAATGGGTTATATTCATTCATATGGGGTCAGCATTACGCAAATGCGCATGCCCCCTGCATAGGGTTTGCAGTTATACCGACGTAAGTGGTACGCCTGGCTCCCTGCAACATGGAGCTGAGATGAGCAGAACAAGTAGGAAACAGAGGACCCTCCTCTTAGTCCCGAGGCCAGTGGCACATGGGAATTCCCCACCTAACTTTTTGCGCAAAGTTTTCCCTGTGGAATCTAGCCAGCAGGCGCCTTCTCCCCTCGCCAGGTTTTGACCCGAAGCCCTCCCTTGCGGGTTAGCTCACTGGGAATTCGGCCCATAGGAGACCACTCCAAACGCTATTTTAGAACCCCGTGTTCCCTTTGGCATCCATATTGCGCTTCATCCCAGGGAATGTTTGAATGCCCAGCCATTGCATGTGCGAAATGTTTGTGCGTGTGTCTTCGAGAATGTTCTCTAATGTTCCCGAAGCTGTCATAGATAGAATTGGCTTGTGTGTTGGGAGCTGAGCCGCAAACCGAGGTGTCTGGGTGTGCTGTTTCAAGCTCCCCGCAGTCAGCTTCTGCGGTTGGAGTTGGGAAATGGGCATGTCAAACCCTGTGTCCGGGGTTCCGGGGCCCCATGGAATGCTTCGCGGTGGGCTAAATGGACCTGAGGCTGGACCAGAAGCAAAAAGAGTTGAAGGTCGCTGAGAAGGCGGTACGGCCCTCGGGCCCTCGGCGCAGTGGGGAGGGGTGTAGCTGCAGGCGCTGACGCCTTCCTCATTTGTTACATGGCCAGGGCATCCCACGTCTCTGGTGGTTGCCAGGCCTACGGAATCAAACCCTGGGGTGTCCCTTGTCAAGATGAGCCGCTCCCAAGATTAAACCCTCGAGGACAACAGCTGGCGACGGAACAGAGCTGAGGCCATCAGCCCGGCCGAGCTCTTCAAAAACGGCTCCAACTCAGGTCGCCAACTCGGCTCAGCCCAATTGCAGCGATTGCAGTGGGGTTTCGGGGGTTTTGGATGACTCTGGCCTTTTCGCCCCTCCACTTCCATGATGTCTTCAAAATCAATCAAGCAAACAGGCCGGTCTTTCCCCATTGGCCATTCGGGCCAAACCTCATGCTCAATTGATGTGGCCGACGAGCTGGCTTGCGTGCTCGGGCTATCCAATCCAGTCACCCATCATGTTTTTGCCCGTCCCAATTGACATCCTCGCAAACCAAATCATTTGAGGTGGTTGCTAGGTGCTGGATAGCAACAGGAAGCCACAGGCGGGCGGATTATCTTACATTTGGCTAGTTGCTTATTGACACCCAATACAGCAAGAAAGCAAGCACGCACAACTGAACTACACCAAGTCAAGCCAAATAAAAGCAACCAAAACAGTTAATTAGAAAAAAGCGGGTGGAAAAAACACCAAACAAAAGCAACACATGGATATCACAGACACCCCGAGTTCGCCTGAAGGAGTCTATGGTGCCTTCGACGCGGAGGGCGTGCCTACGACCCTCAGCAGCGGCGAGGAGCTCAGCGCCAAGAAGCGGAAGGACCTGGCCAAGGCGCGCGGCGATACGGCGATTTGTTGTGAGGGGTTTGTTTGGGGGTATCTTTTTTAGGAGATAGAAACACACATTGTGTACAACCACACCAAAAAAGATACACCCAGACAACCAAACAAAATGCAAATTGGTTGTGTGGGTGTCACCCCCCCCCCCCACACTTTCTTTTTCAACATGGTTGTTTTCCTTTTGGTGTCCCTTTGAAACCAATCGAAACTGGGTATACCCGCAACAAAAGACATACCCATCCAGGAAACCAAACACCTGGGGGTTTCATTTTATTGAGGCTCACATCCTTTCTGGGGCCAAGGGATTTTTTTTTTTTGCTTGGCTGATGGGTGTGTGTCCTTTTGGGGACCCCAAAATGCTAACGGCATCCTTTTGGTTTCCCCTAAAGTGCTCCGATGAACTCCTCTTTGCGAAACTTGATTCCAGGTTGCAAAATCAGAACATATTCATGTTTTCGCCGTGTTTCCCAGTGGGCCAAGCAACATGGAACCTTCCATTTGCTTAAGACTATCGTTTTTTTTTTTTTTTGTAATCCGCTGGGGTGCTTTTAAAGGGAATCTATGACTACTGCAAGTATTTATTCTTTTACAGGGGGCTTAAGCAAATGGAAGGAACCCAAAGTCTTTGTTTGTCGCCGACGAGTTTGAGAAACGGCAGGAGCTCGCGAAGCAGCAGAAGGACTTTGAGAAGCTGCAAAAGCAGGCGGGCGAGGCTGGCATCGCGGCCCGGCGTGAGAGTTGGGAGGGAGGTGACGGCTGAAAGGTGCGAAGAACGGTTCCCTTGTGCGGAACCTGGATGTTCGATTCGCCAAGTTAGTAAGTGCATGGTTAGCCACTTGTTATAACCCGCTAACAAGATATGAGAGCAGGAAAGCCTTGAAGATGCGAGCTACCACTTCCAAGTTAAGAGTCATCTTGGAAGATTCTCGGATCTAGGCACAGATGGCGAACCGATTCTGTACGATGTATTCGATAGCTGTCTTTGCGCATTTCACTTATTCCGCTCCACAGATGGAAACGTTGTTGACCACGTGTCACGCCTCGACAGGTCGTTCGACCGATCCTATGCTTCCTGCGGCTGAAAGTGTTGCTGGCTGTGTAGTGCACACATTCACGCTTTGGGGATTTCCTGGAATGCGTATTTGGTGGTTAGATCAACTATTTTGCATATAAATTTGCATGGGTTCCGCATGGAGAGCACAAAACACACAGTATGACACTATGGAATGTAGAATGCTGTTTCTTTTGAAATGGACATGCTTCATTCAGTGAAGATGTCAGTATTCTTGCGGTGTGTGTGTGTCCGCCACCCTCACTCGCTCCGGAGATATATTGATCACTATAGTGTGATTGATTGATTAACTCGGGTCAGACCCCATTCCCCCCAAACTCAGGACGCAGAAAGCTTAAGCCCTCGCACAGCGCGGAACTTTGCCCCCACTGAGCTGCGCACCAACCAAGGTGCGTGCCAGCCCTTTGGCCTCCCAGCCCTCCATCCCTCCAGTCCAGCTTCCAGCCCTCCAGGGAGGCATGCTCACCTTATTGGTTGGCACAGGATGTAAAGCACCTTATTGGAGATCCTCAATCTGAATTCATAGAAAAGCCCCTGGCTGAATTCTCCTTTCAGACAGAATGTACTTTATTGGTTGGCGGAAGCCGCTGAGGCAGTTAAGGCGAGCCCGTAGAGTTCGTTGCGCAGCGCATGTGGCTGGCGCACCGGTGCTTTACCGGCGGATGTTTCAGTGATGTTTCTGTTCGTCCTTTGCGCGTGACAGAGCCTGGACAATTAGGTCAACATGGGTGCATCTTCGTCGTTTGCGTTGAGTTTCTCTTTGTTGGTTGGTGACCCCCATTCCCGAGCCTTTCCCAGAAAACCATACCTTCTCAATGAAAGAAACAACACGGGAACATGAAGAGGGCACGATGGTTCCGGGAAAGCATTGTGCCCAATTTTACGAGAGGTGCCTCATTTTTGCGACGTGGTTTTTCCAGGGTCACAGTGCCTTCTCATTCTTTTGAGAAGGCACCCTTTTCGGGGGGGGGGGGGGGGCCCTCAAAATTTCACGATCAAGGGCTACGAAACCCGAGCTTTGGCTGTTTTACAGGCATGTCCTGATGACCCTTTTGTGTTTATGTTTGTTCCCGAAACTTGCCAGTGTTTCATTGTATGGGAGGTCATAAACACACATGCACGAGGCATATCCAAACGCTACGGCGTTTGGCTCCTGATCCGGATCCCGAGCAGGCGTAGCGAGGATAAAGGGACCATACGTGTCGCCATTGATACTCGCATTCAGTAATTAATCTGTGCTTTTCGACACTACGCCTTTACACGCCTTACAATTTCTTTGTTTATCTGGGAGTGCTTCTGTGCGTCACTGCAACCTGGATCATTGTCTACACATGCATTTTCATACAAGGAGCGGTATCGCCCCTCACCACCCCGTGCAGGGAATACCCACGAGACTCTCTGGAGCATAGGTCCTGGCATAGGTGTCCTTTTTAGTTGTTTTGGTAGAAAAATGGATGGCCCTGGTTTACCTGGTGGTTTAATCGTCCACCAGACCCATCTATTTCCCCTAAAAGCACACCTATGGAGCCCAGCCCAGGAAGCCTTCCTCAAGAAGATGCGGAGTGAGGTTGCTGACATGGAGAAGCAGCTCCAGTAGGGCCGTAGAGCCGCGGGTCCGAGGGCAAAGCAGAGAGCACAGCACCGGAAGAAGCTGCGTGTTGCCTGGCGAGCCTTCACAAAGGGGGCTAGTGGAACTCCCTGCGGGTTTTCGGTGCGCTGCTCATGTCTTTTACAAACCGCCATCGTACGGGCGAAGGGGCCCCGAATTTCATATGTCCGGTTTTCCACAAGGGGGAAAATAAACGGACAAACCGACACTGGACTGGCACATGAACCCATCTCACCGCCCAATGGTAGCGCCGACTTGTACAGGAAAGCAGAACGCGAAAAAGACGCTGAGGTTGCAACAAGCGGCGTGGTCGGAAGGGAGTGTTTGGTGGCCATTGCTGGACTACATGTGACCCACACAGTTCCTTGGTACTATTGTCTACGGAAGTATTTCGCAATGGCCCTTGGATGCACCTGGAAGGGGCGAACCCAAAAGCTAGCTGCATGGGCGGGGAGTCCTCGTATGGGTTTGGAGCAACATCGGGGAGCAAGCGCCTCTTCGCAAATCTGGTAGTTTCATTGGGCATCTCGATGTGTCAAGTGGCAGTCAGGAGGCATGGCCTTTACACCTTTTTGGAGGCAGGAGCAGTGTTGCACAAGGGGATTAAGCACACTTGTGAACACAATGTGAGGACGCAATGCTAAAGCAGAAACTTGCAATTTGCCGTATTTGGTGAGTTTGTTTTGTTGCAGCGTGCGGTGACTCCAGCACACAACTGCTTTATAAAGGCCTTTGGTGGACCAGACGCGGCAGATAAACCAATCTGCTCAAACTGCAGCCTCACCTTGACCGAACAACAACCACACACGTTGCGTTGAGATGTTGGTAGTTATGCCTTGCATTGTTTATGATATGTTTATTATTATAATTATGCACGCGCACGCGTGGACATGCACAGACACGGCAAGGCAGAGCTGGGTCCGCTGGCAGTTCAACACAAGGCCATCCTTTGGGTGGAGAGGCACCGGGGCTTACGCCAATTGCAGCTTGGCTGCGTGCGGGTGTTTCAGACAGCATTAGGTTATGTTTCTACAGTTTATGTTGGCATAGTCAGATTGCCGGTGCAGCTGCACTACGCACGTTGTAGTTGTGGCACTGCGCTTGTTTGTGGCGGAGTGTTTGCCTAAAATCTTTGGCACGCTAGTTGTTGCGGAATGTCCTTGTTGTGCCCAACCACCTGGGCAAGCATGAAACAAAATCAATTCTGATTCGCAAAGTCTGCTGAGAGATGTAACTTTGATTTGTGTATAAATCGCCCTAAGCCATCCGAGGCTGGCAAAATGCAGCTTTCTCAAAAGCGGCCCCTTGAAAAGGTTGGTGTCCGTTTGGTTTCCCTCAAAAACAAAAAAACACGGGCGGTTTTGAGACATGCCCTGCAGGCCCAGGCGCGTCCATCGGGTGCGCCGGGACCCTCAGCTACTTAGCACGGGCGAAGCTGCGTCCGTCGCCCGTCATCCGCACACATCCGGTGCTTGGTTTTGGAGGACGTCCAGTTGGAGAACATGGCAGATGTTGGATGTTGCCTCTGGCGAACCTTTGAGCAGAGCTTTGGAACCGGGAGTCATGCAACATATGGAGGAGGGCGACGGGCTGAGCCCTGCAGGCGTGCATTGTAGACTGACACCCTGGCGCGTTTTCACGAGAATAGATGAGATGCCGTTGCTCCGTGCTCATGGCTGAACCCACGGCCGGGTATTTCAGCCGGTCTCAGAGTTCAGTGGCTCCCGGTTTCCGGGCATCCACGACAGCACCATGGGGTCAAGACTCCAGTTGCGACCTGGTTGGATGCCCAAACCCTTGGTGCGCAGAAGCAGCTCCGGCATGTCTCAAAAGATGGACTTCCTTGAGAATGATGACCCTTTTGAATGGGCCCTTCAACATCAATCCCGAACACGAAGGCAGACGGTAGCAGTTGTTCCTGGTGATGCTTGTTCCACTGTGGCGGCTGGATCGGGATTAAGAGAACAACCCTAAGCTCCCGAAGGGACCCCTTTGGAAGACTTGGTTCCATCTACAGGATCGGCCTACCACGTTAGTCGGGAGTGTTGCTCCTTTTTGGAAAATCCCTCAGGAATTCGTTGCAGAAACCAAAGCCCGCCCGGGGCTGGGCGCCTGGGCCCCTGGGCCCCTGGGACCCTGGCTGTTCGTGGCCCAGGCCTGGCTGTTCGTGGCCCAGGCGATGGGCTTGCGTCGGACCAGCCGCGCAGGGGTCCCTTTAAAACAAAAGGGAAACAGCACTGGCCCAAGTCAGCTGGTGCTGGTTACGAGGCTTCAGAGATCCACCATGCCGCCAACCCACTTCTGTGCACCCTCGAGCCAGCGATGCATTGCCACAAGGTTTGGCCAATTTTGTCCAGTAGAACAAATCACAGCATATTGTTGCTGTTGCTTTCCATGTTTTTGCCACGGCTGGGCTAGCAAAACACCGGTCCAAACCCTTGTCGACTTCGAGGGGGGGGGTCCACGGTGCCTTGTTGCCCTCGGTGACTTGCTTCAGTTGCGTAGTGGATTCTGAATGACGTTTGTTTTTGTCTTCAGCATTGGCTGGGCTCAATCTGGGTACGGGACAAGTATGCCATTGGATCAAATATCAATGACTCGACTGGGTGCTGGCAACGCTCCAAACCTCCATGAGTGCCTTTCACACTACTGGCAGCGACTGACTGCATTGCCCTTTGCCGTGGTTGGCTGTTTCAGGCCGGCGAATTTGCCTTTTTTGCTTAGCACTCAGGTAGAGTAATCTTGTTGTATCAAGGGGTGCCAGCAGCTCATGAGGGCACATCAGCCTTACAGAAACACACCCACGCCACCCAAGTGACCACCGGAGTTTGTTGTCCTCCCAAACAGGTCGCGTCCCAGGGCTCGTTTCTCGCCGCTCGCGCGCGGGAAAAACGAGCCATGCCATGGGCTCCAAAGATGCCGCCCTGGCGGCGGTGGCGCTGGATGGCCTCGACTTGCGCCACTTCTTCCCCCTGCGCGGCGACAAGGCGCGCAGCGGTTTGGGGGCGGCGCGCAGGTGAGCTGGTGCAGATTCGCTCGTTCGGAGAGGGGAACGGGGCGAACGGTGAAAGCTGCGCCGCCCTGGGCCCTTCATGTTGAGCTTGCGTGTGGATCTGGGCAAACAGGAAACCAGGATGTTCTGTACAAGTAATCACGAGCAAGTGAACACCCGGGGCGCTGGGCGTCGCCCGATCTCATGCAATAGACATTTGTGTACATGCTGTGGGTCAGGAGTTGGTGCTCGCCGCGGTGCAGCACACGGGCATGGCCCTGTGCTATGCAGCCAAAGAGCTCCAGGAGGACAAGGAGGCGTATCCTTCTCAACTTTGGGCCGGCAGACGGGAGATCTACAGATGGGGGTGGTGCTTTTGGTTGACACCGTCAGGTTCTCTTGGACTTGGTTGGCTTGGTTTGGAGTGTGTGTGAGTGGCGCCTCTGGGCGACATATCAAAGACCCTCCATGCGGACCTGTACCTAGCCCACCTCCTTAAAAATCATGTGAGGGGGAGGGGTTGTACCCACAAAAAGGCCTTTCTCCCTAGAAACAACCTGACACTTGGCTCGGGCTTTGGCCAGGTGGTGCTAGCAGCGGTGGCTCAGCATTGGATGGCCTTGCAGCCCTTTGGCTGATTTGCAACGCTCGTGAGCTCGTTGCTTGCCGGTTTTCCGGGGCGAAGACGAGCGAGCCACGGCGTGAAACTTTGCTACATTTAAAAACAAAACAATATTATTGTGTATTAATGATTTGGCTATATTCCTTATTTAATATTTGCTCAAAGTTGAAAATGAAAAAAAAAAACAATATTTAAGCCAAAAGCCCAAACCAATCATGCCGAGACACTTGAGGCATCATCTTCAACTCATGAACGTCATTTTGTGGACCCGTCGGGGTAGCAGTTTTGCTTTGTGTTTAATCTGTTAGCTTCTCAAGAGCCCTGCTTTACTAAACTGTTTGTTTGCGCAATGCATTACATATACACGGTTGGCATATTAGTGGGCACATTGGTATGTTCTAGCTTGTTCAAGATCTGGTCCCCAATGATACGCGGATGACGGATTGCGCAGTTTTCGGCTTAGATTATGCGGATTGCGGCTTATCGGTTGCAAGGATGTTCCATGCGCCCGATATACGGTTTTGACCCAAAGTTTGCAGTGCCGGTTACGGAAGAATCATGTCCAGCCAAAACAAGGTCTAAACGGTACGGATTGCGATTTGTCAACGCACCTTAAAGAAGGTATGTTTTGTTTTATTTTGGGTTCCTTTCCTGCGATTAACAGCCAGGCAGTTGCCAATTTTCAGATGGTCATTTACCGCTTGTTTCTAGCGGTTGACTTCCCGTTCTTTTAGACCCTCGTTCTTTCCAAGCATCGTTCTTTCCAAGCAGGCTGTTGTCCCTGGCTTTGGTCTTCCAGAAGGATCCCTGAAAAGAATGGTGAAGTTGCCCCAGTTGGGGTGAAAGTAGATGGCACAATTCCCCCATTTGGGTTTACCATTGTTCATACTATCTGACCTTTCAAGGGGGCCGTGCCATCTACCTTTACTCAAATACCCCTTAGTCTGTGGTTTGGATTGGTGGTTTGGGGATTTGGACCCCTGGTTCTTGTAGGGCAAATGGGATTCCCCATCCAAACCACCAAACCACCATCCAAGCCACCAATTAGAGGGGCCGTCGATTTACCCCAGCAGCTTGTCAAATGTTTGACCCCTGCATTCGGGAGACCCCGCTAGAATACATGGGCGAGCCCATCTTAGATACGCCTCGGACGAGATGACGGAGGACAACGACGTGGTGCAGCTCGCAGTGTCTGCCAACGGCCTGGCCTTGAAGGAAGCAGGACACAGTTGGAAGCGGTTGAGTGGGAGGGGGGTGTTGAATGTTGTTTGGTTGTGTTATGCTGTGTTAGTACGAAACCACCTCAAAAGTGGTTGGTGGACATGAATTTCCTGGGATTTTGATGTCCATCAAAGGATCCCCAGCTACTGTAATTGTAAACGCTTAGCGCTGCCCGCCTCGGCCAAGCCAAGCACGCAGCGTCAGCAACGCGAAAGGAAGGAACAGCGCCGGCCAAGTGGCAATTCACAGGTGCGAGTCATGCCGGGCGAGCAGCTGGAACAAGCCTGTGGATGAGCCAGGGCAGGGCTTGGCCAGCTGGCAGGGCAGGGGACTTGGAGCAGCAGGGCCAAGCCAGGGATTCTTGACCTTTGTTGGGGTTGGGGAGCTTTGAAAATAGTCTGGAAGGGCTGTGACCGCTTCCCCGACCTGAGGGCCGAGGCGAATTTTCACACGCTGTAGGGCGAAAGGATTCCCCCCACAGGGCGCCAAAAGTGGACCATGCTCGATTCGTTTAGCCCAAGGGCTTTTGCATCATCGGGCTGGGTTCCGACAGAGTTCGGGTGTTGGGAATGAGCGGGGCTCATTCCATAAAGTCGCCTCCTCCAAATTGCCCTGCCCGCGCTTAGAGCAGCCACTTCAATATGATTGCCGCGCCGGTGAAGCAAATCTCTCATGGCATCCGAGCCAAAAGTGGCAATCGTTTCAATGGAAACACCGTCGGAGACCAGAAAACAGGTTCGACTTTGCAATCCAGTGCCCCCCAGCTGACAAGAACATGAAGCGGAGTTGTGACAGAACAAGCCGTGTAGACACGAGCTTTTGCAAACAGCCTAGTGCAAAACAACTTGGTGTTTAGGTGCTCCCAAGATTTCAGCCATTGGCTACCTCAGATGGCAATGTTGTTAATCAGCTGCCTGCTAGTTGCCAGGTGAACTTTCTTGCTGGGAGGGCGCCTTAGCCACATACCCACCCTCATGCGACAAGCGACTTCTGGCCATGGCCGCCATTAACATTTTTGCGGATTTGTGCGGCCTGAACTTAGTGCAGCCTGCAGATGGTTTCATAGTTGAAATCCTTAATGTGCCTCTCCCATTCCGAGAGCCAACCAAAACCCTCCTGCTAGCCATCAGCAATTGTCTACAGCATGGACGCCCTTTTTTTGGCGTCTGACCTCAGGAAACACCCCCTCGCAATTACGTGGTGTACCCACTTACCCCCTTGTCTTGTCAGGACCCCGAAGCAGGCCAGGCCATGAGAGAAAAGGGCGGGGAGTATTCTAGCTCTTCCGAAGTGCCACGAGTTGTTTGCAGGTTGGCGACATAGAGGGTAAAGCTTAGCTAAACCAGTTGCCAACTCTGCTGAGCTGCTAGGAGCCGCGGATTGATTGACGAATTGGACTTGGCTTGTGGTCATAGTGGAGATGCAAATCGCAATTGGGATTAGTCTTGGAGAAGCAGCATGGTATTGATTAAGCTGGGATGGCTTTGCCTCACAAGCGACGGCCCGTTGGGCCAGGCATGCACTTACAGTGCGGGTGAGACACGAGATTGCCACGCATACTGTGAAACTATTGAGCGGAGTTGATTGCCTAAACCAGAATTGTTTTTGGTGCATTGCATGGTGTTACTGAAGCGGAGGGAATGGCCCCCTGCAGGGGAATGCTTGTCCACGTCATGGAGGCCGTGAAGAACGACGGCCGCGCCCTCCAGTACGCCTCAGAAGATTTGCGGAAGGAGTCGGCGAGGGTGGCGGGTTTGGCTCCAGCGGCGTCATTTGGCGTCATAATCTATTGAACGCACGGTTTGGCGTTTGGCTGGTGGCTTGTGTGGTGCAGTGGGATCCGTTGTTGGCGACGGATGTAGGTGCAACTTTGTCCAGTAGTCCCAAAGATACACTGAACAGTTGCAAATGGCAAGGCCCCTGAGTCAAGATAACTGGTTTAGAATTGGTCGACGTTGGTGGTGTAGGGTTGGTTCGAAGTTGCTTTAGGATAGGGCAGCATCAGGAATGCGGGCCTCACAAAGACGATGCCGTGGACATGTGTAATGTAGCGAGCTATGGAAGTGTTCAACATGTGACATGGGTCAGCCGCAATAGGATCAAAGTGACCAACCTCTCCCATTGATTCGACTGGTCGCTTTTGAGGCAGCGTGGTTGACTCGCTTTGACCATCAAGTTTAGCGGGGAGCATCCTCCGAAACGGTTTGTGGGCATGAATCTGTCCTGAAGTTCAAAGCCATGTAACTTCTGAACGAGCAACAAAGAATCGGGCTGCAGGATCATTTGGTCGTCATGGAGGCACTGAAGTCGAACCCTGAGGCGGACGGATGGCCAAAGTTTGGCGCGTTTTTTTTTTTTTCTTTTTTTTTTTTTTTTCCGCAAATGAAAGGGTCATACAAACCGCGCCAAGAAGGTGTCCAAATGATATGGCCCCCCTTCCTTTTCGTGCGCAGTTTGAACCATGTGGTGGAGTTGCTTGGCGTGATGTTTGCGAGTGAGAGTGGACATGAAGTTACTGGAAGGCGTGTGGACCATGCACATCTAGAAGAGAACCTTGTGCCGGGTTCGCGCAGTGCCTTCGGGAATCGCAATGCAAGCGAACCTCAGTGCCTGCGCCTGCGCGCCTTCACGCGCGCGAACCGAAGCGGAGGCCCTAGAGTTTGCCCATGATGATGTCAAGGAGGTGCTGGAAGTCATTATGCCAGCTGCTTGGCTACCCAAGTTGTTGTTTTTTTTCCCTGGGCTTGGGTGGGGGGTTAAGTATTTTGTTGTTGTGCTTATTGTCGGGTTTACCTTTGTACTGTTGGTTGTTGCTGGTGCTGGTAGAGGCGGCGGAATGTCATTCAAGCGGTGTCCCTCACTTTTGGTTTGCTCATCTCAGGCTTTGCGCCGTGACGGTGCGGTCCTCCGATTCTTGCCGCACAGCATGCGAGACAGCAGCTCCGGCCGGAAAATTAGTTCGATCGGGGGACCCTGGGGTTTTTGAGGATCGGGAGGATCGGGGCCCCTCTTGGGGGGTTGGAAAACCGCAGTGTTGAGGGTAATGCTACTTGAGGGTAGTGGTACAATTCGCGGAGAGTGAAACTGGAGGTCCTCCTCTTCGCAATTTACCTGATCACAAGAGTTGTGTGGGGGTAGGGATGGCGAACAAAGCCACCGCTGGCTTCTGTTGAAAGCGGCTTGGCTTCGGAACAGACACCAACCCCCAACCCTTCCCTGAAAACCACTGGGATATTGCTTTGGGCAATTCATGTCCACCGCTTGACTTCGGCTGAGCAGGGTTCTCTCGAGCTATTCCTTTCCCTCCCGGACTGATGGGTTTCCTTCTTTTGTCGTCTTTCCGGTTGCTTGCATGTTCAAGCAACTAAGTAGGTTGCAACCGTAGTTGTAGCTAGGGTAACTCGGGTGGGTCCCCTCACAACTATGGCTATAAGCTACTCACTAAGTTGGTTGAGCATCCAAGCAGGAGAACCATGCCTTCCAAACCTGCTTCGGATGATTTTTTTCCTGGCAGGGGTTTGGCAGCGACGAACCATGGTTCACGCACCAGTGACGTTCAATGGGCAATGAGAACCTAAGCCTAGAAAAAAAAATATCCCTCGTTGAGTAACGCAAGATTCTAGAAGCGACACCTTACCTTTGGAGACCCCCCCATAATTATTCTCCAGGTTCAGCATTAGCCCACTGGCAGGGGGAGGCTTGCAGCAGTACCCAATGAATGCACTCTTTATAGAGGAGCCCTCGTTGAATGGCCAGTATGGGAGAGACTTTGAGGCGACTTTGGAAGGAAACATGCGGTCTGTCATTTTTTAAGGGTACCCCTATTTGGTTGGTTTGAAAGGGAAATCAAAAGGAAAGCCGAAGGGGGGTACAACCTTAAGCAAATACCACCATTTTGCGGGAATACCACCATTTTTGATTCATTTTGGGGGTGTCCACCCTAAAAATGCGCACCCATGTTCTTTCGGTCGTCCGACCGGGGCCTTTCTGCGACGGAGAGCCATGGGAGGCGACGGATTGAGCTGAGGCTGCGACGTGACCATGGACGCGGTGCAGACCTGCGGCCTCGCGGTGTCCTTCGCGACGGCCAAGGCTCGCTGGGGGGCGCCCTGGGGGGCGCGGACCTGGGCGGACCTGGGCGGACAGATGCGTCTCACATTTCGCCTGGTTGGCGCTGGAAAAAAGGGATTGGGTTGGGTAGCTTTTTGTGGTTTTGTAGGTACGCACCAGACGGGTTATTTCGAGAGCAAACTGTACCAGTTGGGTTTCCATTTGCAATTCGGGCCTTAGCACTGGGCCGCCTGCCCAGGGCTAAGGCGGCATCTGGCGCCAACAACGTGACATTGGCAAGCTGATCCGGACCACAACCAAGATCGGCAGTTTTTACCATGGCACGTGTGATTGGTTTTTCCTGCTCGCCGCGTGTGACGGAGGGTGACGCGAACTTTTATTCATGTTGGCCTTGAAGGTTCCATTTGTAACGGAGACCTGAATTGTGAGCTACTTCGATTGAAGCACCTGGAGAGTCCCGATGGTAACTCTTCAGCCCCTTGGATTCCGCTACCAATCGCCAGCTCCATGTGGCGCAGGTGAGGGCAGATCGGGAGGTCATGATGACAGCTGCGCGCAAGGAGCGGGATTTCCTGACAGATTTCTGAATGAGCAGGGTTGGCGATTCTGCCAGAGATCGACGGGAGGCGACGGCCAACTGCCAGTGGTGAACAGTACTAAGCCTAGGAAGATTTGGCAGGTTGGCCCAGAGGTGACACGCGGTGTCCTGAGCCATGGGAAGTTGGGTGCCTGGAGGCTTCACAATTCGGTTGCTTTGCAAGCACAAGTGGTTCAAGCTTCACGAGACACAACTAAGCACAACCATCCAACAAAAACCGTGTCGAGTTTTGACTTTGCCGTCTAGGACCTCCTGCCCCTGTGCCTGCTCACAATTTCAGATACCCTCGCTGGTTTGCAACTGAGAGGTGCCCCCCGTGGCGAAAATCGCTGGTGAGTCTCCAGGACGGCTTAGCACTGGCTTATGCCGTGCAAGAACTGCTGGATGATGAGGATTTGGTGGAGGCGGCGGCTTGCCGCAAGCGCTGTATGGCAATTGGGAAGCAGCCATTTAGCAGGGCTCCTTAAAAGATACATTTTGCCCACTTGAAATATGGCTTTTTCCACCCAAATACTGTAAGGGGAACCACAATTGACAAGGCAATGTTCAGGTGTATAATGTAAGGATCCCTTCATTTTGAACGGGAGCCTAACAACATGCCGCATGCGGTCAGGGCGCAGATGCCATGGATTCAAGACATGGTCACGCCGGCCCTGATGAGAGCTCGGCCTCGGCATGCTGTGTGAAAGGGAAAGCAACCAGGATACAGACGGGTTGGGCTTTGTGCGCAAGCCAATGGTCGAAATGTCCATGATTTCACACTACGGTTTCCAAGTCCTAGCAATTCACTTTTTCAATGGACTACAAGGCACGTTAGCGGCCCACATTGGTCACATACTCCTGCTGCTTTTCGGCAGCGGTTGCGCGCACATGCCGCGGGGTGGTGACACTTGTTTGTGTGCAGTGAGCCGGACGCATGGTCAAGCATGTTGTTCATTTGGGTTGCCGGATGAAAAGTGAGGAGTAGCTGATCATTGCCCCAAGTGGGTGTCAACCCAAGGGAGTATTGTTACGTGCAAGTGATTCTAGCCATCCGAATCCAGTTCATTCTCACGCCACCTCGAAGCTGTTTTACGGAGCAGGCGCCTGCCCGATGTTCTGCTTGCAAAGCTGCGAGCTGGGGTCGTGGCATCTGCCCTTTTAACGGCCAGCAAACACAGGAGATCTAGGAGGGTTCCTGAGGCGTATAGATGAGAACTCAATGTTATTGTAAATGACGGGACCACAAGAATAGTTGAAATAAAAAGAAGCGATTCCCCAGAACCCTTTTATTAAATACTGTGGATGGACGAAATTATGCACCGCTTTGAAACCATAAGATTTTTTTGCTGGTTGGTATTTACAGGCAAATCATCAATTCATGGTTTGCCAGGTGGTGCAGGATTTCGCAACCATCCACAGTACTTTTAAGATTGCCGGACCAGGCAGACACTGAAACCCATGTTTTGAATTAAATGAGTGAAACATAGTGAAATAGTTTGAATCAACATAGTGAATGAACTATTTAGTGAATCAAAATTGTGAATTGGGAACATGGATTTGCAGTTTGTGACTTCAATTAGTGAATTGAGAATGTGGGTTTCCAGGTTTGTGAATTGAGCAAAGGAGCCAATTGGTCTTTGCATTTGTGATAAGAGGGCCTGCCAGCGGCTTCCCCAACAGGCGGGGCGAGCATTCGCTAATTTATTTCACTAATTTGAATAGCAACAGTTTGCCGATTTGTGGAAATTGAACCTCTAAAATTCATTAGATTTCACTATTTCAATTCACTAAATTTCACTAATTTTCGCTAAATCAAATTAATGAAACTTGGTGATTTAGTGAAATTTAGTGAACTTTAGTGAATTTTAGTGAAATTTAGCGAAATGTTTAAAAGAGTTTCACTAAAATTCACTAAATTTCACTAAATTTCACTAAATTTCTAAATTTCGCAAGCCCAATTTAGTGAAAGTTAGTGAAAATTAATGAAAGATAGTGAAATTTGATGAAATTTTGTGAAATTTAGTGAATCTCTTTTTCTAAAATTTCATTGAATGTCATAAATTTCTCCAAATTTCACTAAATTTCACGAATTCTCACTAAATTGGACTTGCGGAATTTAGTGAAAATTAGTGAAAATGAGTGAAAGTTAGTGAAAGTTAGTGAAATTGAGTGAAATTGAGTGAAATTTAGTGAAATGTAATGCAGGTTAGTGATTTTTGCTTTTTCCATTTGAAAAGACTGCAATCTTGAGCAAACAAATAGTGAACAAAATAGTGAATGGAATTAGTGAAAATTAGTGAATTGGCACTTCTGGAAATTGCGGGCGCTGCGTTGGGCAGACTTGGGGCCAATCGAGTTGAGGGCTTCCCTTTAGCATGTAAACATTGTTTCGCTTTGCTTTGCTAAGCCTAAGGGCCTAAGCTTTAGCACAACTCACCTGGACCTAGTCACCTCGCCATGTAGGCGTATGTCCATTCACTATTCCCATTCACTATTTCCATTCGCAATTGTTTTAATTCACTATTCCCATTCACTATTTCATTTGCTAATATTCACTAAATAATTATTTTGATGTTTCCAATCTCTACCTCCCAGCGGCAATCTTAACAGTACTTCCTTGTGAGCAACTGCTCTTGAGCGCATTTTATGGGCCTGCGCAATCTCGATGCGCAGGCGGCGTGCGAAGAGAATGCCTTGGCCCTGCAGTATGCGTCGGACCGCTGGCGCAGCGACAAGGAGTGATGTGGCTGTGGTTCAAAACCAATGGTACCATTTTGGGGGTTTTCGGTACGCCACTCATTTTAGAACCTATTTAAGTGGGGATTGGGATGTTCACTGGGGGTACGATTTGGGTTTTGACGTTGATGACCCCGCCACCGGGACTCGGTCATTCCCTACCTATCGCATCAGCAAGAAGATCGAGTCCCAACAAAGTGGTCGAATGCTGAACAAGATTCCGTACTGTGGATGGTTGCGAAATCCGTTCGCAGCACGGATGTTTGGAGACAGGATGTAACAGCTGCTTTGAGCATCGGAGCAGGGTGTAGCTCCAAAGTATGTCGGAAAGGCCAGCCGGCCTTTGTCATGACGCCATGTTATCACGATCACTTCAGTTTTCAAAGCCAAGAAGTGGGCGAGAGGGTGCGGGCTTTATGCTCTTTATTTGCTTTCTATCTGGTGCGTAATGCCGCTTCAGCCGCCTTTTTTTTGGGCGACGGCAACTTATGAGGGGTGCCTTGCACCTGTAGACCCCCACACCTTCGGGCCAGGACTTTGTGAAGACTGTGCTGGGGCGAGATGGTCGGGCGCTGGAGTTTGTCTCTGGAGGAGCCGGTCCCAGGATTGCTAGGCCCCCCAATGCTTTTTGGGGGGCTCCAACCTTAAACAAGACACCCACATAATCCCAGATTGACCTAATTGTTGCATGTTCGTTTCTGGTGGCCCAACCAAGGCACCCATATTGACTGAATCATTTCGGCAGAAATATCGCCTAGGGCCGTTGGTGGCTTTTGCCGGGCCCGAGCTGAAAACCTCCAGGCCTCTCAGATGACTTCGAGCTGTGCATGGAGGCGGTGAATGAAACCGGAGAAGCCTTGATCCATTGCTCCGCCGCCTTACGCCCGGGGGCCAAAAGCCGAAAGTCGAAACGGGGAGATCCAGGTTGAACGGGTCCAGTCCACCCGTAAATCCACTTGCGTGTTTCTTTTTTTTGAAGGCTCGTTGCTTTTGCTTTTCAAAGGAAAGCTATAAAGGAGAACCACAATAAAGGAGAACCAGAGTTTTGGGGGTCCCCTAAGAAGGATACAAGAACTTGCGTTCCCGCTTTGCCCAAGAACGAGATCGATTCAAGGGAATACTATTTTCTACTGGGGCCACCGGGCAACTGGGGAGCGGAATGTTCATGTTTGGTGTGGCGCGGCTACGCTGCGCAGAACGGAACGAAGCTTTAAAAGTGGGAAAGCCTTGGGAGATATCAAAATTCCCGACCTCGCGATTTAGAACCTGAGGCATGACAAGTCACTATTATGACACATGCAGCACTCATAGGGACTATCAGGTTGCGCCACGCCAGTGGCAGCACGCCCAGGCGACAACGAGGACATTTGCAGAATGGCGCTGCATAATGATGGACTGCAGCTTCTGCCCCTTGGGCAAGGGCGGGTGCTGAAAGAACCTAAACTCAGACCCATGGAGGTGGTAGACTAGCAAAAGGTATCTGGTATTTAGAATAAGTGCACATTTTGGATGATCCCTTCCCGACTGAGAACAAAAAGGGTGGAGACATGTGGAGACCTCTCATGTGTCACCCAATGAAGGTATGTTGCAAGCCAATCCAGCCGGTGTTGCCAGACTTTTTGCCGGCGCAGCCCGCCTTTTTCTTGTTTTTGCAGCATGGTGTTCAGCTTCGTCGCTGCGAGCATGATAAGCAAAACGACATGTTGCCAGGCATATGTTTCCTAAAATGAGGATTCGCTGCACATGCTGCACCACAGTGGAATTTCAGTTGTGCTCTTTATTCGAGAGGCAAGGCTTTGAGAATTAAGAATCATGTCATACGAGAGTACATTGCTGCAGCATGTGTATAACACACTGGTGTGTGGCTCGGTATGATGACACTCAGGACATGTGGAGTGCACAGGCATTTGCATGTTCAGGTATTTGCTAGCAGCTTGGCGCTGTGTTGGTTACTCGTGAGGAGGGCAGAGGCTACAGGAGCGATTTGATCCGACGATGTCGCAAGGTGAGTACTTTTATGATGACATTTGCATCCAGGGAGTACGATTGCTTGTAGGTCGTGCACACTTGTATATTTGACTGGCGGGACTTCAATTCAACACTCGCATTGTTCCCAAACATGCACTTCCGAAAGACTGAACAGCGCATCAACGGCACTCATGGACTTAGCAGTGTCGTTTTGGGTGTCGACCTGGAATTATATCACATCCGAAAGAGTTGCTTCAGGGAGACACAATAGAAGGGCCCCAGGTCACGTATGTCGCTTCGAAAGATCCCTAACCCCCCCCCCCCCCCCTGCAAACTCGTCTGCTTAGAGCTTTTCATTGCAAGGGATTGCAAGGAAACGTTTCAAGGGTGTAGCCCTGCATTTGGGCTGATGGCATGCAAATCCTTCCATTTGCCTAAGAATATTAACACCCGTGGTCCATATCCTGATAATTCTATTTTGACCCATACCCACGTCAGTTTGGTCGCAGAAAACGTACCCGGCACTTTGAGTTAGCCATTCGCCAGTGCAATTGCATTTGTTAAAAGAGATAGGGCTTCAACATAGCTGTCTTGGCCGAATGTTGCTTTTAAACAGCTAGGCCGTGATCCCATTTGAAGGCCACGCCAAAACATTGTTGTTTGGTAGTTTGAATCATTTTGAACAATCAGCATGTGATCCCCAATGATTTCAACATGTGATACTCCTAGAAAATGGTTTGGATGCGGCATTTGTGGATCACCCTAGGATGTCGAAAGAGCACCAACATATTACAAAACAGGACCAACAGGGGGAAGAACTGGTGAATTTCACAAAAAGCGCATCGAAACAGTTTCTACAAATACTATCCTCCCACCAATGAACATGTATATTTTCCTGTTAAAGGGCCCATTTTTTTTTCGAAGGTCAGGTTCCATATTAAAAGGGTGGGAGGGTATACTCCAGTAGTTACCCTTCATCCAACTAACATGGCACCCGCGGGAGGGTACCTGGAAGATAAGCTTCCTCTTGGAAATCCCGCTTCTAGAACCCCCCTGTGAAATGCCATGCTAGTGGGAGAGAGGGTACATGCATAGGCGTCCTTCTTGGGTTACTTTGAAATAGATGGGTCCCACTGGTTTAGATGGGATTCGCATTTGCCAGGGAAACCCATCGATTTTTCCCAAAGGCCACCTATGGGTCCATGTTTAAACCAAAACAGTTGGCTTCGCGCCTCTCAGGAACGTGTCCCCGCGGCTGCGGCAGGACCGAGAGCTTGCACTGCTGGCCGTGAGCAACTTGGGCGCGATGGGAGGGACTGCCTTGTTTAGGTGCAGCCTGAAGGAAAGCGGTGCACTTGTTTAAAAGACTGAGGCCTAAAGGACAACCACTATTTTAGGGGTGGACATCTGTATCAAACGGAGCTGAGGTTCAACTACCTGCAGACCCTGCCGTGTTTTTCACTGACTAGGTTTTGGAAGGCTAGCCTTTGGGGAAGAACACTGGCACCCACTTCCTGTGGCGTCTGGGATGGACCACCCACCAACTTGTGCAGGATTTCGGCCATCAGTATCACTACTTAAAGGGGCAATCTGAGATGTCTGGTACTTAGTGGGCAATACACATGGAAAAGCCAAAACTAAAAAATGCCATGGTTATACAATGCGAGCGCGGTGTTGGGGCTGGATTTCTTAGCCGATTTCTTAATCTTGGCTGCTGAGAAATTCAGGGGCTAAATCTCTTAGCGGGTGATGAAGGACTCCTTTGCTAAGATATTCATTTGCCCGATTTCTTAGCTGCCATTTTGGGTGATGCATGACTCCCCCTGCTAAGAAATTCAGGCCCTATCAGGGAAGTGCGCGCTAAGCAATCCAACGGCTCAAATTCAACACGCAAAATGCTTGGCGAATGAACTGGGCAAAAACCACGGTTATAACCCACTTACCATGGTCACAAGTCTCCAAAGTGGGCTAGAAGCATGGTTGTGACCCACCTTAAGTAGTGGTAAAACAACACTTCCGTTGGCTTCTCTTTTAGTGCGATGGATTTCTTCCCGTGAATGCACGCCATGTTGGTTGTGAGTGGCGTCCGCGCCATAGGTCTAGGATCCAATTTGCGCCCGGGATCCGCAGCCGAGCTTTTTTGTTTTTACCAGGGATGCCATGCAGGTTGCGCTTCTCAACTCACAAAACCTGTGATCACGGTAGCTTGTTTGTTCAGTTGTTCAGCTCCAAGCTGGCTGAAAATGTTCAGTTCATCACGGTAGCTTGTTCGATCTTATCTATGTGGGGTTGTTCAGATGTTCAGCTCCAAGCCGGTTGGCTTGCTGAAATTTTTCAGTTGCGGCTGAGCCACCCGGAGAGGGTGCTGAGCCACGTCCAGCGAGAGCCGCTGGGCTGCTGGCAGTCGCCATGGGCGACGGGATGGAAACGGAGGGCGAGGCGGCCTCCCGAGCGAGAGAAACGGTTTGGGTGGCCTACGGAGTTCAACCCCCCATCGTTAAAGAATGCAAGGTGGCTCCCAGCGGATTTTCCGGTTCCTTGGCTATTTAGTTTTTTTTTTTTTTAATAGTTGGTTAGTGGTAGTTTCCATGTAACCCACTAAAAGTGAAACTTTGAGCGGGGGATCTGAGGGCAGCTCAGAATGGTTGACACGATTTAGATGATGACAAGCCTTAGGCAAGCAATGAGTATTATGAACCTCCATTGAACTGCATTGCTTTGGTTTGAATCCCGGGAGAACGTTTTGGGGGCAAGTGTTCCATTGTCAAGTCCCATACGCTCGCCTCGCGCCTCGCAGACCGGGGGAGGGAGCCTGCGTGCCTTCGGGAACACGGAAACATGACTCCCTCCTCTATCCCCCAACCGCCGGAAGGCCGGTATCGCAGCCCCAAGTCTAACGATAGTATATCCCTGTGCGCAGGTGGGGCCGGCCGAGAAGAAATGTCTCCCCGAGGCGCGCACGCGTGCATTTGAGTCTGCTTGGAGTCGCTGCCAGCAAACCGCCCCCACTCACTTCCTGAGTTGGACTTCATACTTGTTGGGAAGACTATTTTAGTGGTAAACCCAAAGTGCAAACTTTGTCAAGTGAGCCCAAGCATACTGTAGCACCAGAATGGGGCTAAGGAAGGCAATGTTCACGCACGTGGGCTTTGATGGCCTTGCCTTTGCAAATGAAGAGGCTCCACCCTTGCTGATGGGCCCGTTCGTTAGGAGTCGGGCATATCATGTTGAAGGAGTTCGGGCCACTTACTGAGGAGTGTTATTGTAATTGTAGGTCAAGCGCCATGAGTGTGCCTTTGCGTTTTGCTTGATTGGTTCATGGTAGATAAGTAAGTGCAGTCATCAGATTGAAAAGCGGTTTGGCATGATAAGCGGAAGCAATTTGGTCCGGTACCCTGTTCTCGACAATCCCGGAAGTGGAAAGTGGGCAGGCCCTCTGCGGATGCTCCCGCCGTTTTGCTTTCAGTTGCTGTTGTGGGAAGGAGGGCGCGTGAAACAGGGCCCTCTCAACAAAAAGCCAAAGTCGCGGTTTTATACAAATGAGCTTTACATGAATTTGATTATTGTTGGATGATTTTTTGAACCACCAGCCCAGTGGAGCTTTGCTAGGGAAAATCCCAGCGACTGTGAAACGACAACCCAGAAAAAGTTCACCTTTGGCCATCGGGACCCTGCGAAGCCTCGAGCAACAGGAGCCTCACAACGACATCGCAGAGCGATACATGGCGAGCCTTGGCATTCATTGTTTTTTAGGCGAAGGTGCCAAGACGCACACTTCACACCGCACTTAGATCTTACAGATGTTGGAAATTGTTTGTGACCGCACGCTGCCTCGTGCCATCGGCCCACACTCAGGAATCTAAGAGATGTAGAGCAGCCTGCTCCTCAGTTCCACCTTGGCGCGTTCCACCCCGTGTAATGTCACGACATGATAGCTCCAAACTGCCACCTGAATGACATCGTACTTGCCCATTGTGTTGCGAGACAGGGGGCGAAGGCAGGTCAGGTACACCAAGCGAGGTACAAGCATTAAGTTACGCCCGACTGTATCAAGAGCCTATAGAGTTAAGGGGCCAAGACTTTCAGCGGCCTGTTTTGCCACTGGCTCAAGTGGAAAGGCACTGGGCGCACCATGGAGTTGCCTGTGCCGTTGACCTCGAGTCACGCGCCCCTGGCGCTTTTCACGCGGCCAAAGGCGCTGCGGCCAGAGTCAGAGAGGCCGAGGCGCCATGCCGCGCGCCTTGGGTGGTGCGGGGCGCTGCTGCCAGTGCTGGCGGCGACGAAAAGAAGACGAGGGCTGGGCCGAGGCGCGTGCGACCTGGGAGAAAGGTCATAGAAAAGTTAGCTTGAGCCGCAATCTGCTTTCGGTGTCATCCTATGGAGTTTGCACAGGCACCTGGTGTGTTTCTTGGGGAGACCTTTGTTTTCAGTTTTCAGAGTTGCCGCCGCTTTTTTGCACTCTTTTTGAAGGCCATCTGGATTCCTTGGTTTGCGGTTGTTTCCTGCCCAAAGGCTTCCGGGGCTTTCAATGGAAGATCCAGACCCCTCGTTTGGACACAGAGCTGTTTGGGGGTCTCAAAGCATCGCTATTTGAGGGCCCCAAATCAATGTTGAACGTTTGCATAGGGGGTACGGCTTGGCCAAATGTGATTTGAACAGCCCAAATCCGTAGGAGCGCTGCCCACTGCTTCCGTCTTGGAGGATACCTTGTTCCAGGCCTATCGGAGCTGTCTGGACAGCTTCAGTTCGTCCCCGAGCTCTGCACAGTGGTCAGTGGAGGAGGAAGACGAGATTGATGACGCGGCGCCTTGTCCGTGATCACCAGCTGTTTTTTCCTGGTTTGCCGATTTGTTGTCCAGGTTTCAGTGCGGACATGCTGTCATGTGCCTCTACGAAATTGCTTTGTCCTTGATGGTGTCCTTGGGGAAGCAAGTCTTGAACTACTTACCGTTCAAGGACGTGAAGGGGCCGATAACTACGAGCCCCTGCAGCCACAGCAAGCTTCACGAGCTCTGTTTGTAGTGTCGAAAGCTGTCGTTCTTGTGGTGTCAGGTTTCTTCGATACACATGCGAGGGGATCTCTTTTCGGGGTGCCCTTTTGTTTTTGTTACTTTGCAGAAAGTTTGCATGTCTGGACGGATCCCTGGCTTGGTGGAGCGCCAGTCATGCCCATTCCAAGTGAATAGATGATTTATTTTTCGTGGGGATTTTAGGGGGGAACTGGGCACTGGGAACTGGTCTCATGGGGTAGAAGCCATTATGGAAATTCTTTAGCATGCAGGATCTCAGGCAACCTAGGGGGCTTGGATTGGATTGGGGATTTGAGCCTTGGCAAAAGCGCCACACCTAGGGGAAGCTCAGGTCCTGTACAGCCGCTTTCGGGCGGAGAACCTGCCAGCGCGGCAGGGCCGTTTGGTAGGCAACACGTTGCGGAGGACCTTGCTACGGCAGGACGGGCTTGGGGTTCGGGGCCTGAAAGGGGCGATCGATTCGGTACAGGTGACTTTCTTTCCCTGCGGTTAGAGGTCTGCTAAGTGGGCTTCTAACCAGGCTTACTAACCACCTAAGTATCCTGCTTTGAGTAGGGGATGTCAGGATGTCCTTGACAGGGCAACGGGGCAGTTGCCTTGCTGGCCCTTTCGGTTGTCCGGCTGGTGCTTTGTCTTGCGAGGGATTTGTGCCGGCTCCTGAAATGACCATTCTGAGCTGTTCTGCCATATGAACCGGGGGCAAGGCTTTGCCCATTTCTGCGGACCGCAGGGTGAGTCTCAGCTGGCCGTTTGGCAGCACAGGGTTTTTTGTCCAGTCGGCAACGTGCAATGGCAACTTCTTGCAGCGCTGTACTCTATGATGCTGTCCTTAACACGTGCCGCCAGCCGGACGTAGGGCTGAAATCCCAATCTCTTGCGAAGGGCAAATCGCGAGCTGACGCCAAGATTTCAACCTTAGGAAGAAGGGGGTGGGCGGTCGCCCAAGCAACCATGTTTCCTTGGACAGGGGCCATTCAATGTCCAACTTGTCTTGTTGGTGCCTAGTAGGGAATGAGGGAATAAGCCTCATAACCGTTTTTTGTGGAGTCCTGTGAGGGAATCCCCAGGCTCATTCCCTCATCCCCTACCTATCGCGCCAGCAAGTTGTTTGGACTTCCAACCTGTTCGCAGGTCCATGGCCCTTTCGTGAGAAAGCGGTAAGCTCTGACTATGCAACTTTCGACTTGAAATCGAGCTTCGACGGCGGTAAGCAGGCAATGGTGTTTCCAGGATCCTAAATGGTTTCTGCAAAGTGACGTAAACATTGCAAGCCATATTTGTTTGCATCTCACCAGTGACCTCATTTGATTTGGGTGTGTCGAAAAAATGACGTGTTCCCCGAACCATTGTTGTTTCCAATTCGTTTCCGTTGGTCCCTTGAAAGACACCCCCAAAATGAGGACCTCTTCCGCACTCACGCGGCCTGTGCCTTCCGCCTGCGGTACCGGTCCTTCAATGTCGACCAGGGCAAGGCGGGACGATCATTTTTTGGATGGCTCCCGCAAGGAAACTTCCAAAAGCTTTGCACATACTGGGGTCTTTGCCGCCCAGCAAACTTCCCTGTAGCTCACCCTTGAGGGACATTGCAAGTTGTTAGACAGCTTGCCACAACCAAGGCACGCGCTCACTGTGACCCCCAGAAGAGAAGCCCCTGTGAATATTTTTCGGCGAAAATCAGGGAAGGGTTGAAGCTTGTGCTCTCTGGCAGGTCTTTGTGTCGAGGGCACAGGCAGCGCTGCATGAGTTCGCGTCGGTGCCAGGGGTGCAGGAGGGAAGGGGACGCCGGGGAGCACGGGGCGGGAGCCAACACGAACCACTGCGTCATGCTGCCAATTGTGTTGCGAGCTCACCTGGGGGTAGCACGAGCTCATACAAGTCTTTTTACTTTCGGATCCCTCGTGGGAGGGTTGACTTTCAAAGGCCGCGGGTGGCAGCGCAAAAAAGTATCGAACACATTGCCTAATCATGGGTTGTGATCTCCCATGGATTTGCAGTCACCAAAAAATCCATTTCGGGCAACTTCAGCCATTGGTCAGTACAATGCGTTTGGTGGCGTGCCGGTCTTGAATAATGCCGTGTGGCTTGGATTGGTGCTGTTTGAACAGTTGATCTGCTCTTTTGGAGGTTTGTGCGATGCAGCTCGAGATGGCAGCACAAGCCCCGTTGAAATGAGTTGGCATCGCTATCAGAGACTTCCGGCAACGAGTCGCACTTTTGTCACGCGCTCTATGGTTGGCTGTTACGTATTTTCCTATTCATACAGTTACACCCACCGTTCTTGGCCGTCTCACATATCACATGGCACCTTGTTTGTACGCGAACATGCGTTGCAGCTAGGCGTTGTTGTTCTTTTTGGCGGCTTCCAGTTGAAACCATCCCCACCCTGCGGGTTCCGGCGAAGCAAGTCTCAGATGGGGGAGCCATGGGTCAGACGTGCAGGAGTCAATGATCGACGTGGTGCGCAGCTTGGCTCGGCAGTGGGCAAATGGCATCCTTCAGCTACACCCTCCCCGCCCCACACGTTGAGGACAAGACCCGAAAAGACAAAACTAGACAGGCCAATTGAAGGGGGCAGGGTACTTAATTAATAGTTAAGTGGGTAGTAACCTCGCATGGTTATTCCGCAGTTGCCATGGTTCTAAGGAAGAAGGGGTCTGGTGTTGTTTGGTATGGCTTTCTCCTTTGCTTGACTTTTTGCCACATGCATGAGCTGCAGCCTGCCGAGTAGCTATACTTGCTGCGTGTTATTCCTAATGTTGCGTCAAGCCCGAGCATCCCCTGCCCAAACTGATCCAATGCAACCTGCTGCAGTTCAGAAAATGAGGCAATTCTTGGTCGTGTTCGGCAAGTTTCGTGCATTATCTTTGCTTTAGCGCTGTGCATGCAGCCATCCACTGCTGCCAGTTTGCCGTGTAGCTTCTCGCGAGCTGGCGGGCGCAGGGGGCTACAAAGCTGGAGGGCAGGAAACAAAAAGCTGGAGGGTGGGGAACTGGAGGGCCGCAAGCCAAGAAGCCACAAGCCAAGAAGCCACAAGCCAAGAAGCCAAGAATCCAAAAAGCCAAAGGCAAAAAAAACAAAATTCCCATAAGCCAAAAAGCCAAGATGCCGAGAAGCCAGACGAGGCAAAACCCAGGAACGAGGAGCCACCTTTGTGTTGCCTTACATGGTTCTGGGTCAACCATTCAAATGCCGGGTTTTGATTTTGACTCAAATGGAAACCGCAAATGGAAGATTCCGAGTAAGATCGTGGCCCACGGCTTTAAGCTATTGGGATGGGTAAACTCATTGGGATGGGATGGGTAAACCGGGTTGGGATGAAGCCTAGATCCACCAGTACTGCCCTTTTACCCTTTTGTGGGGGAGGGTTCCCCTAATAAAATAGACTACAGGAAAAAGCTGGTACCCTTATTCTAAGCTCTCTACTGGAGGACCTAGAAGCGTTGGATGGCAGTTTCCATTCTTCTCAGCCATCATTATTTCAACAAAAATCCAGCCATTTCCCCATGAGTTTAGGTGGTTTCAAGATCCCTGGAAAGAATGGGGAAGCTACCCCTAGACTCTTGGATTTGGGTAAACCCATTTTTCTGAGGGTACTCCCAGAAGTTGGGAAGACACCGATTGGATCCCAATAAGATGGGGGTAAACCTGGCTGGGATGAGACTCATTGGTTCAGATTGGTAAACCCCTTGCTTCGGATTAACCCATCCCAATGGCATTGCTTCGAATGGGTAAGCCCCTTCGTTCGGATGGGTAAACCTTGGGATGAAACATCGACGGTCTCTCGGATCCGTAGGCAACGTGCAGCAGCTCACCGTGGCTCCGGCGCCTTGGCGCCCGCCGCCTTTGCCGCTGGCAGCGGCGGCGGCGGCGCGAGACGTGGAGAGCTGGCGGTGGAGCGCCAGGCGCTGCGGGCCCACGGTGGTGACGGCCCGGGACATGGCGCCTTGGTCGGAAGGCGTCACGGATTCAATCGTTGGATGGATAAATTGATAAATCCATTCATTCTTCCATGATTCCGTGGTGACGTTCATCATAGGTGTCCTTTTTGGTTCTTTTGGTAGGAAAATAGGTGGCGATTCCTGGTTTGCCGGGAGGCTTAATCATCTACCAGGGCCATCTATTTCCCCTAAAAGGATACCCATGGGAATCATTTGGATGAACCAATCCATGCATTATTCCATCATTCTATCATTATTCCATCCATTCTTCCATCGTTCCGTGGTGATATTTCCCTTCTTGGTGGTTGCAACACCACTTTTTGGCCCATGAAAGGTGAGTGCTTTGTGAAAGTGATGTTTTCAATGGGAAATATACTGTATTCGAAAGACGCTTCACTGGTCAGCTCAGTGGATCCAGAAATACCCGGTTTTGTAGAACCAAGGCCTGGCCTGATTATGTTTTACATTTCCCCTGTTGAATTTAAAGGGAATCTATTGCTACTGTTGTTTTTAACAAGCATACTTTTTGCAGGGTGCCTTGGTGTTCGACATCTTTCACTTGTCATACTCTGTGGACTCACTTGAACAATCAAAACCCTTGTAGCGGGAAAAACAAACAGTTTAGACGTTTTCTGGCCAATTGGCTCCGTGAGTGGATGGTTGCGAAATCCCTTCGCATCACGAAATGAGACCATGGTTGAGGACATTCATTGTTGGTATTTACAGGGGAGTCATCACTCCATGGTTTAGAGGCGCAGGACTTCGTGTATCCACAGTAGTTAGGATTTCTGGATTGGTGCGTCTTGAGTTTCTGTATGGCAGTCAGGGCCCAAAAAGAAAGGACCCTCAAAACTGGGGACCCAAAAGGAGGGCTCTCAACCCATCGGAGAACTTGATGGGAGGACCATTTTAGTAAAGGCATAGCCTAGACGCCTGTCAGCCAACCCACGAGTGAGTGAGCATGGTTCCCTGAAAGCTTTGGGGGCCAGCCCAAATTCTGCGAGAAGGACGGCACCTCAGACAGATTCGGCCGCCTGTCGGACGTTTCGGCGGCGTAAAGCATGAAGACGCTGAAAGCAAAAGCCGCCCTTCGGACGCCACCAACAAAATCAGCCAGCAAAGCAGTCCGGCAACAAAAGCTCCTTCCTGAGCAAATGTGTTGGGTGGACAAAGGGGGGCCTAGCTGAAGGAGGTAGACTGGGAGATGGTACCGGACATCCAAGCAATCCACAAAGGGTGGGATGCGTAGACAGTTCATATCTCCGGCTTTGTCCAGCAGCCAAGGCGCTTTCCCACAAATGCGGGCACCGATGAGACCTGAACTGGTTGCTTTGTCAAAGAATCCTCTGAAGTGTGCCTGGCATATGAGCACTAGCTATGGCAGTTTTCCCCCCTAGTCCGCTGGCAATCACTTCCAAGGAAACTCTCCGCATCCATGCTACGTATGAACCCGGCCACCCTGGACAACACGTTGTACATGGATCAATGGATCGTCATTGAAAGGTGAAGGACCTCCCAGCCATCCCCTTAGCTTTTTAGCCTTTTAGTGTTTAGTCCACTAAAAGTTAAGCTTTTAGCGGGGGATCTGAGGGCGGCCCAGCAAAGGTGAAGGACCTCTCACAGGAATTCAGGGCTTGGAGCCCACTTTTGCCCAGGACATGGTGGACAGCTCAAGCTTCTATGAGCGGCCCATGTGCCTCCCGCTGGGAGACTTGGTCCACTTGCAATTGGTGCCGTCCGCTTTGTGTTTTTTGCTCTTGTGTTTTGGTGGGCTCCGCGCAAAAAATGGAACTAACTCCACAAAAAGGTTCTTTGTCGCCAACAAGAAGGTCTTGGGCTTCTTTTTTGTACTTGCTGCAAGTGCATATTTGTCGGATCCAGGTAGAGTCTCATGGCAAGCCCAAGGTGACCGCGACAGTACAGATATACATGTCATCAGGGCTCCACTTTTTGACGACCCCAAGATAGACTTAAACCCAGGGGTGGTTGATGAGTCTATCTTGGGGTCGTCAAAAAGTGGAACCCTGCATATCATAATGCAAAACACATCCAGTAAGAAGGTCCAACCTAGCACATGTCTACATATATATATATATTATGTATATAGGCACATGTGTATATATATATAGATATAGATATATTTGTATGCAACACAGGGTCCCAATGGAAGGAAGTCAGCACTTGCTCACCATCTCTGCCCCGGCCATGGTGGAGCTGGAAGTCGAGGCCACCTGCTGCTCCCAGAAGGCCTGGGATCCCCAACCCCCCCTTCCCTCACCGCCCCTCCAAATGGCGCGACGGTTTTCCTTTTGGTTTCCCGGTAAGCCAAACAAATCCAAGAAAGGGTACTCTCAAATAAACAAAGCACCCAAAATTGCAGTCTTGCTTGGCACCTTGTGGAAACCGATGAAGGGTTCCCTGCACTGCCACCAACACTGACACTGAGCCCATCGACTTTAGAGGAATCTTCTCACGCCCTTTCGGCGGTCCATCAAAATTTGAAGCGGGGGCTAAGTCAGGAGGCTGGAGGCTTAAAGCAAAGCACAACAATAATCCACATTGAAATGGTGTGGCCCAAGCCTTCTGAGAAGCCCCGACTGGACTCATGTAGGTCTGAGCCCATTGGGCTCGTTGGCGATTTGGAATGGTGGTGTTGAATTTGTTGTTGTTCTTCTTTTTTTACTTAGACACCAACTGCTCAGGTACACTCTCCTCTAAACTGGGTGGCGGAAATTTGGAATTCCGTGGCGAATTCGCAGCCAGCGTCCAGTCGTCAAGTGCCCAGTTTAGCCTAAGACTGGGCACCAGGTACACCTTCCACAATCTTTTGACTCTCGGCAATTTTCTGCAGTCGGTGGAGGCTGTCGGCACACCCACACAGAGCCCCTGTTGCGGGTTGAGATATTCTTCGGGTTCTTGCAGCCAGGGGGGTGTTTCCAAACCCAGAAACCGGTTTCTACCTCAGCGGCCCCCAGCTCACGAATCACGGGCTTCACCACCGGCCATGGGGATACACGGCTGGGCAGGAGTGGGAGATCTCGCCGGCCTTCGAAAAGTACCGTCAGCAGCTGCGCTTCGATCGCTGGCTGCTGGTACCTCCCATCTTCTCGCCAGTCAAGAAGGTGAACTACCGCATCACCGCTGGCGAGGATGGTCAGGAGACTTGGGCATACCTGAAATCAGATCCCAGATTCCAAGTGCTTCCAGCTACCCTTTTTGTAGTCTAACGCATCATTAATGCCCCTGGTTACCTATTATCAAGGCATTTGGAAGCGCTGGGGTTGCTTTCCTTTTCGGGTCGTCCTTTCAATTTCCGGGCAGGAAACGCCTTCTGCGAGGGCAACGGTGCGCACGCTTTTATACCAAGGTGGAACCCTCCTGCAAAGTCCAACTGGTAGGGGGATGTGGGAACATGAACCCGAACGGCTTTGGTCCCCCAAAAATTAAAGAAACCACCAGTTGGATGCTGGGGTCATTCCCTGTCTGATTCGATTCCCTGCCTGTCACGCCAGCAAGATGAAGAATAACACAGAGCGATGGCATGGGGCAGGGCTGCTCAACCATCCCATCTGTCAATACACCTCCGGCTTCCCAGGAGAACCTGCAACTGGAGCTTTGGACCTCGAAGAGCGCTACGCCGCGCCTTGGCCAAAAAATGAGTCCCTGCTATATTGTTTGTAAAAGATATATAAGAAAACTATAAATCATATACATAGTTATTTATCTATACATTTGTACATATGGTTATGTGAAATATGCATCCATTGTTACATATATGTATATATATAGGGGTCGATCAAGCGCCTAAGTATCTGGACATTGCTTTTTGAGTAGACTGTTTGAAACCTTGCACTCCATGCAGGCGGGAAAATACAGGGACTGGCTTATGCGTATGGCACTTCTGGGTTCCCCCATTTTGGGAATCCACAAAAGGAGCTGGGTGCCACTCGCTGGCCCTAAAGGCGATCGATTCGGTGTGTCAGGCAAGTGCGTAAGAACCATGGTGAGAGAACCCGCAACATTGAAACAGCCATGATAAGTCTCCGTTCCGTTTCTTTGTTTCTCAGGCTGAGTCTCACCCGTCCGACGTACCCTGCCCGCCTGGATCGCAGCAAGGCTGGAGCTGCTGCGCTTGTCCGCCAACACGCTGACGGTGGCCTTGGCCGGGCGCCGGGGTGAGGGCCCGGAAGCCGCCGGCGGCGCCGCGCTGGCAGGCGGGGGGGCCCGCAGAGGGCGCTCTGCGGGCGGGGCGGGGCGTGGGGGGAGTGGCACGGCCAATTTTTGTGGGGGGCCAGGTGTTTGGCAGAGCCATTTACCTTTTTCGAACCTCCAAAAGCGGCAGTTTCAATGGGATCTTGGGCGAGGCATTGTTTTGGCATGCGGGGGTGGGTTTTGGCATGTGGGGGTGGGGGATGGGGTGGGGCGGCGGATGGTGCAGGGCCCTTGAGATTGGGTTTGCCCCAGGAAGTTCCCAGAAGAATCATGCAGGTTGCAGGTGCCGGCGCATCCCATATGGCCGTGTGGGGTGGGCTATGGGTATCCTATTGCGTTTGATGTTGATTGGTTTCTCTGGCGGGCCCTGCTTGGCGGTTTGACATTTTTAAGCAAGTCCGCGAAAGTTCGCAAATCAGTTTGCTTGCTAAGATTTGATTGGCTACGGTTGGTCATTGCCCGATCTCCCTCCCCTCTCTCTCTCTCTCAATTTCTCTTTCTGGTTTCCATTCTTCAGGCCTGGTGTTCCGGAGCCCATTTTTGTGATCCAGTCGCACTTCGAGGGGAGCCTGCATGGAACTTCTTTCCGGGGTACACCAAGGACCAAAGTGATGGCTTGCCTTCGAGCAGGGCGGGTGGCGGGTGACGGTCGGGCTTCTCCGTGCAGGTTTCGCGGAGGCAGCGCCCGCGCAGCAAAGACTGACGCTTGGCAGCTTGTGTTGGGCTAGCTCGAACCTTTCTGGGGCCGAGTCCCCTCTGATGGTTTCCTCAGCCCATAAGGCCCATAGTTGTCATTCAACCCACAAGGACTCCAAGGATTTTTTTGAATTTGAGAAGCAGGTGGGCATTATCATTGGCATCCCATCAGGCACGTGCTTAAATTATATACAAACCTCCGTCTATATCCGTACCTATATCTATCTACATGTGTATATATATATATATATGTATGTATGTATGCGTGTTTGTTTTTGGCGAATCGCCAAAGATGGCTGGCTTGCTTTTGGGATTGTCTTTAACACCAACCAACATGGGACCAACACAAGACCCCTATGTATGGTCCCGTGTTGCGTGTCCCCCCCCCCATATGGTATGGGTCCCCCCGAGGCCCCGAGCCCCCGAGCCCCCGGATCCTGGCACCTACGGTCCCACCCCCACCCCGACCCCCTGAACTCGAACCCCGACACCCACCATAAACCAACCCTAAACTAACCCTAAGCCAACTCTAAACCAAACCCTAAACCAAACCCTAAACCGCACACCTCTAAACAAAACCAACCCTAAATCAACATAAACCAACCCTAAACTAACCCTAAACCTACCCTAAACTAACCCCAAATACACCCTAAACCAATCCTCAAAACAATAAACCCTAAGGCTAAACCAACCGTAAACCAACCCTAAACCAACCCCAAACCAACTCTAAACCAAACCCTAAACCAAACCCTAAACCGTACACCTCTAAACCTAAACAAACCCTAAACCAACCCTAAATCAACATAAACCAACCCTAAACCAACCCTAAACTAACCCTAAATACACCCTAAATACACCCTAAATATACCCTAAACCAATTCTAAACCAGCCCTAAACCACCACAACCCAACCACAGGACCACAACCACAGGGGGGGGGGGGGGTACTTGTCTGACCCATGACCATTGAGGGGGGGGGGCTGGCAACGCTGCACCATACAAATAAATAAATAAGTCGATATATATATATATATATATCGACCGGTCTGAACATGTCATTGTCATCTAGCAAAAGCTGGCGAATATGTTGAGGGAACCGGAGTAGTCCGGTTTCCTGAGTTGAGCAAGTTTGGATGGGACAGGTCAACAATGGAACAATAAATTTCCTAAGAAGCAACATGCACAACATTAAATGAAGATATGATGGGCGTACGATTCTAAGAAGCTAGAGACGGGGCATTCTACAGCAAATTCGCCCATCACCTTGATTGGTGCGCGTGCGTGCTTCGCTTCTTTTTTAAATGTGGTCCATGCTCAGTGAAGGTTCCAACAGATAACCGCTTAACCCTTCCATTCCCTCCAAACAGCCCGTTTTTTCTTGGGACTTTCTGGTGGGTTCCATTTTTTCGCAGGATGGGAACCCGGAATGTCTCAGATCAGACAAGCGATCGTCAGTCGCCAGGCTCGCTCCGGAGAGTGGGCAGATGCGCCGTGCCGGCATGACGAAGCCTTGTCGACCCGCAAACGGGTCGGTCGGTTTATCTGGCATGAATGACTAACGTGTTTGTAGGTTCTTTTTTTGAACATGGACATCTTGAGTAGGTCAGGGAACTCTAAAATATGGGGATGCGCCGACCATTTCGGGGCAATCTCCCGCTTGTTTCGGATTGAGTTTGGTGGCTTGCCCACAACTTGCCTTTACCCCAAGCAACTTGTTTTTGCAAATTAAGCCAGGCTCTATGTCCCCTTTCCACCCCCTCCGTCCACCGAACAGCGTGCCGATGTGTCCATTCAAGGAGTCTTTGTATTGGAGCCAAAGAAGCTTTTCGGCTCAGTTTTCCGTCCGTTTGCCATTCCTTTGCCACGCCATCCCTCCCGAGGCCTGGACTTTGCTTTGCCCTCCCAGCAAGCATGGAACTGAGCTTTCTGACAGGGACCTTCTGGTGGGTTACACTTTAGTGGGCACTTTGCCCTTCTTGAGCAAAGTGCAACTGTCCCAAGCGTTGTGTTACTTTGGAAACATGTTTTTGTTTGGTTTTGCGTTTGGGTCTGCAATATTCCAACCTTGTGTCATGCAATTGCGCAATCAATGTCAACCACGGCAAGTGGCACATGGTGTTGGGATTGGCTGCAAGGAAGTGATTGCTGACGACAGGTTGCCCGAGCCATTGCTCGGCGCGTCCAAAGCGGCGGGCGCCTCATCCCCTCACAGCGGCTGAAGTAGCGCTGCTAAAAATATGGAACCTTCGACATGGGTCAAATTCGATTGTACAACTTGTTTAAGCCGCATTTGGGCGGAACATGAATACGTACATGTATATTTTTCTATACATGTTGCGGAATACCTGAATCAGAACGTTTTCCTGTTGGGATGATTTGTGTATTGCATCTCGCTTTTCGGAAGTCGGTCGACCTGTGCTGACGAAGACGCTAGCCCAAAGGTGTCTTCATTGAGCCAAGTTATTTGGAACAGGGGTATTCGTGGGCTCGCAGATGCCGCCAACGGCGCCTTTCACAATGCTTGTTAAAAGCACACAGGTTGACCACCAGTGCTCTGGCTTTTGGTCTTCCAGCAGTTCCGGCAGATCTGATTGAACAAGACTGGCTGACCTTCTCTTGCCAATGGAAGCTTTTTCCTGAGATAGCTTTGGATCCTGTGCTAGAAGCAGACGTGATAAGATCATACCACACTACTCGGTCATGAAGAATCGAGCACACATAAGATACTCTTCATGTCATATCGCGTGTCTGAAACAGTCAAAAAATGCCATGTAATGCGCTGCATCGGCCTTGACCTTCGCCAGGTGTGTTTAGCCCTCGAGCTTGAGCTGAAAAGCCACGTGACTTGCGCTGGCTTATAGATAAAACAGGCACGGACTGCACATTTGGTCTCCATGTGATGCGCTCAGCTCCTGTGGAGGCCAGGCCTATGCTGTTTGACATCAGCGCCCCGTGCAACGAGGCAAGATTGTCGAATGTCAAGGAAATTTGAAAATGGCAAAGTACTGCCGTTTGGGCAGAGGAGCCTCACTGAAAATCTGAGCATTCAAAAGGTTGGCAATGAGCTTTCTGTTCCAGTGGCTGGTTTCTGCATCCCTGACCTGGGACGAGCGAGGCCCGCTCGAGGATGCTGGGGAGAGGGAGATATGTTGACATTTGTTTTGAGACATGCACGTCATAGTTGTTTCAATGCATCATGCATGTAAATACATATGGCATATTAACAAACAATGTGAAAGCATCATGTCAGGTGTATGGCGTCAGGTCAACAGGCATCGGAATTCAAGCTATTGAATATCGCGTACGGGCAAGCTAGATGCATTGAACATGCGTGCTTTGTTTAATCAAGTTTCCTCAGCTACCCTGTGAATGCAGCATTGGTTGCCAACCTAGCCCCAGCTGGCTGTGGCGCTTTATGTGCTCCATCGTGACGAACAGTTTCCTGTTGTTGCTTGCGGTGAGAAGCCCTCGGGAGCCAGACAAAAGATCAAGAGAAGTCCCCCTGTGAAGGCGTTTCCTCGGTTTCCATTTTGCGCAGGTCACGGTGTATTTCGAGATTTTTAGCCCCGCACACAAGTCCACGCGGGCAGAGGCCGGGCAATGCCTTTGGGAAGCGCGGTGTTTGGCAAGGTGTTGGTGCCAATGCGTGCCGCCAGGAAACAACATGTTTCTGCCTATGTTCAATGATCGAGTTGCTGTTCGACTGACATGTAAACAGCTCTTTTGTGGATGTTGGTTCAGCGCACCAAACTCTTGGGGGCCAAGACGCTGAGAGGATGAAGACTCTGAAGAGTCCGAGGAGGAAGCCGGAATCGGTGACAGCTGCTTGGCTTGATCATCGTGTGGCTGGAGCCCATAAAACGCCCGATGGCACTATGTTCATAGGGCTTTGCTGAAAGCAAAGCATGTGTATTATACATACATAGTGGTCGAAGTCAACATCTGGCGACCCCACTTGGCTGATGGCTTGACAGGGAGAGCCAGTGTCGGCCAACCTTTCGGAGAGGCCATAACTGAGGACGGGCACGAATCTCAATTTGGGAGTCTATACCAATCATCGGAATTCGCTGCGGATTCCTATCCACTAACATGTTTCCTTTGTTTTTTTTTTTTTTTTTTCGTTTTGGGGGGTCCGACTCATACAAGGTTGCTTCGGGCGAGTCCTACCAACGTCGCGCCGACGTGGTCGTACGCAACCTGGCGACCAACGCGATCCTGACAGCAAAACAAAGAAGCGCACAAGTTTGTCCTGCATGTGGTTGCTGAGGTGAAAACAGCCCAAGAAAATAGTAATACCAACAGGCACATGCACCAGACATGGCTGAAAGTTGCTCGTTAAGGCCGCAGGAGCTGGACATCTTGGACCTACAGCCTCTCGGCGGACCTGCGCAGCCCGGGTCTCACAGAAATGTTTGCCCAGGTTGGTGCGCAGTGCATGCATTTCGCAGTGGTTGGGTCAGAGATTCCTGAAATCTGGGAACCTCGATCTTCAAACTACTTAAAAAAGAATGACTCATTGCGTGGCAATATGCAACTGCTCAGGGTAGTTTGATCATCCAGGACATCTTCCAGCGGGGTAATTTTAATACTAAGGATAAATGAATTTGGGTTTCCTTTTTGCAAAGGGCCATGGAAGCGTTCCAGGAATTCCAAGAGGCACAAGAGACAATGGGCCATGCCACCGATCCCAGTCTTCCCCCGAGAAAGGTTGGTGACATGTTGGGGGTGGCGCGCGTCTCTCACGGGGATGCGATGAGTCCGGTGGACCAAGGCCAGGACATGATCCATTTCTTCCGGTCCCAGACGCAGGTTTTTGGCATCGAGGCGCGGGATTTCCGCATAGGTGTGAGAAAGCAACATGCGAGCGCCCACACGTTTACACAAGGTGTTCTTTTGTTGGTTCCCGAACCAAGCTGAAAAAGGGCACCCGCAAACAGAAACACACCCTATGCGCAGAAAGTGGGGTCCTCTCCCGCCTCTCCCCCAGGCTTTTTCTCCTGGGGTTTCGATTGCAAAGGCCTTACTGTAATTTCCTCCGGGATATTGTTTCATGTTGCTGTATTTTTCAACTGGGTGCCTCATTGTCTTTCTTTGATCAAAAGGGGATCATCACTCCGGTCGACAAGAATCAGATGGGCGTGGCAGAAACAGACAAACACTGCCTGCTTAATGTTGGAATCTCCCGACACCTCGGACGGCTTGGGGCAGGCCCTCGCACAAATCGAAAGAGAGTGTCCCCTGCCTGATTTTGGTCCTAACTTTCGAATATATAAATTGGAGGGTCAAACCATTCCAGGCCCAAACCCATTTGGCTTCCAGAACGCTCGTTGAGGGGCGGCTCCAGAGGGGCTCGTCCCTGCTGGGGCTGGAGCGGTGTGGGCGTGGGCGCGTGCCCGCATGTGGGATGTGGGTGCGTGGGTGCGTAGGTGCGTGCCCCCATGTGGGTGCGTGGGCGAGTGAGTGAGTGAGTGGGTGGGTGGGTGGGTGGGTGGGTGGGTGGGTGGGTGGGTGGGTGAGTGGGTGGGTGGGTGGGCGGGTGGGTGGGGGTGGGTGGGTGCGATCAGATGATACCTGAAACATCCTGAAACCAAACAGCTGCTTTAGGGACAGGGGCCTGTGATCAGATGATATCTCAAACCAAACAGCTGTTTTAGGGAGCGGGGCTTGCGATCAGATGACACCTGAAGCCAAACAGCTGCTTTAGGGAGCGAGGCTTGCGATCAGATGATAGATGAAGCAAAGCAGTTTCTTTAGGGAACGGGGCTCGCGATCAGATGATACCTGAAACCAAACAGCTGCTTTAGGGAGCGAGGCTTGCGATCAGATGATAGCTGAAGCAAAGCAGTTTCTTTAGGGAACGGGGCTCGCGATCAGATGATACCTGAAACCAAACAGATGCCTTAGGGAGCGGGGCTCGCGACCAGAGATGATACCTGAAACCAAACAGGTGCCTTAGGGAGCGGGGCTTGCGATCAGATGATACCTGAAACCGAACGGCTGCGTGACCTGAAGCCAAACAGCTGCTTTAGGGAGCGGGGCTTGCGATCGGATGATGCCTGACACCAAACAAACAGCTGCTTTTGGGAGCGCGGTGTGTGATCAGATGATACCTGAAACCGAACAGCTGCTTTAGGGAGCGGGGTGTGCGATCAGATGATACCTGAAGCCAAGCAGCTGCTTTAGGGAGCGGGGCTCGCGATCAGATGATACCTGAAACCGAACAGCTGCTTTAGGGAGCGGGGTGTGCGATCAGATGATACCTGAATCCAAACAGCTCGCCAAACAGTTTCTTTAGGGGGGGGGTGGCAACGCTGTACCACATGGTCCCGTGTTCCGTGTTGCTACCCCCCCCCCCCCCCCAAGAGGGTACGGGTCCTCCAGGAAACCCCTCCCCCCCCTGGCCCCCGGCACCCCGACACCCCGGCACTCCCACCCGCAGACAAGCGAACCCGCAACCAACCATAAACCAACCCTAAACCAACCCTACCCTAAACCAAACACTAAACCGTAGACATCTAAACCTAAACCAACCCTAAATCAACATAAGCCAACCCTAAACTAGCCCTAAACCAACCATAAACTAACCCCAAATACACCCTAAACCAAGCAATAAACCTTAAACCTAAACCAACCCTACACCAACCCTAAACTAATCCTAAACCAACCCTAAACCAAACCCTAAACCAAACCCTAAACCGTACACCTCTAAACCTAAACCAACCCTAACCAACCATAAATAAACATAAACCAACCGTAAACCAACCCTAAACCCACATACACTCTAAATATACCCTAACCACCACAACCCAACCACAGGACCACAACCACAGGGGGGGGGGGACTTGTCTGACCCATGACCATTGGAATGGAGGGGGAGGGGGCTGGCAACGCTGTACCATATATGTGCCTATTTTGTTGCATGGATCATGTCTTTTCTCACTTTTGTTCTTTGTTCCGCGAGCCCAAAAGGCTTTGCGGTTAGAAGCAATGTGCAAACGCTCCTGTCGAAAGCAAATATAAACCATGTTTTGACAAGTAGCGGTGCAAATCCTGAAAGTTTCGCCGGCTGTTTCTTTCACATTTGCGGATGCTTGACGTTTGTCTCGCATCGCGTGCATCATAGGCCTCAACTGCTGCCACACACACACAACCAAACAAAACCACGCCATTGGGAAGCGCATTCTGCGCAAAATGTTGCAGCCCTGTGTAAGGCAGCATGCCCTTGTTCATGCATGTGCTTTGTTGAGATGCCCGGGCTTTGTCACATTGCATGACTGGGCAACTGCCAATAGCGTTGACATTGCCGCGTAGGTTTGCATTCATCCGCGATGGTTTCCACTACCCCCTAAACCACTTTCAGGAATGGCGACGGAGACGCGCTGTCGGAGATGCTGACGGGTGCATATCAAGATCCAAACCTTCTGGACTCCAGCAACTTGGATCAGCTGCTTTAGCCTCAGCCACCCTCCACCTGTTAGGGCGGGAATTAGGGTCATTGTGGAATAAGGTGCTTTGGTAAAATGGCTTGCGGGACAGCACTATAGAGACAGAGACAGAGAGATGTGAGTAAAGGAATTATAGTCTTTCTTGCTGATGACTTGCCAGCTTACCCGTTGACTCAACACAAGTCCTGTAAACAGGCGGTCCCTGGCAGGCACAAATATGAGGGGTGGTGTATTTGTATTTCTTCCCTTTGTGCGGGTTGGAGCCACTGGCTAGGGGAGCCGCTCCGAACGCTGCTTTGCCCTCCCGCGCGTAATTTGCTAAACAGGGGTGCCTTCTTTGGCAAATCCTCTGCAGATCAGCATGGAACCAACTACGCCATCATTGTCAGACGCGTCTCTTTTGTAGGACCATTTTGGATTCCATGTTTATACTCGGGGTGGGAATCATTCGTCGACTTGGCCGAGCGGAAAAGCAAAGGCCCAGCTGTGACCAGCCATTGCTTGACTACAGGCAGATGTCAGTTTGCAAGCCTGCCTGCCTGCCTGATTGCCTGCATGCCTGCCAGCATGCATGCATGCATGCACCAACAGCTCGGACAAGGTATGAATGACAGGTGGTGTTTTTATGTTCGGGGCGGCGCAAAAGGGATGTAAGTTTTAAAGCAGATCGAGAAATGATACACCTACATCCTCCAACACCTGCCGAAAGCATGTGGTGTAGAATGTTTGGAGGAAAGTTGTTTGGCGCATCTCAAATTTGATTCAGTTCCTTTTTTTGGAATATCCACAAGTGGCGATCGGTTCGATGTAAACCACCAGTAGCAGATCAGCTTTAGGGGAAATCCAAGGAGTCACTTGTTCAGCTGCACTTGTCGTCTATTTGAGTATGGCTCAAAATCAAACCACCAGGATATGAACCGCAGGCTTTAATTCAGGGTTTTGGGTACCTATGTTTGACCCACGGCCATGTCATGAGATTACTTGTGGTTGGTTTTGGTTATGGCCAGCAGACTGAAAGCGCCACGCAATTAATTGCCTTGCTTACATCGTCAGAGCGCACTTTAGCCCTTGATATGGCTTGCTGGCTTTGAAGGATGTCGCAGGGATGCGCAACGGAGTGAACCACTAACCAACCCACCTACCAGCCATCCGGCCAACCGGCCAAGTGAGAGGACACCATTCCGGCATGGCATTTGGGCTTGATTTTTTCAGGGTATCGTTTTTTTCGGGAAACCAACAGGAAACCAATTATTTTGGAGTCCCCTAGAACAAGACACAGCCATCTGCTTGCGAATGGCCAAGGCAATGCTGAGGACATTCAGGCCTTGCTGGACCAAGCGGACGACTGACTGGCGCAAAAAGCTCCGTTCCGCGCGTACCGCAGCGCCCAACACCCTGTAGAACTGTATGGCAGCATGATCATGGTAGTAGAACCAGAAGTCATCAAAAAGTCACGGGGTGTTTGTTTATTCTGACCTGCCGGAAAATCATTAAAAAAAAGAGTTTCGCGACCAAGGACGCCAGGATCTAGCCGCAGAAAAAGTGTTTCCCCAACGGGGTGCGCAAAGTCCCGGGCGCATGAGCTTGGCTGTTGCCCCAAGTGACGTGGCGCATTCTTGTGCAAGCCTTTTCTTGCTGGTGCCGAGTAGGGATTGGGAATGAACCAGAAAGGGGATCCCCATAAAGGAAACCACAAGGAAAGGTTTATATGGGCCATTCCCTCATTCCCTGCTGAGAACCAGCAAGTGTTCTGTTGGGCACCACAAAGGCTCGCGCTAGGGAACGCACAGTAAACTGTGGTTTAGTGCCAGTCCAGCTTGTCCGCATTCAGCCAAGTTTGTTGAGTTGCCCAGAAGTTGGCAAAGTTGCTTGACAATACAGCTTCCCAGTTTTCAGCCAATTCCCTGTTGGCGAAAGGATTGGGAATCTTCTAACCCATGCTCTCCAACTAAGAGAGAGGGGTATTTGCAAGAAGCTTGGCCCAGAATCCACCGAGCTGGGGAAATGTTGCTCATGGTTCCAGTGGCTGGTCTCTTTGCGCCACAAGAAAAAACTTTCCCCAAGGTCTTTGAGCTCTCAGATGCGAGAGATGCGGCACAGCTTCGAGAAAAACATCGAGGTGGGGTCTTTCGCGAGCCTTTGGAGATCTGTGAGACCCAAGTTTGAGAGATTTGTGTCGAGGCATATCTATGTCAATGTCACCCTTCTAATTAACATAACCGTTCGGCGTTTTCGGGGGTCTTGGTTTTTGACAATTTTCCTTTTCAAGGGACCGGGTCCGGAACGTCAGGTTCCATGCTAATTGGTGGGAGGGTATGATGAAACTGCTTGGAAGTAGCTTCGCTTGTCAGTCAATTAGCTTTTATGTCAATGTTACCCTTCCAACTAACATGGAACCGTTCGGCGTGATCGGGGGTCTTGGTTGTTTGACCATTTGCCTTTTCAAGGGACCGGGTCCAGAACGTCAGGCCTGTTAATTGGTGGAAGGGTATGATGAAGCTGCTTGGAAGTAGCTTCGCTTGTCAGTCGATTAGCTTGTATGTCAATGTTACCCTTCCAACTAACATGGACCCGTTCGGCGTTTCGGGGGTCTTGGTTTTTGACCATTTTCCTTTTAAAGGGACCGGGTCCGCAACGTCAGGTTCCATGTTAATTGGTGGAAAGGTATGATGAAGCTGCTTGGAATTAGCTTAGCTTGGCAGTCCAGTGGCCCTAGTATTTCTTGACAAGTGGCAAATGTGCAACACGTATTTGTTGTGCAGTTTAAGATGCGGTGGCAGGCAGTAGCATGCAAGAAGCTCGAAGTTGCAGTCTCGTCACAGCTTTCTTACTCCTGTTTATTCCGCTGATTCATAAGACTTAAGAGTGGTGTATCCACTTATGCACCTGGGGTCAACTTTGGGTGAATTGCAACATGAGCATCAACACCCGGTGTTATGCTTAGGTGTTTGTACTTGTGTTCAGGAAGGCCTCCCCAACAGGGTGCTGTTTGACTGTCCGAAACTTGGGCCAACCAGCGCAGCCTGCTAAACAAATATGGGTCTGTCGTTTTTGAGGGAGGTTTTCCTTTTGGTTTCCCTTTGAAACCAACCAAAAGAGCTGCCCTAAAACACGACACACCTTGTTGCTGGTTTTGACGTCTTGGCATGTCTTGGCTTCCTCTTGAGCTCATCCATTTAGGGGATGTGAACACCAAACGAAGGCTGGGGGAAACTGGGAAAAAAACGAGTTCAGAATCTGGCCGACGGTTCCCAAATTCGCCAGGCTGCCGCTGCGAGCGCAGTTACTCAGAAGCAAACCCTGGAAGTGGTGAACGCGAAGCTGCGCGTGGCACCTGGGCGTAACTGCGGCGGGTCAACGGACAAATCTGGGATTTTGCATCCTCAATCCTGCCAGATGGCGGTTGGGTTGGGATTGGGGATGCCCCCATTTTGCACATCCCCCTTGCCTCCACCACTTGCCTGTCTGTACGTGATCTGAATGGCGCGCAGGCCCGCAAGATGCGTAGGAACCCAAAAAGTTGCAGAGGGGTCCCTAGCTCTGGCAGACGTGTGCTAGACACCAAGCCAGCAGCTGGTCGCAACATGTGCGCTTTCATGAAAGCGTTCGCCTTAGGCTCGTGAAGTTTGGGAGTTTGTTAGAATGATTCCTACGTGTATGCCAGGCAAAGGCATCTGTTCGTGATATGTTTCTTCCCGTGGACATGCTGATGCCACAGCCAAACGCAAGAGGCAGCCAGGGAGTAGCTCCTGCATATTGACCACATGTGTTTGCGACCTGCTACGTGCCTTCCGTTGGCGGGCTCTTGGAACTGTTCACCAGCACCTTCCCAGCACTCCTTGGAATTGGGCTTGCTTTGCCGCCAAGAGATTGCATGTAGCTAGGGGGTGTGGTTGAGGGGCCCTCCTGACTCATGAGTATGATCTTTTCATAGGCTAGCTGCAGGCAATTCTATTTGGCTGCTGTCCTGATAAGAATCTATTAGCTGGTTTCTTAGACTCTTGGCAGGTGGAGCAAAGAACTATCCGCCACACCAGCGAGCTGAAAGCAATCACACGGGCTGTCGACAAGCACGGGCTTGCAGAGGACAGGTCTTTCGCCGTTCGGTGCTTGGGCCAGGTCGCGAGTTCAGTGGCGAACCTCACCATGCCATGATTCAGCTACCCTCACCAATTAACATGGAACCTTTTGACGTTCGGGGTGTCCTGGTTTGGACCATTTTCCTTTTAAAGGGACTGAGTCTTGGCCTGAGACGCCCCTGTGACAATTCGCCAAAGAAAGGGCAACAGTGTCCAAACCAGCCCAACGCCTCCGTCCCGTGTTGTCAGGAATAAAGGGACCCGTAAAATCTGCGGTGTTTTACTTTCCCCCCAAAAAAAGCCAACAGCTGGGACCTTCGAAGACCCAGCCCCCCCCCAGGGGGCCTTGCACGTTGTTTGGCTCGCAGGACATGGAACCATTGCAGCAGCAGCTGCTGGAGGCGCGTGCCTTTCGGCAGGCCTCCACATCCCAGCTGGAGAATTTGCACGAGGTGGTCCACGACAACATCGCGGCCCGGAACGGAGCGGAACGGGGAACGGCGCCCTTCTGTTTTTGTTTTTTTTTTGGGGGGGGGGGGGTGCATGTTTTTTTTTTGGGAGGGTGCCACGTGCCACCTTTTGGGCGCGTTTTGTCAGTGAACCCCTGGTCTTGTAGAGGGTAAATGGGCAACCCCTCCTTCACCACCAAACCACCAATCCAAACCACCAACTGGAGGGAAGCTGATTGTAAAGGGAAGCCGAAAGAGCAAAAACCACATTTTTTGGGTGAAAATGCCACACAAAGGAGCCCTTGTTTGCGTTCAGTGATGTTCATGCTTCAATTCTTAGTTTGATTGTTTGGTTTGGGGTTTGCAAATGGGTTTGACGAAGCCGACCAAACACGTTGGGCTCTTTATGTATGAATGAAGCCTTTGATCCTGTGTCGGTCTCATCTCCCTTAAGGTCTCTTTTTGTTTGGACGATTGCCTTCAAGCAAAGAACATTGCTTGGCACGCTTCCTGGGTTTAACAAAAGGCACCATGATAGAGCAAGATCATGGAATCTACCAAGCATGCAGGCAAGCAAGAAACCGACCGACCGACCGGCCAACCAACCCCAACCCAACCAACCAACCAACCCAACTAACCAACCAACCGACCGACCATGCATCCGAATGTTGGCAAAGGGCTGGAGTGTTGAAAGAGGGCTATCGGGCGTGGACGCAACAGCCTGGGAAGATTCCAGATTCGATTGGTGGACCAGTGTGTCCAACATTGGCACGGCTGCTTTCTCTGATATCAAGTTTTTTTTTTCTAACGTGAAAAGCTGAGCATGGCGATGTTTGGTGCCAAAGACAGCTTCATCCTTCTACAGCCATGGATCCAACATGGTTCATGACTAATGTTGGCACTTGATGAATAAACGGCCCCCCCTCTCCTGAACGATAGCGCCAGATGGGTGGGAACCGTGAACCCTACTCTGGTTCACATTGCTATCAAGTGCCAACATTTGTTCGCAAGGCGAGGCTGAACCACGAAGTGGAGAGGCTGGGTGCTGTCAGCCTCGATGCCGTGGAGCTGGAGCTGGCGCGCCTACAGAGCCAGCTGGCAGACTTCCAGCGAGTCTTGGCTTCTTCTTTTTTTCCGCTGGGGTGGTCAAACGAGCCTTTTGCTTGGCGAACCAACCCCAAAGAAAGGGCATTGGTAGGGCTAGGTCATCAGCCTCTCGTCGAGTTAAGGGGAGAGGTTAGGGCTTTCATGGCACATGTGCCGCACAGTTCTGCCAGGGGTCTCAGTTTCGGGAGCCAAACCCAGGAAACCTCCAGAACCCCCCCCCCCCTAATTCCCCCATCATCCCTCCCCCATCCCCTATTTCATCTCCCAGGAATGGTTCTGATCAGAGACACTCCTCTTACCCGGCAAACCTCCAGAACCCATCTCCCCATCCCCGTTTGCGCTTCTGGGCGCCTCCCAGGAGAGCATGGGCACTTCTTGGCCTGGGCGCGGCCGGTGCTTTCGGAGGGCCTCACTTTGCCCTCACAGGTCCGCGAGATGTCGACCAACCTCGCGGACCTCAGGCCGCTGCCGGAACACGGACCCCGATAATTTTTCCGAGCCATGTCGATTTTTTTTCCGGAAGCTTCGAAAGTGGCAGTTTGAATCGACACCATCAAATTGCAACTTGTGAAAGGAGGCAAATCCGGTGACACCGCATTCTGATTGGTGTGCCCAAGTCCTTTTACTGGGGTTCATCACTTGCGGGAGCACCGGGCCCCCAATTTATCGAGAGAATTCCGGGTCAACATTCAGGGTTGTGTCCTTTGTTGGCTGACTATTTTGTGGGGTCCCCGGAAAAATACGCACACACACACACAGACACACACACACACATCCATATGTTGCAGGCCCGCTATGACAGCCGGCGACCCAGCTGTAAAGTCGAAGGTTGGGTTTGTCATCCGATCATGCCAGGAGTCGCCAGAATCGGTGCGAGGATGAAGACGCTCGGCGAAGTCTTGAAGGGCCATCCCCTACGGGCCGCAAGGTCCACGCAGGTCTGTGGGAGTTTTCTCAGTGGTTGCTTTTTGGCAGGCTTGCCCAAAAGGGCCCCGTGTTGAGAAATCGTGATTGGCCGGTCAATTGGCAGCGCCGCGTTTGAATAGATGGATTTGTGAAGTTTGCCCGCCTGGAACAATGTGAGATCATGAGCACGCTTGACTGTATTTCAGCAGCGCTTCACCCAGCAGAGTTCGAAGTGCATTCAAACATCCGGGTCGCTGGCTCATTGCCAGTTGCCTCTCCCCAGCAAGAGCCTTCTTTGAATGGCCACTTTAGCAAGGCTTGGTCCGAAGTTAATCCATTCGTACTGGACATAGCCTCTGAAGGAATAGAATGGCACGCCAATCAAGGGTATCTCGGCCTCTCTTTCTTTCTTTTTTTTGGGGGGGGGGGTTGCAGCTTGCAGATGTGCACTGGGGGTCATTATTTTAGGACTGCGTCCCTTTAACCCACCACTTCGGGGGTGACTTTGATCATGGTAAAATAATGAGGCCTAAGTGCAGGCACAGGTTTGCCGTAGATCCAACATTTTGCGCAAAGCTGGGGAAGAGCTTTGGAAATGAAGGCCTTTCCAGGTTTCAAGCAAGTGGAAAGGTCAGTGTCCTGGAAACAGGTGGATTAATTCCCCGGGAACCATTTGAGTTTGCACAATCCAAAATAGAAAATGGGTGGTAGCGCAACTCCTCATGTCCAAAGGTACGAGACCCAATAACATGTGCCGGTTTTGTTGGGGGTACTCATCAACAAACAAGCCCACCACCCCAGGGGGGTGTCCCCAATTTTTGAGACACGCCAAGGTTGGAATCATGAAAATGATGTCCGAAGGGTCCGATGCATTCATTTCTTTGTCACAGAAACACGTGTAAATGATGTCCACAGGATCTTATATAAATTGTTGGATCAGTTTCTTCAATTTTCTTAAACCCCCATGTAAATGATGTCCAAAGGGTGAATGCTTTAGACCAAAGTGATTCGATCCATGTCTCCCCTCAGGTGAACAAAATCCTGCGGCTGGGCCGCATCTTGGACGACAAAGTGGAGGTCTTCGATGACCTGCAGCGGCGCATGGAGGAGCTGAACACGAGCGCTCAGCCGCTCGGCGCTCCAAGGGTGGCGGGAGAACAACATGTGCGAGATTCCTTCTCTGGTAGTTTTTGTGTTTTTGTTTTTTTTCCTAATAGGGGGAGGGAGGGGGAGGGAGGGGGGAGGGAGGGGGGAGGGAGGGGGTGGTTCTGTTTGGGAATTGCAAGTTGTTATTCAGGGAGGAAAGCTCATGTAAACCACCAGAATCTATGGGAATAGTGGGCTGACATGGGCTGACCTGACAAGCGGTGGAGCATTCAGCTTGGGGAGCCATGGCCCAATTGTTCAAGTCAGAGACTGGGGCCATCTCCCCCCGAGTGTCCCATTGGCGTATGACTTTGGTAAAACAACAGGCCACTTTGCAGCTGGACCAGGGATGTGTATGGCGGCTTGCCGCTTTTGTGGACCCACCCCTCTATGATATTCAAAAAACAATAAGCTCGATATCCCCAACAGCATGCGGTGCTCTTTTTTGTGCTAGCTCGCACCACCCCGCAGCCCTCGCAGAACCTCGTGGAACCCTGGTGGAACCCTGGTGGAGCCCTGGTGGAACCCTGGTGGAACCCTGGTGGAGCCCTGGTGGAACCCTGGTGGAACCCTGGTGGAACCTGGTGGAACCTTACCTCCGGGCCGCCCCGGACCACCCCAGAGCCTCTCTGGGCTGAGACCCCAAAGCTTTCAGCTGTTGGGGAACTAAAAGAGTACTAAAATAGAACCACAAGGGGAAGAACATGTGAAATCCGCAAGAACAAATAAAAAATAAACATCCCAACCGTTTTCTAGAAACAATGCGGGATAGTGTCAGGATTGTTCAGGGCTGATCCAGGGCCAATCCAAACCACCAACAGAGACGCAGCAAAAAACCTGCAGCTATCCTGCGCTTATGGGCAAGCAAGGCGGTGCCCTGGGGTGCAGAATTTGAGAAGGCTGCTGAATGTTCATCATGAAGTATAGGGGGACATGGGGCCCACTTGGCACCTGAAAAGCCAGAATCTTGCTTGTTGAGTCATCCCAGCTGATGCTCAAAGGGAAGCATGTGACTAGTGACTGGGGTCGCTTGACCCCTGGGTCCAGGAATTGTGTCCTGAACGCTGCTCACTTCCGTACCCTGCAGTTGGGTGCTGATCATAGCTGTCCAGCGTGCAGTACCTGTTTGTGATAAAGGATGCCGACTTGCCCAGTTTTCGGCATCGACCAGCTTTCGGGTTCCCTTTCAGAGGGTTTCCAGGTCGGCGCTTGGGGCAAGCAGTCGGCTCGAAGTTCAGCGCGTTTCGATGCCCTGCAAGGAAAGTACTGGGCTCGCACTCGGCTGCCTCCGTGCGATGCTTGTCCTGCAAGGACAAGGAGGAGGAAACCCGGGCACCTTCGCCCGTCAGGACCGGCGGAAGAACATGACAGACCTGAGGCATCAAGTGGAGGTTTGTTGAAGAAGTTGATGTTTTGCATTCAATGGCGGGCATTGAGGAGCTAGGCACAGGGAGCAAAGATGTGTGCCACGAGCTCTTAGCAGTTGCCCGAACGGGAAGCATGCCCTCCCCTTTTTCCAGAAATGAAAACCATGCAAAGATGTAGCAGGGTCCATGCCCCAACAGGAAGGGCTAGCTTCATGAGGCCCAACATTCCTGCTGGTGCGATAGGGAATGACCGGTCCGGGTGTTGGGTTCCCATGGGAAACCACAAGGTATGGTTTATAAGGGTCATTCCCAGCTCCAGCTTAGGCCCTTGGTTCAGATTTGTCAACTGCTAGAATCTCCAGCATCCCACCCTCCCCAAAAAGAGAGACCGCGTTCGCGAAGAGGCCCCATCAACGAGAAATCGTTTACCGTGCCTGGTGAGGACCGTGGTGAATCACCAGTTTGAGATCCAGGCAGCCGGTTGAGCAGATTCCATCTTCTTCTCCCCTCGTTGAGCCGGTTTGAAGATGAGTTTTCCCTGTGGTGCTCATCGAGGGGAGAAGAAGATCCGCACCGGTCAAGGCAGAAGTAGGCCCTTGCTTTGCTTCAGCCAGGCTGCCATTGCATCGCATGGTTTTGTTTGGGTTCGGAATCGGTCTGTCCGTTTAGATGGTGTGATTTCCCTTGGGTGTCCCGGACAGATTCGGGTTAGGGATCCACTGCAAGGTCGACAAGGTTCTGGTAAAGCACGGTAGACAACATGCTGGGAGGGGGTCTGGCCTTGAAAGGCATGCCCGTTTACGAGATGGTGAAACCTAGGTTCAAACTAACGGTAGGACTGTGCTGCTTTTGGCCAGGCTGAATAATAGCATTTCACACTGGCGTACGGACGGCAACTTTGCCAAACCGTGCGCCACGACCGCAATCTATTGAGTTACGGCCATAGCTATATGTTAAGTGTCTTTTGGCTGGTGGTATGAAAGTTGCTGTCGCCAGTGATGTTCGAGGCACTTGCACAGAACACAGACACCTCCATTCAGATGCCGCGCCCAAGTTTTACAGGCTGTGTGCTGGCTTTCGGGCAAGGAGCATGTTGAAAAGGGGTTCATGTGGTAAAATGGGCCGAAGCACTGGTGCTTGGATTGATGGATAAGGGGTGCACGGCACAAAGTGCAGCCTTGTTCTGGTTGGTGGGTGTACGCGTGTGTGGCGGGCTTTATGTTGTGGTACTGTTTGCCTATTGAGCGGATACAAAGAGTCTTCGCAGCAAATTCCGCCATTCCCCGTTTCAACTTGTGTTGAATCAGGAGTTGCTGCCCGAAGTTGAGGGGCGACCATTCTTTCCAGTCACTGGCCTTTTAACGACTCGGCGTGCGCGGTGCTCCGAAGGCGAATCCCACGCGGCCGCGGCGTCCCCAATCCGCCGGCGCACGGCTAGAAGTGCGTGCCTTTGCACATTCAAGATGGCGGGGGGGCTGGCCGCGGCACATGGCCAGCCCCGGGGAGATATCGTGGCTTGGTGTTCCTGGCAGTTTAGGTTTTTTGACGAAGGGTTTCTTTGAAACCTAGGTGGAGGCCAACTCCAAGGCACATGCACAGGGCGCACCTGGGATCGCTGTGAGAGCGTGCGTGCATTGAAACGCCAGATGAAAACCGATCCCGAAGAGGCCAGGTGTGGCTTTTGCAAGCTCACTGGGGCACAAACCGAGCGTTGTGTTCTTCTCTAGGGTTCCTGATTTGAAGGTGGTCGGGTTGTGAGCGGTTATTGGGAGGGATCCCGCAAGTTCACAGCTTCCTTTCCGGCATACACCAAAATGATCCCCCTCCTGTCCACCAACATTGAACCCAGATGGTTCCCTTTTGCAGCTCCAGGCGCTCTCAGTCAGGTTCCATGTTAGTGGAAGGCCAATTTGGGTGTGGGTCAAAATTAAACCACCAGGGGACCGCAGGTTTTGGTCCATGCTGCCACTTACCAGGGTTCCATCTTTGGGTACCTTTTTTTGACCCACAGCCATTTGACCATTTCCACAATCTGAAGAGGGGGTTGCCAGCTTGAATCCTGCGCCGCTCGACGCTCGTTCAAGTTCCAAGCGAGGTGCTGAAGAGAAGGCCAAGACCGCGCCGGACTCCGGGCCGCGTCGCGGCAACTTTGTGGCTGGCAAGCAAGGCGCGCCACTTGTGCTACCCAATTTGCTGGTCGGAGCCTCGCCAGAAGGTCCACAACATGCATGACCCAACTTTGTGAGGTTTTCCCGTGGTTTCCAAACATCACAGGAGACCCCCGTACCCTCAAAAAAGGTTCCCTCCGTCTTCGGCTGTTTTTTGGCCTGCAAGTCCTTGTGGCATGTGAGTTAACCGCTGTGGCAATGCTTGAACTGTTTCACTCTCCGGGCTTGGGCCTTTTCTGCGCCGGTCTTCGGGATTTCCAGGGTCTCCATCAGAAGGCTTCGGGAAGGGGCACAGGTCTGGATTTCTGGCACCGCGGAACTTCGACGCAGTTTTTTGTCGGGCGAGTTAGGCAAAAACTTCGCGTGATGTCAGGAATTCGACTACCGGTTCTGCGGAAGCGGTTGGATACTTGTTGAGTTTTTCCCACAGCTTCGAGGAACCCTTCGAAGATCACTTTGCGGACCCTTTTCTCGACAAGGTGCGTGGCACCCCTCCCATTTCTGTCTCATTCCAGGGTTCTCGCCTTGACGTCTCGGGTCCCTTAGCCCGAGTGAAAAGCAATGCCACACCTTGCGCCGATCGGGTCGTCATCCATCAGAAGGCAGAAGCCCAAACATCCAAGTCCTTTCTCGGCCGCCATTTGCAGAATGCCCAAGCGATGCAATTTCCTGAGTGCGAAATAGGCCATAATTATTGTCATTTTCCCTAAAGGAAGCCACACATGTTTTGTGCTTTTTTCCAGGCTCCGTATGGAGCGCCCAGATTCGCAGGTCCCGTGGTGGGAATCCGCGGCATTGCGATCACTGCCTGGCGGGGCGCGAAGAGCCGGACGCCCATGCCAGCGCATCCACCACGGAGGCGCGGGCCGTTTGAAATGGGTGTGGCTCAACATTCAACAGCTGGGGTTACGCAGGTACTATTGTTTGAGCCCCAGCCAAATGGCAGAGTTTTGAGCGACTTTGGGAGGCTAAGCTTCTTTCGAAGGCTGCTTCCACAGCCTAGCCTGCTTCTGGAACATTCTGCCGATCTTAAAGTTCTACGATCTCCAGGTGCCAAGTGAAACGCTTTGACTTCCCGAAAAGGAATTCATGACGTCAACAGGTGCAGATCTTGTTTCGTCGTGTGGTTTCCGCGCTTCCTGTATAGCACCAACGTATCTTCGGTGCAAATTACACACACACATATATATATATATACATGGCTGGTTGGGCACGTGGCTGGGGTAGTAGGGTTTCTGCACGGTCTGGACGCATTGTTAGTTTCCCTTGAGCTTAGCCTTGCGGCTTGGTTAGGAGGTGAACTAATGCGTCTGAACTTCACTTGGTTTTTGCCAGTTTTGAAGCTTCGATCGCTAAGCTGACGTTGCTAGGATCACTCGGCATCGAGTTGACATTGAGCAAAGCGAAGGTCATCTGAAGATTGGAAGGAGCGAGCCTCCAGCAAAACCACAGGCTGATATGCAGATATCAGCTTTAGAACCGTTGCCCGGATACCATGCGTGGTCTTATCTTCCAAAGTGGACGCAAACAGATCATCAGGAGAACCCAGGTATTGAGTGTGGAGTCGGGTTGGGCGTTTCTGAGGCGCCCTCAAAGCGCACGTGCCTGCTTGCAATCAGGCTGTGGACGACCGGTGGGGGAAGGGCATGTAATTGTCCCGTTAAATGATGGCTTTGGGCCTTTGGGTTCTCAAAATTACTGGCTGGTGCGAGAGGTAGGGATTGTGGGATGAACTTGCCAGAGATCCCCTTATATAAAGGAAACCACCAGTTGGCTGGTTTACAAGGTTCATTCCAAATTCCCTGCCTATCGCACCAGCAAGATTTTCAACAGCAAGAGGGACATGTTGAGGATGTCACCCTAGTGGAGCTCAGTAAGTTGCATGTCAGTTGGTGTAAGGGTGCTTTGGGCTGTTGCCAGCATGAGAGACTAGAAATGGGCTGGTTGTCCAAGAACGGCGGCCATTATTTTTCTGAGCTAGCAGTGTTGAGAATGTGGCTAGTTCAGCTATAACCGCAAATATCCAGATATTCGTTGGCAAGTCCCTTGACTTGGGCGGTGGCGGGCTCTGAAAGATGTGTCACAAATGGCGGGTGCCCTTGGTGAAGTCGACAGAAAGCTCATGTGGGCTCTATTTACACGCGCTGGCTTGCCAAGCCTGAGCCTGCCCGGTTCGTGAAGGTTGTCAGATCTATTGGCAGCGGTACCATGCGCTGGGAACATCCCAAATTGGTAGGGACGAGACGCTGCCATTGAAGCAAGAGCGGGAGACATTACTGATCATGTGGCACTTAAGAATTTAGGAGGGCACGGGGTGACACGGGTGAGCCTGGAATTGCATAATGCGTCCGTGCTCCTTAAGCTGGAAAAAGATGAATAATGATAGCTCTGAACCAGGCCCCGAGTTACCTGGCAGTTTTGGTTTGCGTATTTGGGATACTGATGCTGGCTTGTGTTTTTAGGATAGGGAAGTACCACCCGAACAAGTTGGCAGGACACGTTTGCAACCCATTTTTCAAGAACCCTTCGCATGCTTCTGGGCAAAGCAAGCGTTCTTGGCTGTTGGCTTGGATTTTTAATCCTTAACTGTTTGGGAAATCCGCGTTTTCCCGCGCAATCAAAATTGAACCTGCGTGCCATGAGCGCTTGCGCGCGCGCACAAGCGCACGTGCGCATGGGCGCCCTTCAGGCCCGACCTCGGAGTCCCTGGCTATTCCTGAGAGCCCCTGAGGGCCGGCTGGAGAGGTCGCCAGAGAGGTTTTTGTTATAGGGCATGGGGAAATTACTCAGAAACGAACCACATCCATTGATAAGCAGCTTCTTGGATTCCCATGACCCCAAGACTTTGATTGTGGGAAGGGGTGGGGCGTAGGTAGCTAGGTGCAGCTAGGTCAGTAGCCTCTTGCTTTCTTCGGCTCTTTTAAATCCACATCTTTCACCGTGTGGCCATCCGAACAATGCATTTACATGATATGGACGGAGGGGACGTTCTTCCCTTGATTGTCATGACTGTTCCGCGAAGCATCAATGTGACGTGACTCCAGGAAAGGGTGAATTCCATGGGACTTTGAGTGGGCCCCGAAGCTTCTCAAACCCGGGGGCCTCGCTTTGCGATCCATGCCTCGCTTCGCGTGTGTAGAACCGCTTTAGGGGCTCGGGGGTAGACTCGGCCAGCTGATTGCCAAGAGGTCGGCAGTCAGTTCGTCAGTCAGTCTCCGAGCTTGCTTGGTGCCTGCTGGATGGCATACACTCCCCACGCAGCTGTGAATTTAATTTCCTCGTGGCACCCCGTGTCCGGTTCTATGTAAGCCGGGGGGGAGGGCGAAGTGTGCCAAGTGCGCCCTAGCTGTCTAGGACGAGGCAACAGTGGCTTCCTTGAGTAGCAAGTGCAGTTTCACGTTTGTTTGCAGATATTCCCCCTTGTTGCAAAGCTTGGGTCAGAAGCTGAACGACCCCTGTCTCACCAGGCAGTGACAGGGAGGGGGATCATTTTCGAACACCGATTTTGGATCATTTTCGAACACAAAGGCGCTGGATCATTTTCGAACACAAAAGGATCATTTTCGAACACAAAATGGATCATTTTCGAACACATGGGGGGACTATCCTGCGGCACCAGTGGGGCGGGGGGGGGGGGTGGGGTGGGGCAGTTACGTTCGCCTCTTACTGCGTGACCGTGCCACTGCGTCATGGGGGTGGGGGTGGGGGGTGGGGTGGGGCAGTTACGTTCGCCTCTTACTGCGTGACCGTGCCACTGCGTCATGGGGTGAGGGTGGGGGTGGGGTGGGGGTGGGGGGTGGGGTGGGGCAGTTACGTTCGCCTCTTACTGCGTGACCGTGCCACTGCGTCATGGGGGTGGGGGTGGGGGGTGGGGGGTGGGGTGGGGCAGTTACCTTCGCCTCTTACTGCGTGACCGTGCCACTGCGTCATGGGGCCTCTTACTGCGTGACCGTGCCGCTGCGTCCTCAGTTGAGGGGAAGGAGGAAACTGCGATCGGTGCTGGACCGTATTGGGGTGGGGTGGGGCGGGGCTGGGGGGGGGGGCGGGGTGGGAGTTACGTTTGCTTCTTGCTGGGGGGGGCTGGGGCGGGTCAGTAGCGCCACAAACCCTAAAGGACGCTTTCCCACTCTTTGCCTGATACGCAGATCCGCTGCACAGCCCGCATCGCTGCGCAGTCTGCAGTCACTGCAGGCTGCCACGCTGAAACACGCGTGGACAC
>CAUJNA010003423.1:544233-596733 GCA_963377175.1 Effrenium voratum
ACACATTACATTACATACATTACATACATTACATACATACATACACACAACATACATACATACATACATACACATACACATTACATTACATTACATTACATACATTACATACATTACATACATTACATTACATTACATACATACATACATACATACATACATACATACATAGTACATGCATATACATACGAGAGAGGGAGATTGGGGAGAGAGAGGCTTGGGGGGATGGGGAGGATGGGAGCAGAGGGAGGGAGAGAGGACGACAGAACACACAAGGGAGACAAGGAAGAGAGGAAGAAGGAGAAAAGGGAGAGGACAATGTCGGCGGACTGAGCCGGAGGCTCTAAAGTAAACGAAGAAGACCAGGCGCCGCAAGCTAAGTCCCTTTGAGTCGTAAGTCAAAGCGCACCAGACGGCTCAAGCAAATCTTGGCTGGACAAGCAAATGTCTAACCCTGAGTGACCCTCTCGGCTGGACCTCTGGCAGCGCAGGACGCCCTGCGCACTCATTTGCTCCAAACAAATGGGCTTCTCCGGCGGCGACGCTGAGCCGGCAAGACTGTCACAGTCAGCCAAGGCTATGCGCAAAAAACCGCTTCTGCAAGACTGCCTTCGAGAAGTCGCCAGTGGTCATTACCACAATGGCTTGCTGCGCAGAAAAGGCGTAACTTACTTTCAGATCTTCTTGGGCCTTAGGCGCAGGCGACACCAAGGCCTTGCGTTTGCGACACAATATTGCTAGGCTCGCAGAATTCATGCCAAGCGACAGCGGACTCTTCAGAAGCCCTGCGTCTGCCAGGCGCAAGTAGCTAGACCGTTTCCGGCTTGAGCTGGCTGTCGAAGCTGCAGCTGCTCCACCCGCTGGCTCGCTCTGAAGCTCTGCCCTTAGCGTCTGTTGCTGTGGGCCGTGGGCGCTGGAAGGTGCAAACGGGTGTGCATATATAATTTTATATGAATATATCTGTATATACATACCCATTCGTCTATATTTAAATCCGACTTATATGTAGATGTCATATATATATATAAATATACACTGTGGCGATGGTTTCAGATACAAATGTATGTATCAAAACATGTGTGTATATACATATAATACATATGTGAGCTTTGTCCCTCGCCAGTGATTCTCACAAGCAGTGCTCCTCCACGGTGGCTCTCTGCGCAGCGACTCTGTGCTATGACTCTGTGTAGTGACTCTGATGATGATCACTTTTGCAATGACTCTCATGAGAATGGTAGCTCCCATAAACGCAACGCAGCGGAAGAACTCTTCACCATGCTTTGGGGAAAAAGGCTACAGGGGGTATACATATAAAGAACCACCACCTGCTAGGTGAATCTTGCAGGGTTGCAAAAGTCATGCGCAGAATCCGATGTAGATGGCGCAAAAATCAAAAATGGAGAGTCCGGCGGCCCTCCAGATCTTCGTCCGAAAAAAAAATGCGGCGCGCATGGCTGTTGAGCCAAGTCGCTCTTTTGATGCGTTGCCAGAGCTGCCCGCCTCCTGCTCCGTCCCAGCAGCCCGGTCAAAAACCTCTGATGAGGCGACCTGTCGAGTCTCCCAGTACTTACTTCACCGTAGAAACACATGGTCCAATGGAAGAGAACTGAGAACAATGAAAACAAGGGCATCCCAGGCCTGTTGCTTCAAGTCTGTCAAAAAGCTTCTCGTCGCAGGCGCGGGGGACTTGAGCAAAACCATCAGGGATGGTGCATCCCAGTGAAGCAACTCCTCCTCGTTCAGCTGAAACTCCTCCATAGACTTTTGAAAAGCCATCAAGTTGTGCTTGCGCATCAAGTGCTTCAATCGCTCGGAGAGCGCCATGGGACCGCCCGCGCTTCCAGCAGGCTCCAAGGGCAGCAACGCGGGCCGCGGCTTCGTTGGGGTCAGCGAGACGGCCGATCTCTTTTGCTTCGCCCGCCGCTTTGGATCTGGCCAAGGCTGCTCCTCCTTCCCGCGCAAAGGATCTAGACGGAGTGTTAACATGACGCTATCGGTCCCGCCATGACGTGAAGCAAGCCCCACCAAAGTAGTCGAATAGTTCTGACCTAGCCCCAGTGAGTGTCACAAGGCTCCACTAACTATGAAACATGTCTTGCCCAATGAAACGAGATCAATCTAGCGCACTCCTCCAGCAATCCGAGAACACGAAACGACACGTAGGTGTGGCCGCAGCCACCCCATACCGCATGCTGCCGGCACAGAAAGCAGCGAGCCAGGGTGTGAGTTGCTGCCTGCGGGCCATCTGCAGGGGCCACCCGCCACTGCCGCTGCGCGAGCGGCCCGCTGACTGTCAGTACCCACCGGCTCAGAGTCCTCAAGGTTCTGTCCACACCCGCCCAGCTTCTGTCTGCACTGCCGCCAAGCTCCAGCAGCGAAGCCAGTGGAACTTGCTCATCTTCGTTCAGCAAGATTAAGCGCTTCAAGTGCTGCAAAACCTGAACAGTCAGTGGGGTTTGGGCATGCTCGAGGCCTTTGTGATCTTCGCGCATGGCCAAGAACAAGTTGCCATCTGAGTCTTCATCAGATACATATTGAGACGCGCCAATGTACATAGAAGCTGCTTCGCGAAAAGTCTTGGACCAGGTGCCTGCGGGCGCGTCCGCCAAGGAGCTGACATCTTGCGCAGCCTGAATCGCACGCGACTGTGAGAAAGTCTCCAGGTCGACAAGCATCTGCGCCAGCGGCACGCGCATGGACATCGCCGCGCGGAGGCGGTGCTTGTGGAACGACTCCTGTTTCACAAGGCTGCATACACGCAAGCCAAATGGACAGCGCGCCAGCTCCTGATACTGATTATGACGGTCATGATGTTGATGATGTTGATGATGGCGATGACTTTGATGATGTCCATGATGATTGTTATGTCGACGTTGATGTTGATAGTGCTGATGATGTTGTTAATGACGATGATGGTGATGACGTGGATGTTGCCGATGTTGATGGTGATGTTGACGACGATGATGTTGATGATGATGATAATGATGTTGATGATGGTGATGATGATGATGGTGATGATGATGTTGATGACGATGTTGATGATGATGATGCTGATGATGACAATGATGATGGTGAGTAAATATTTATGTTGATGTTGATGATGACGTTGACGATGATGATGTTGATGTTGATGATGGTGATGTTGATGTTGGTGATGATGATGATGATTAAAAATAACTATGTTGATGTTGATGATGATGATGATGATGCTGGACATGATGATGATGATGACGATGGTGGTTTTGTTGCTGATGATGATGATGATGTTCATGTTGATGTTGATGATGGTGATGTTGATGATGGTTATGTTGATGTTGATGTTGACAATGGTGATGATGTTGTTAATGACGATGGTGGTGATGACGTTGATGTTGTCGTTTGACGGAGATGATGTTGATGGTGATGAAAATGGAGATGATGATTGTGATGATGATGATGGTGATGATGATGATTAATATCTATCTATGTTGATGTTGATGATGATGATGATGCTGGACATGATGATGATGATGACGATGGTGGCTTTGTTGATGATGGTGATGATGATGTTCATGTTGATGTTGATGATGGTGATGATGATGATGGTTATGTTGATGTTGATGATGGTGATGTTGATGATGGTTATGTTGAGGTTGATGATGGTGATGTTGATGATGCTGTTGACGATGACGATGTTGATGTTGATGTTGATGATGAAGATGTTGATATTGACGATGATGATGATGGTGATGTTGATGATGATGATGTTGATGACGGTGATTATGTTGACGACGATGATGTTGATGGTGATGATAATGGAGATGATGATTGTGATGATGATGATGGTGATGATGATGATGATTAAAATAACTATGTTGATGTTGGTGATGATGATGATGCTGGTCATGATGATGATGATCAGCACGATGGTGGTTTTGTTGATGATGGTGATGATGATCATGTTGATGTTGACGATGGTGATTTTGATGATGGTTATGTTGATGTTGATGATGGTGATGTTGATGATGCTGTTGACGATGACGATGTTGATGTTGATGATGAAGATGTTGATATTGACGATAATGATGATGGTGATGTTGATGATGATGATGTTGATGACGGTGATTATGTTGACGACGATGATGTTGATGGTGATGATAATGGAGATGATGATTGTGATGATGATGATGGTGATGATGATGATTAAAATAACTATGTTGATGTTGCTGATGATGATGATGATGCTGGACATGATGATGATGATCATGACGATGGTGGATTTGTTGATGATGGTGATGATGATCATGTTGATGTTGACGATGGTGATGTTGATGATGGTTATGTTGATGTTGATGATGGTGATGTTGGTGATGATGTTGACGATGACGATGTTGATGTTGATGTTGATGATGAAGATGTTGATATTGGCGATGATGATGATGGTGATGTTGATGATGGTGATGTTGATGACGGTGATTATGTTGACGACGATGATGTTGATGGTGATGATAATGGAGATTATGATTGTGATGATGATGATGATGATGATGTCGCTTTGCGTTCCTTGTGCTTTGTGTTCCCGGGTCTACAGTTGATGATTGTCTCCCAAAAGCACTGCGAAGAATGAATGAAAATTGGCACAACAAAAAAAAGGTGTCCTGTGGCTGGGAGCCGCATGCAGAGCCAGGCTGTAGCGAAGCTGCGCACCAATGCGCCCTCCACTTGCTGGTCTCCGGGTCCTGGAACAGGTAATGAGTTGTGAGCTTCTGCATGGCTGCTTGCTCTCCGCAGTCATCCAGAACCTGAACTGCCCAGAAGACTTGGAAATCACTTGTCAAAACTTTAGAGCCCTCACTCTGCCAAGGGTTAACATTGGAAACAACAAGAGTCCAAAAGGTCAGCTTGTAACAAGTGAGGAGCTGCAAGGCACTGAGCCCAAACAAGGTCGAACAAAGGCCAGGTCAGAAACCGCGTGGCGTGGACCACGTTCTCGAGATGCGCAAGAAGACGCTTGTCCAGCAGCGCCTCTCTGAGGACCGTCATCATCCCTTTTCTCCACATCCTCTGCTCGTTGTCGCGGTCGCGCTTCGACGCCCTGCATGCGCCAATCGCATGCGCAAAATCCCCGCAGTAAACTGCGGACCTTGGCTGCTGAAAATTTCCAGGTGAAAATATGGAGCGTCACACCCTCTTGCTTGCAAACTGAGCCATCTTGAAATGAGTTGGACGCATCGCCGGATCAGGTAGCGGTAGCTGCTTGGGGGGGCAAATGGAATCAAAAGTGCGGCGCACGTACGTATCCACTTGCACATGCACATCTAGAAATATGTTGAACCATGTATGTACGCACACACACCCGCGTATATAGCGTCCTTATCATATAAGCGCTCCTAGTTTGCAAGCCCCCCAATCCGTAGATGGCAACACCGACAGTTATTGGGGAGTAGGTTGCTAGCAAAGCTATCGTCCCACAATGATAAAAATGTGACTCCAACTCACCCTCCTGCTTTGCCCGGGGTTCGCGGGGCAGGAAACCCCCAACCCCTCTCGCCAGCCTGAGCGGGCGAGCTGACTCCCAGGCCAGGGTCCGCGAGCACCACGCTCCGACCCCTCTACAGGCTACGCCTGCAGCTGGGCAAAGCACATCTCTTTGCTTGCCCCTGGTTTGCGAACGTCATCAATCGAAAGGTTATTGGGGGGGCAGCTACAATCCGTAATCCGCATAAACCTTGCGCTGGCTGCTGCGCTCAGTGCCTTATGGTTATGTTTTCCATTACCCCCCGCCTGTAGTGCATCTCCTTTGCGCTCATTAGGCCAGCGTGGTAGTCTCCATGGAACTGCATCACGTGTGTGGAGAACTGGTCCAAGGAAAGGATCTCTTTGGCAGCAATGTCCAGATCAGCAAAGCAACGGCTGTAGCACGTCGAGTGTTCCGAGCGCATGAGTGCGTACATGAGCTCCTTGTACGTGGTCGGAAAGACTGAATCCGGCCTCTCTCCATGGTAGTCCCAGCCTGTGCAAACCACCCAATCCGCAAATTATGGGGGAGTCAGTTGCTAACAAAGCTATCATCCCATGACAGAAACAAGTTGTGACTCCAAAACGCCCTCCTGCTTTGCCCGGGGTTCGCGGGGCAGGACACCCCCAACCCCTCTCGCCAGCCTGAGCGGGCGAGCTGACTCCCAGGCCAGGGTCCGCGAGCACCAAACTCCGACCCCTCTACAGGCTACGTCTGCAGCTGGGCAAAGCACCTCTCTTTGCTTGCCCTTTGCGAACGTCATCAATCGAAAGGTTATTGGGGGAGTCCACCCAGTGAAGTTTCTCCTGATGACACTGTCTTCTATCGCGCCCCGCGGAAGTCCCAGCCTCCGCACTCCTTCACAAGCAGGCCCAGGCATATGAGGGTGTACTCCTGGTTGCAGAGCTTGTAAACGCCATCCGCTCCGACCTTCAAGCAGGAGCGGTTGCTGACCCGCCGCCACACACTCTTCATCAAGACAGGGTTCACGAAGCTCACGCATAGGTGTTCATCTGCAAGGTGCGCGCGAACAAGCAGAAGGCCATTCTCGTCATGCTGAGCCTTGTCCTGCACCGACTTCATACTGCGCGCGAGGAGCTGGAAGTCCGCCTTGTTCCAAGGCCCAGCATTTTTCGTCCTGCTCTTCGAGACATCAGCATCCCGTCTGCGAAGATTCTTGACGTAGCACATCACTGTCTCCTCTGCCGGCCTTTGCCCTTGTTTGTGCAAAGCCTGCATCACCTGCTGTATCCTCACTTCCTCGTTGGCAGTCATCCAGTCCCGGATCATATCTTTCTGCAGCTGGGAGAGACCCTGTCCGCCCCATTTCTTGTCTTTGCCATTGTGCTCGGCAATCACGTCCGCCGTCACAGTCAGCTTGTTCGAGCCCCTGTCGTAATTCGCGCGGCCACTCCACGAACACTCGCAGCTTCTGCAGCTAAGGCGGTAGTGGTAGCCGGGCCGCCCCCAGTCGTTCTGCCGCATGTTGATGCTGGTCGGGACCTCGCGCGTGGCATTTGCCCATGCCCTCACTCTCTTCTTGAACTGGTCGCGACTGAGCGGAGTTCCCTCATGGGTCTCGGTCAGCTGTACTTGGGCAGCCCGTGCCGCGGGCCGCTTCAGCACGCCGCGGCGAGCGGCAGATGCCGCCGGTCTCTTCAAAGCGCCACTTGGTCGCTTCAGCAGGCCATGGCATCGGCGCTTTACAAGCTTCGGCGCCATCCATGTGTTCGTGCGTGTTCGCGCGTGTGCATGGACACTTGGAAAAATGGCCGTGTTGCTGTAAATCACACACACTTGAGCAAAACCGCGTTCAAAAACGATCCAAAACACGCGTTCAAAAACGAGCCAAATCACGCGTTCAAAAACGACCACCTTCCCTGTCTCACCAGGCAGGGCTAGTGCCGAGGTTTCACGGCGAGTTTTGGCAGCTTTCGGTCTCCTTGCCTTGGCGAGCACGCTCACGGGTTTTGAGCCCAAACCGGTGAACAGTTTGGTTGTGTTGACTTTTGCGTCACCATCCCTTTGTTTCAGGTTGGCTTTGTTTGCTTTTGAATCATCCCGCAAAGGTTCAACCTGTGGAGCTTGAGTGAGCCGGATGTGCAAATGTCGGCTTACCCACTGGTGAACCTGAGTGCTTTCAAGGCAGGCCACGCGGAGCTTTCAAGATCTGCTGCCGCCCCAGTAGTCTTGATTGGTCTCATCCAGTTTTCTTTTTCTTGTTTTCCCGCAGCCAAGTCGAAGGAGCGAACAGACTTCACGTTAGAAGGATTCATCATGCATTCGTGACGCTGAAGGGGGCCATTTGCTGGAGTCTGAAAGGATGACTTGTGAAACAGCACACGTTTGCAACCATACTTTCACAGAGGCAGCTATAGAAACATCTACGGTTACAGGGAACCGGCCAAATACCCATCACAAAACAGGATTTCCCATAGAACCTGTAGCTGGTTGCTTGCATTCTTTCATGATTACTCGGGGCTGTCCGGCTGTTTTTTTTTTCTGGCAAGCGAAACACCGCTCGCCCGGACACGAGCTGGCAGCAGGCAGCGCTTTAATTTTTAAAAGTAGTGATTGCAAACGTGCCAGGATGCGTCGAGAAACAGGAGTGTTTCTCAAAATGGTAGACCCCTTTCGTTGTCGTTTTTTTTTTTTTTTTTTTTTTTTTTTTTTTTTTTTTTTTTTTTTTTTTTTTTTTCGAATGGAAGCCAAAAGAACACCAGTTATTAGAGGACTATTATTCTACCCCACCCCGCAGAATGTCGTGGTTGTCTATCGGCCTCGTCTCTCTCAGACTGTCACTGCAGGTGGGGACCACAAGCTTTTGCCTGCGTGTTTGCGGATGTTTGCCGATGTTTGCGTTTGCGGTTGCGTGGATGGTTGAGAGTGTTTGTGGATGTTGGTGGATGTTTGTACGTTTGCTTCGTTGGATCCTAGGATCGGTGTGTCCAGCTCAACATGATCAACCAACAGTTCTTTGCTTTCCCCTTGCCTTTGGGCAACTCAAAGCAAGCTCACTGATGAACAGCCCGTTGGGAGTGACGGCTTTTGGCCAAGGCACACATCCTCCGGTTCTGGCGCACTTGTTGGAGGAGCAGATCTTCGATCAGGAGTCGGGCATTTTTCACGCTCAATTTTGCCAGGGGCATGGTTCCATTGTTTAGTTGCAAGGGACTCATTGGGTGTCCCCCCAAAGCGGACCACCTGGTTCAATTGGGTCGATGCGGGTAATCACAACATGAAACTCTGGCCTGGGAAGCAGATGGAGGCCCAGCTTGGAGTGGCAGCGTGGGGCAAAGTTGGCTATAACTTCTGTTGTGCAGCCTTCAAAGCAGTGTGTGTGTGTGTGTCCGTCCAGTGCGACAGAAATCGGAGGTGTTAAGCCGTTTCTGTCCACTCATGAAAGGCTGGCATAAGTGTTGTTTCGTTCCCGTGTTCGCGACGGCAAACGCACTCTTGAAGCCACGGTATGTCCTTTCTTGCACTTTCGCGGCGCCGACGTCGCGAACTCGCCAAAGCAACAGATGCGCTGCACATCCCTCGGGCGCGCTGTGTGACTAAGAGGGGCGTTTGGGACTCAGGCGTCCGACCAGGCCAACGACGAGCCGACAAGTACATGTCGGCCAGAGTTTGCTAAAACAATTGAACATACCCTCCCACCATGTTTCACAGGCAACCTGACGTTCGGGGGTCCCTTTAAAAGGAAAACGCTCCAAACCAGAACTGCGCAAAACGTCGAACGGTTCCATGTGAATTGGTGGGAGGGTAATTTTGCCATTGGAATGGCAGGACAAGGCTATAGCCCACGATGTAGCAAGACCATTGGCTTATCCGCCAGTCACGCTTCGTTAGCTTTGGGTTTGTTCAACTACGCAACGCCAGGTGCAAAGTGGTCATGCTGCTGTAGTTTAAATAGATCTAAACAGCCCAGAAACCAAAAGTCAAAGTCCTCGTGATTTTTATTTGTTTTAACCAAAACATGGCCAGACCCCTATTCAGCACCCGGTTTAGATTGAACGAAGCTAAACCTCAAGGCCATGACCAATGGTAAGCGGTCAACAAAAAAACAACAGCAGACAACTGCACAAGTGTTGACTTACACCGTTATCAAATCGTGGATTTGGCGTGAGTGGCGAGTGCACACGTGCTCAAAGTTTCCTACATTTCCTATATTTACCCCCTTTTGTTGCTTTCAAGCATCGCTTTTCCCAAATTCACTGGGAGCTTCCTCTAAATTAAATGGGGTGATCTTTGTGGTGCGCAGCAGGGAATGAGTTGGGATGACCCCTATAAACCATCCATCCTATGGTTTCCTTTATTCGGGAATTCCCTCCCCATCGCACCAGCAAGTCCGATGCTCAAAAGACTCAATTTGCTTGCTGGTGCTCAGTGGGGAATGTGGGAATGAACCCAGGGATCCCCTTAGAGGAAGCCACCAGTTGGACGGTGTTTTTTGGGGTCATTCCATTTCTCATTCCGTGTCCCTGCCTATCGCGCCAGCAAGTTTCGGACTCAGGAGCTGGTGAGCACTGCGGTGTCCCACGATGGCCTGGTCCTGATCTTTGCGCCTGAGACCATGCGCGACGACGCCGCACGGCCGCGGTTTTTTGTTTGCCGCGCCGCGCGGGGGAGGATTCGACCTTCCGACCGTTTGGTGTTCCTATTTCGGTTTACTTTTTCGTCATGGTCCCGAAAGGTGTCCAGCTCCGTTGGGCAAGTGAGCGAAAGAGGATTCTTTGAGGAGATGTAAGGAGCCCCGCAGGTCTGGCAGGCTTTGGTTGGAACGAGGCGCGCCCAGCGCGTAAGCCCCGTCGTGGATATGACGGGCTTTAGTGCACCAGCATCAGGCGGCCTAGAAAGAAGCCCCGCAACATGTCAATGTCATGACCTCATGGGAAGCACCCTTGCCACCCTTTATTAGAAACTTTGATACGTTGCCGGGCTTGTCAACACATGCCAGGGTAGTCTAGGGGCCAAATCTTCTGAGGGATGAGCTTTTGCGAAGGGGATTGTAAGCGTCGGTAGGCGTAGTTCCCCTCCCGGAAAAGTAAAGAGAGATAGGGATAGATCGCTCGAGGTGCAGATTTTCGGAAGTCGCTTCATGTGACGGCCAACGAGATTATTCTAGCCCTTTGTGGTCAGCCATTTCGGGTGACAAGCTGCTTGAAGGAGCGGGATGGGTAGCAAGTGGGAATCGCATGGTACAAGCCATGGTTGTAACCCACCTCGGTCCTAGGAGCAGTCCTGGAACCTCCTGTAACCAGTCCTGGGACTATTCCTGGGACCAGTCCTGGGACTATTCCTGGGACCGGTCCTGGGACCTCTGCTGGGACTGGTAGTACCGGTCTGGAACTGGTCGCAGACCCGGCGAAAGGATTCCGAAGCCACTATGAGCCCAGGTCCGGTTGCAGGCTACAGGTTGACTCCCAGGACCGGTCCCAGGCCCAGTCCCGCGACCGGTCCGTCCCTGGGACCGGTCCTGGGAGTCAACTTGTTGTGCTTTCGGCTGCGTCCTGCAGGGAGAAAAATCACCACGATTGCAATTACTTCATCCAGTTGCATCTCACTCCGGTCCCCTCTGCGAGAGGCTAGGATGGGAGGCAGAGGGTCGGCGGATTATTCTTCTAGGTGGGCGATCAAGAGGCCCCTTTAAGTGCGTCTTACCAGGCTTTGACAAAAGCGTGCTTGGGGGGGGGGCTTGGGCAATTGGTATTTTCCATATTCAGGTGTCAGATCCGGCGCGTGCTCAGGAAGTGGTGGTGCAAGCTGCTGTCTCTCAGAACGGCTTAGCTCTAGAATATGCCAGCGCCAGGCGGCCAACTTGGCTCCACAATCCCTCTCAGATGGCTGGCTTTTGTAGGGGTTGCTGGCCAAAGGCAGCTGCAGCCGCCAAGCACTGCCCAGAACATTTACGCGAACTTTTTTGCCAGCGGCCAGCTCTTAGGCCCAACTGAGCCACTCCGGCGTCCCAGCTTTGATACCAGTTCGCAGCAACTCCAGCAGGGAGTTGCCAATATGTTTCAATCATGGCTCCCATGAAAGCTCTGTGAAGACGCATCAACAACACTTACCAGGTCTTGGCGCCCCTTCCAAATGGAATTTGGGGGAGGGGTTGAATCCTGGAGTTCCATCTTCCCGTTTTTGGGGGGAATGCTAGATACATGGAATTGAGGGACCCCTCCTCCTTCAGCTAAGGGGGTTGTGGCCCTTGTTTGGGAAATGTTCAGCATTCGCCTTGGCTGTCAGCCTGATGTTTTTGTTTACGAGCGGAACTGGAGCATTGTGCGGATTTGAACCCCTCATTCTTGTGGGTTAATGGGAAGCTGCCCAATCCTCTACACCACCAGTCATCACCAATCCAAAGCATCATTTAAAGGGAAGCTGTCAAGTGTTTGGCCGCTTGCACAGAGTTGCTCGGACCCGCTGACCGGACATGTTGAATGCGTAGCTTACAAGCATCGAACCTGTCGGGAGCGTACGTGGCTGATCCATTGATCTTGCATGTGATTTTAGCTTGGCCCGCAGGCTGCGGTCCAAATGCGAGATTGTCCTGGCGGCGTTGGGTGAGAACCCTGAAGCAGTCCATCATGTCCTTCCCATCATGAGGCCTGCACGTCAGGAAAGGGTTGGTAAGCGTGGCTGGATTTGGGCTATGGTGCTCTTCTGTTGCTTGTTTATTAGTATGTTGTTTTATTGTGTTGTTTTGTTTGTTTGTTTGTTTGTTTGTTTCCTTTTTTGTGGTTTGCTTGCCCGCCTGCCTGCCTGCCTGCCTGCCTGCTTGCTTGCCTGCCTGCTTTCCTGTGTGCTTGCTTGCTTGCTTGCTTGCTTGCTTGCTTGCTTGCTTGCTTGCTTGCTTGCTTGCTTGCTTGCTTGGATCACTGCCAGAAAGGACTCATCAAACCCGCAGCGAATGACATTTACACAGCGCTGTTGCAAGGGCAGCTTGCCCATTCAGCAAAAGGTAGTTTGCCTAAAACCAAACTAATTTAGTCATGGTGTTGCTTTTGAAATGCTCATTCCCAGTTGCCCAGTGGCGCTTTGTTTTCTCATTTGTTGGGGAAGGGTTCCCTTTTAAACTCAACCACCCAACAGAGGATGCCCTTTTTTTCCCATGGCATCTGAGCATTTAGCCTGTTTACAGGCCACAGGATTGCAGTTGTTTGACGGTGCTGTCCCAATGCCACACCCCAGTCCCTGGCATGAAGCCAAGAGAGCAGTTGGCTGCCCAGCACGGAGCAGCACCTGTAGGCCGCGTTGACCACATGCAACCGTCCCTCCAAGTCTGACACACCAAGCCAACACCAGAGAAAAAATCAAGAAAATCCACTGCAACGCCAAGCAAACCCTAACACCAAAGCCTAAACCAGCCCCAACCCGAGGTGACTCGAAGGGATCCTTTCTGTGTTGTAGGAGGCCAGCCCTGTGTATTTACTGTCTTGCTTTTACAGAAATGATGTTTGCGTGCCGTGTTCCCTACCAGTAGCTGTTGGAGCAACCACATGGCGCAGCATTTTTTAGCATCCCCGCTCCGACCTGGCCCAACTATTAAGTCCATTTGATGGTTCCAGTTTCCCTTTGTTTGGAAAGACTCGCTCCTCCCTGACATGCAAATCATCATTGTTCAAACGACCTCGCAGCGGCAGCCAGTCTGATATTTCAGCTTTTGGGCCCTGTTCAACTCTCGCATTGCTCAAACGAAAGAGCGCCTTGAGCTACCGTTGCCCTGAGGGACGACCAGGAGATGATGGCCTTTGGCCAGGACCGGCGCCCGCACCTGCCCAGCCAGCTGAAGAGCAGGCTGCGGCCCCTGGCACCTTGGGCCAAGTGAGTGCCCTCGGACATGGTGACATGTGTACCACGTTGTTCATTGGCTGGGGGGCCCTGGGTTGCCCCAAAAAGCGTGGGAACCAAATGCGCCTTACTGAGAAGAGTGAGGCCGAGTCTAGAAAAGCACTGTTGAAACCCCAAATCGCATGCTAGGAAGGCAAGGGAAAGGAAGGCAGAATGGGAAAGAGCAGGGTCAAGGATTAAATACTTGGATGTGTGTGTGTGTGTATGTGTGTGTGGTGTTTGTGTGTTTGTGTGTGTGTGTTGGAGTTTGGTGGGATGTATAATAACATTGCCCCCGCACGTATTACGCTACAAAAGTTAATCTTTGAGCGGGGCACCAACGAACCACCGAGTCGAGGCGTTGAAGATGGCGCTTGCGCGGATCCGCATGTTCCTTGAGCCGCTGCTCAAGAAGCTGAAGGCGGGTCTTTCAGCTTGCGAGTTCTGAGGACGTGCACCTTGGTGGCCCCTCCCGTGATGCCTTGGCTCAGTTTTTGTGTGGTTGGGCCGTTGGGGCTCTAGTTTGTGGGGTTGGTTGAAGCCAAAGGAACACCACCGGGTCGCCAGTTTCGATGAAGAACCAAATCAAAGAATGACTTCCCTTTTCTTCACATGGCCACTGGGCATTCAGGAAAAAATAGATGACACTACCATTGTTTGAGCCAGGATGCACATTCAACTCCTAGACGCTGAGCAGCAAATGAAGCAGAACAATCTTAAAAAGTGTTGCTTTCAGGAACTCAGCAGTTTGCAGATATCAAGGAGCTCGAACATATACTTAGCAGAAGCAGCATGCTCGCTGGAATTCCTGGGGCATGATTCCCCAGACATGATCTAGACTCGCTTGGGGTTACCTATCCTATCATCCCCGCCTTGAAGAAATTGGGGGAAGGGGTGACCCCTGGAGTTCCACTTATGGGTACAGTTTTCCGACCCCCCACCCGTCGGGGATCCATTCAAGGGCCGGCTAGTGGGCTCCACTGCGGCTCCCCTAAACGAAACGCCGCAGAGTTGGATCCTGAAAACCCTGGAGCAGAATACATGGGTGTGTGTGTCAAAATAGTGACCAAGAAGCAAGAAATCGTAGTTGTCCTTTTGGTTTCCCCAACCAAAAGGGTCCCTAACCGCAGCTTGCCACGGATTGTTCCCGGAGGTGCACTGGGAACAGGCCCGGCCAATCCTGCGGAAGCTCAACTCTCTGGAGGACGGGTCCCGGCTCGGGCGAAAAAACGACGAAGTAGAATCCCAGCGCCTTTAATGGATGAATTTCCATGGGAAGCCCCTGAAAACTGGCAAATCCCCACCTAAATCATATATATATATGTAGAGAAAGGGGGCCTAAATCAAATTCACAGCCATGCACCTAGATTTACCGCGGAACGCCCTTGTCATGTTATTCTGCCCTTGCCTTCATGGGCACCCTTACAGTAGTTATACGACTCAATGACTCAAATATCAACTGCGCGCAGATGGCAATTCATCCCTGCCCACTTGCACTATTCAAGTTCACCAAGGACCCCCTACGGCCCTACGGAAGGGACTCTCCTCACAGAGCCCGGTAAAAAAAAACTCCGGCCGAGCCCGCTGCGCCGTGCAGCCATCTCCTTTGAGGATCGCGCACTCAAACCCCCCAAGACCCAAAGACTGAAATAGCGCTGGCTATGACACGCCATACTATGTCCAGCTGATTTGTTTTTAGGGAGCTGGGTTTCGTGACAGTCCGTTTTGCACCTGGCTCCAAGCAAAAACAAGCCACGAGAAGCGTGCAGCCATCGCTGCCCGGAAAATCCTTTTCATCATGTATATAGTTTGTTCAGCTACTGCAAGCGTCCATTTGCTTGAAATGTTTGTTTACTTCCCCTGATGGTTTTAAAGGGAATCTGTCACTACTGGACTTTTTTGTCCAGGGGACGTAAGCAAATGGAGGCAAGTGATTCATCAATATGGCTGGCTGGCCAGTTCTGCGTCTGCAACCTAAACCTGGTTGCCCCCTCTCAATCTTCTTTCTTTCTTGACATGGTCTTCAAGATGAACCAAGCAAACAAGGGTGTTGTCCCATCGCCACTGAGCAAGCGAGACAACTGGCCCAAGATGTTCAAACACCAATCCAGAATTGCACACCCTTCTGGGTGGCTCGTCTTTTTCTGAGGCTACCCGTTTTGAGGTTGCTGGGTTGGTCTACAGGAAAGCCAACAGGAAAACCTAGCTCCATGTTGGGCGGTCCGAGTCCTATGTTACACCCACGTTGAATCACCCAGGAATTGCAGCTGGCGGCAGATGATCCGGAGGCTGGTGAGGGGCTTCAGGGTGCCGACCTGACTACACCTGCACCGAAACTAAAGCAGTGGGGCGGGGCGGGGTGGGCTGGGGTGGGGCGGGCTGGGGTGGGCTGGGGTGGGCTGGGTGGGCTGGGGTGGGAGCTTCAGTCATGCATTGCACCAACCAGTCATGAACCCGTGGCGTAATGTCCACATAGGATTAAAAAATGCTTGCGAAATAAAGACAACTTGGGGGCCCAAAAAGATGCACCCGCCACCCGCGCAAAAAAAAATCCCCCCCCCAAAAAAAAGAAAGAAAGAGAGAAAGGAGAGTAGCCGAGCCAACACCTGGTCCTTGGATCTTTGGTACCTTGTTCCTTAAATCCCAAATTGTCAGCTTTACCAAACCCATGTTTTCTTACATGTCTCTTGTTAAAAACCTGCCCACAATCAAACCCACAAAGGGGGTAGTACTTCAGCCCCCTAACTTGACATTTTTTCAGGGGCCCCCGAAATAAGGTCTTGTTGCCTGGCCCCCTGGAAAATACAACCTGCCCAGCGCAATTGCCTCTTAGCTAGTCAAGTAATTAGACAGCCTAGGTGAGGCTGGCAATGCTTCATGCTGTGTTGCTAGATTTGGGCCTGCTCCTCAAATCCAAAATTGTCAGCTTTACCAAACCCATGTCAATCCCACAAAGGGGGTAGTACTTCAGCCCCCAACTTGACATTATTTCAGGGGCCCCCGAAATAAGGTCTTGTTGCCTGGCCCCCTGAAAAATACAACCTGCCCAGTGCAATTGCCTCTTAGCTAGTCGAAAAATTAGACAGCCTAGGTGAGGCTGGCAATGCTTCATGCTGTGTTGCTAGATTTGGGCCTGCTCCTCAAATCCAAAATGGTCAGCTTTACCACACCCATGTTTTCTTACATGTCTCTTGTTGAAAACCTGCCCACAATCACACCCACAAAGGGGGCAGTACTTTAGCCCCCAACTTGACATTATTTCAGGGGCCCCCAAAATAAAGTCTTGTTGCCTGGCCCAAAAAAAACAAGAGGAAGCTCCAGCAATACTAAATTTACCAATACTAAATCAAATGGAAAGTCAGTTCAAAATCTCAAAAGGAAGCTCCAGCAATACTACATCAAATGGAAGCTCAAGTCTACCAAAACAAAATCAAATGGACACTCAGTTCCAAATCTCAAAAGGAAGCTCCAGCAATACAAAATCAAATAGAAACTCAGTTCCAAATCTCAAAAGGAAGCTCCAGAAATACTAAATCAAATGGAAACTCAAGTCTACCAATACTAAATTAAACGGAAACTCATTTGAACTGGATCTCAAGATAGTATTCCAGGTGCCCCCATCGTTGAGGGGGGGGGACCCCCGTTTACTAATCCCATGTGGACATTAAGGGGCGTTCGAAAACAAAATATCGCCTCGATCCCATTTGGTCTTGCTTGCCTCACATGTTTGGGCCACATCCGGCAGGTTGGGGGGTGGGTGGGAATGCAGGGGCTCACAGCCCAAGCGAGGCAGACCAACCCAAGACCCAAAGCGTGCGTGTGTCAGGCCTTCTTGAAGGGGCTGGACAGCAGGGAGGACGTGGGCATGGAGCTTCTCGCCTGGGGTCAGGTGAGTCCACTCATGGAAAATGGGGCGGGGTCAGTTGTGATGCCACGGGAAACTCCCGAAAGCCAGCAAAACAACTAAAGCTTATTACTCGGTGCTTTAGTGATACAAAAGGAATTCCTGTAAAGCAACAAACTACTTTCATGCCTTGCCCTTGCCCACTCTAATACCTGAGCAAGGATGTCCGTGCCCTTTCTTGGAAATGCGCGGCTCGAGCCAAGTTCACCGGGAGATGGATTTGGATTCCCCTGAAGATTCATGAGACTTGAGGGATGGGCAGAATTGATTGGCCCTAGTTGGTGACATCCTTGCAAGCCTGGTGTGAGAAAGGTGCTGATGATGCAGAATGGCATGTTTTGCCATTAACCTCCCCCCCCCTGACGATCCCGGAATCCCTCAAACTCACCGACCCTACCCCCCCCCCCCAATCCGGCGCCCAGTTGGAAGATTGCCCTGCTGCGGCCCAGCCTGGAGCCCGTAGCCAATGAGCGAAGCCTTTGGTGGGACGAGATGGCACCGGTCCTGCGGAATCTCAGCTTCCCTGGCGTTTGTAGCTGTCGATGCTGCGCTTTGACGATGGCGGTGTTGAAGTGTGTTTAGGGCGGTAGTAGTAGTAGTAGTAGTAGTAGTAGTAGTAGTAGTAGTAGTAGTAGTAGTAGTCGTCGTAGTAGTAGTACCCTGCGCTTCAACAGGCCTATCTAAAGGAGGCCTCTGCAGGAGGCCGCGATTCGTCAAGAGGCCTTGTTTTGTAAGCCCGGAAGTATCCGTGGTTAGTATCCACGCCTGTTCAAGGCCTTTGGCCCCATATTCCTGGCCCGAAAAACATGATGTTACATTGGCTGCGTATGGCGCGTTGCCCACAACATCGCTACATCGTGTCCTTTTTGCTCTCAATATCTGACATATTTACCTCGCATTGCTTTGCTCGAAGGCAGTTCAAACGGCTTCCGTGCTTTCCTTTGGAGGTGTCAGCGCAGTTCCGGCGACCCTGCATCTTTCGTGGAACAAGCGTTGCGCTCTTGCACGAAGGCTGCAGTTGGCCCAAGCAAAAGGTTGGTTTTGGGAGTAGCGTCAGGCGGTGTTGCTGAGTTTCTCAGTGCAGTCCTCGCTCTTTGGCTGGGCGTCCACATCTTTTTGAGGCCTTTCAAGGCCATTTTGAGGCCTTTCCAAGCCTTTTTTTGAGGCCTTCCCAAGCTGTTTGAGGCCTTTCCGAGTTGGTGTTCTGGGTCCCTTTGCTGGACAAAATGTTGCACAGCATCTTGCTGACACAGGCGAAGTTTGCCCTGCGTGTTGCTAACCTGGCTCCAGTTCTTCAAGTTATCGGGGGCTTCAAAAAGAGCGTCTCAAGCAAGATGGTAGGAAGGTTGCGGCTATGACAATGCTAAGGATATTTGCTTGGCTTTTGACGCTATAGCGGCTACCCCTCGAGACTCTGCAGCTGAGACATGCGCACATGCATGTCATAGACGTTCAACAGCATGCCAAGGCCCTCAAGTGAAAATGTGTGCCCCGACTTTTCAAGGCAAATGCACACCGACTCTATCTGGAACAAAACAAGGCCTAGGCCTAATAAACGAGGCCTTGGAATCCTGGGCAGTAGTAGTAGTAGTATTAGTAGTAGTAGTAGTAGTAGTAGTAGTAGTAGTAGTAGTAGTAGTAGTGGTAGTAGTAGCAGTAGTAGTAGCAGTAGTGGCAGCAGAAGAAATAGTAATAGTAGTAGTAGTAGCAGAAGAAATAGTAGTAGCAGTAGTAAAAGTAGTAAAAGTAGTAAAAGTAATAAAAGTATGAAAAGTATGAAAAGTAGTAGGATTAGTAGTTCGTCGTTCGTCGTAGATGTGAGGCGTTTTTTGTTAATCTTTTAACGGGGGTGGTGTGGTGTGAGGGGGATCTGCTTCTTTCCGGGGACATCTGGTTCTTTCCCATGTCGGGCGTGGGGGGGATGAGACTGGTCCATATTCTGCTGAACCGCTATTACGGAAAGGACTAAGAGATAGCAGGTCGTCCTCCATTCCTTCGCGCAGTCATTGCATTGCGGATGAACCCTTCCTATCCTCACTTGGCTCGTCCTGTGTCACTCTCTGAGTTCAACCGCCAGCCAAGGGCTGACCAAAGGGAATGAAACGGTTGGACCCATCCATCTCTCACCTACTCATATGCTGTGTGTGAGAGATGGGAACAAGGAAGTGAACGGAGATGAGTGGAGAAGAAGGAAAGGGAATTAGCTGTCATGCGGCCATTCCTTGTCCCAATATATGTACGTAAAGCAAAGCGTGGTTTATGTAGGAATTGGAATGTTGATGCTAGCGCACGCAGCACGGTGTTTTTGTTTTACCGTACAAGGCTAGAGGTCCCTATTGCACATTGTACCATACAGAGTCCAGGCCTTGATCCTTGGATGGTTGCGTTGGCACATGGATTGCAGGCCCTAGCCTTTCCCATTAGATGAATTGGTCAACATCTTTGATTTCTCACTGCTCTCATCCTGACCATCCGTCAGCCTAGGAGCTGCTCTGCCAAGGAGCTCAAGGCAGCATCCGAGGATGGGAAGCGATTCCTGGACTCCCTCATGAGCAAGGCGATCCCCCGCGCCCGAAAGCCGAAAGCCAGTCGAAAGCCCACCCCCCACTCTCCACACCCCACGCTCCTGTCCTGTTGTGTGTTGTTTTTTGGTTGTTTGTTGTTGGGACGTTGTTGTTTTCCTTTTCTAGTTGGGTCATTTGTCCTTGTTCTTTGCCACCGCTATGAGAGTGGGCATCTCTAATCCTAGTAGAAGGCTACCCCGTAAATGAGTAGTGTTCGCAAGGCAGGCCATGTCAAAACAAGATGGATTGTTCCAAATTGGTGGGTTCATGGCAGTGGTTTGTTTGACATGGAACCATTTCCCTCGTCCAAAGCTTTGGCACCCTTCTCTGTTCTTCGTTACTTCAGGTGTCTTTCTCCTGGTGTCTTCCTTTTCTTCCTTGGTGCCTTCTTCCTGGAAACTTCTAGAGACGTTGATCATGGGCTTAGCAATGGGGAATCGCAAGGGAAAAGCGAGAAAAGACCGTGAAATTGGGGTGAACGCCCTTTTTTTGCAGAGAAAGACCGTGAAACGCCGTGAAATTTGGCAGGCGAAAAACCACTCACATTCGTCCTGGCTGGCGTTGTTTGCTGCTGGGTTTAAAAAGGTCCTGCTGACTGGATGTTTCGGGAAGACCATGACGGCCTGCAGAAATGTGCTGCTTTAACGTTGACGCCCTTCGCAAGTCTAGCTTGGCGTGGAAAAGGGTTTGTTGCTGACGATGTGAAGTTGGAATTCCACCCAGGCCCCCATCCCCCAGCTATTCAAACAAAGGATGTTGATGTAACGGCCTTTGTTTTAAAAGCCGTTTACCCCCCAGGGATTCCCGATGATTGGTCAACTGCAACTTTGTCTTCAGCCAAAAGGAGGGGCCCGTCGCAGGGCTGCGGAGGAATCAAGCAGCTGGATTCTTGGGAAAACACTTGTAAGGCAGGCAGGCAGGCAGGCAGGCAGGCAGGCAGGCAGGCAGGCAGGCAGGCAGGCAGGCAGGCAGGCAGGCAGGCAATGGTTATTTGCACTTTGCGGCGTAGCTCGTCTTGATGTCATCTGGTTTGCGAATTTGTCAAATCACAGGATTAAGGCTTCACATTGTCTGAATGTGAGCTGGAAACATGCCTCAGTCTGGCGTCTCTCTGCCAGACGCGCGGTGAGACGGCCCGGCTGCTGTGCATAGCACAGCTGCGCCGCTCGGTATGTGCGAAGGACTGAATTTGGTTTGGTGATACTGGGTTGGACATGGGGGTTGGCATAGGCTATCCACGAACCTCTGCTTGGGTGTTCGGCAAAGTTAATATTTGGTTAGCCACTCACTCGGGTTATAGCCCGCGACTAACAAGGTTGACTCCACTGAACGGGGGACTCGTACCTTAGGTTGCAAACAACTTGCCAGCTTGGCCGAACACCCAAGTAGAGCTGTTTTTCTCGTTTGGGGGGGGTCCGTTGAAATCAACTAAACCAAAAGGGAGGTGTGTTTTCCCATGACCACTGAAGGTTTGGGTATACGGCCTGAGGGCGTGTAGGGTTTGCCCAAAGTGCTCCCGCGAATACAGTAGCTGGAAACAGTCTTGCTTCGAAATGCACTTCCAGGGCCAGCGTCGATTCGTTAAACAAGGACGAACCCATCAACCCCGTGGCTTTTAAGGGAACCCATGCCAGGGTTCATTTCCATTCTGTGACAAATCCATGTACGTAGTTGGATAGCACTATTTGGTCATGGGCCCCTTCAACGCGGCCGGATTCGACTCTAGCCTGTGGTACCTGACTGGGTGGCCAAGGCACGGTGTTTGACCTCGCCCACAGGTCCGCAATGTTGACTCTTGTTTGGTTTAATCACACATTCTGCCGAGTGTGGGACGGGCAGAGTCCAACACCTAGTTCGATCTGATGAGAGGAAACGCAAAAACACCCCCCGAAATGAGGAAACAGCACGCCGAACGCCGAGATGTTGCCTGGCCTTTTCTGAGAACTGAACACATGGAGCTTCAAAGGCCCCTTGGCACAGGGGTCCAACTTGGCCGCAGTCCCTCAACCCCCCAACCCCCCGCCCGCCCATCTCCCACCCCCCCCGCCATAGGCCGACCACTCTCGGCAGTTCTGCCCAAAGGGCTGCCCTGGCACGATGTGGTGCCCGCATTGCATCAGGCGGGCGTGGGGGCGAGAGAGCAGCCTCAAAAATACCTCCGTCACATGTGCTTCCACCAGTTTCCATTTTGGGGTGCGGATCTCAGGGTCCAAAGTGACCACCAGCTTTCAATTTGTCGGCTTGCAGAGAACCTGGACACCAGCCCCAGAAGAAGATTTTCACTTTCAGGAACCAGCTCACTGCTTAGGTGGAGACGGTCAAGGAGCTGCAAACGGCCCGGGAGGCTCCAGATCTACTGCTCTGGAAGATGAACTCCAACTCCCAGGCGGGATGTGGTCACGGTAAGCCGGGTTGGGCTTCAGTTCATGGACTTCGATTACCTTTTGGCGTTGGACCCTTGCGATAAGCAGAAAGTTCGGACTTGTTTTGGCCAACCCACTCAGGCAGTGAGCTGCAGAACTTCCCGTGGGTGGTGTCTTTTCGCAAGCTTGCCAACCGCCTATTGGCATAGTTCGCAGTTTTCCGTTCCTATCCATCCAAAAAGGAGGGCACCTGCTTATTCCCGCCTGCTTAGGCATCACCATTTTAAGCATGGGATTGGGGGAAGGGTCTTAATAAACCTGATGCGAATCCGGTGCGGGCTTTAGGAGTTCCGCCATTCACCAAGATGCTGAACACCTTCCCAAGAAATCCTGCAGCCCCTTAGCCCCATGATCAGACCTCGGGGTTTTGTTTCCCCAGCTGAAAAAAACAAACCGTGCAGCCGCTTCGCAGGAGTGGGCACCTGCGCTGCTGTATCAATTTCTCCGCCTGCGCCCAAAGATGCTCAGTGGGCACTTGTGGCGGGCATTGGGGCAATTAAATGTGTTCAGCTGCTGAAAAATGGCTGTCAGGAATGAAGGAGAGAAGACGCACTATCTCAGCGCCAGTAGCTTTGCCGTTGCGCCTGTGCGATTGTCCTCGCTTGTGCCGCACAACGACATGTTCGGCCTATGCAGTTCACGCGGCGCTCATGGCGTCAGGGATGCTGGATGCCGCCTGAAAAGCGCAAGTGTGAGCAACTGCCGTCATTGTACTTGGCTCTGTACCCAGTTGACGAGCGACAACACCTTACCATTTTTTGTGTTCAGCTGCAAGATTGAGTAAGCCTCGCCGTTTACCCGAGCGCGCATGAGCACGCATGCGGTCCAAGTCGAGTGTCCAAGGCAACAGGTGAGGCAGGGGTCACTGGGCGTTGGCTTGGGTTTCGGTTCACTTTCGGGGCCGGTGCGGCATCACTCCCCATCTGAGGATGGAGCCCAAGTTGGCAGAGGTGGCGCCGGGTGTGTACTGGGAGGAGCATCGCCGGGGGTCGTGGGGAAAGATGGGAAGGGGGCGGGGGGGAAACTCACCAGGTGTGTGACTCCTAGCAATTGCGCAGCTTGTTGTTTGGTGGCATTGTCTAGATGTTGGCAACACTTTGGTTTGCATACTTTTTGGGTGGTGAACTCCTGAACCCATCGGTTGCTAAATTGGTGGCTTTCCCTTTAGCCCTCTCTGGAGCCGCCGTGGAGTTTGTTTGTGTTGCAAGCTATCCTTGCCAGGAAGCATTGGACCCACCTACTTCCCAAGTTCCTAGCAGGCACAGTTTCTGCGATCCTTGCTCCCATTTGCAAGGTCCTGCCCAGGTCTCAAGGAACACCTTAAACCCAGTGCCGTTTTTGTGGACATCAACCCGGGTGCAAGTCATCAAGTCTACCTTGGGTCAATAGATAGGTCTGCTGTGCATTGGTCGTTGCATCCAGGACTTCGCCAAGTCCCTTCAGGCTGGTGAAGTCGGGGGCGTGGCAAGTGTTTGAAGCCAGAGATAAGGCCCTCCTTCGACTGGCACAGCTGGGATGTTAGGACTCTAACTTTTTGTCAACTAATGGGTTTTCCATTGAACCACTAAAAGTTAAACTTCTAGCAGGGGAGCAGAAAGCAACCGAGTACAGCCTTGCATGGCGCACAGAAGCATTGGGGATTGTTTGCAATTCAGGGTTTCAGTCGGTTTGTGCTGGCAAGTTTGCACGACAGAGGAAGCTGCCGTACCGGTCGCTGACAAAGAGATGGCATGCACCGCGGTTATTCGGTTAGGCAGAGCAATGCTGGGCGAACCTTATCTCGATGCGGTCAACTGGCAGTGCTGGCAAGCGTTTTGCTTCTTCTTTCTCGGGCGCTGCTTTCACTGCCGCCGCTGCGGCTGTTTCACAATGCCGCCTGCGCCGGGAAGCCCTTTGTGCCACTTGGGGATTGCCAGCCCGGGGCCAGAGCTTCCTCATTGCAAAATAATTCCTTGTTCAGCTCATGCCGGCCGGGACTTCATGGTTCAAATGTTCAAAGCGCATGCCAAGCCGAAGTTGAGTCATCCAACTGGCTCTCCCCCCATGGCTGGCAGCTCATGTTCCCTGTTGTGGTAGTTTTCTTGACGATCTTTTGGGTCAAACCCTCTCTTTTCCGACCCTCCAGTGTCCTGGAACCAATTTGGTTTAGTCTTCAGACGCATAGCTAGTCCTTTCGGCATCTTGCTGCACTACTACCATTTTTCCCTTTGCTCAAGAAGATGTTCTTATTTTCCGCTGTTGGCTTGAAAGGGAGCCTAACACCACTGGACATGTTACCTATCACCACTGGGCATGTTACCTATCATCACTGGACATGTTACCTATCACCGCTGGACATGTTACCTATCACCACTGGACATGTTACCTATCACCACTGGACATGTTGCCTATCACCACTGGACATGCCACCTATCACCACTGGACATGTCACCTATCGCCACTGGACATGTTACCTATCACCACTGGACATGTTACCTATCACCACTGGACATGTTGCCTATCACCACTGGACATGTTACCTATCAGCACTGGACATGTTGCCTATCACCACTGGACATGTTTCCTATCACCACTGGACATGTTACCTATCACCACTGGACATGTTACCTATCACCACTGGACATGTTACCTATCACCACTGGACATGTTACCTATCACCACTGGACATGTTACCTATCACCACTGGACATGTTACCTATCACCACTGAACATCTTGGTCCTATCACCATGTTACATCACCACTGTTACCTGGACATGTACCTATCACCACATGGACACACTGGACATGTTACCTATCACCACTGGACATGTTCCTATCACCACTGGACATGTTACCCATCTCCTCTGGACATGTTACCTATCACCACTGGACATGTTACCTATCACCACTGGACATGTTACCTATCACCACTGGACATGTTGCCTATTACCACTGGACATGTTACCTATCACCACTGGACATGTTACCTATCACCACTGGACATGTTACGTATCACCACTGGACATGTTGCCTATTACCACTGGACATGTTACCTATCACCACTGGACATGTTACCTATCACCACTGGACATGTTACGTATCACCACTGGACATGTTGCCTATTACCACTGGACATGTTACCTATCACCACTGGACATGTTACCTATCACCACTGGACATGTTACGTATCACCACTGGACATGTTGCCTATTACCACTGGACATGTTACCTATCACCACTGGACATGTTACCTATCACCACTGGACATGTTACGTATCACCACTGGACATGTTGCCTATTACCACTGGACATGTTACCTATCACCACTGGACATGTTACCTATCACCACTGGACATGTTACGTATCACCACTGGACATGTTGCCTATTACCACTGGACATGTTACCTATCACCACTGGACATGTTACCTATCACCACTGGACAAAATGAGGAAGCCTTGGGATTCCTCTTCCTGGACCCGCGCCTCCCTTTGCGGTTTTGCTGGGGTTGCAGGCCTTGGAGCCGCTGGAGCTGCTGCAAGCGGCCGGACGCCCCAGAAACCGATGGACCCACGAATGGCGATCGGTTCGGTACGTGGGGGTTGATCAAAAGGTCCTTTGCACTTGACTGCTATTGGGTTGGATCTTTAGACTTAAACCCCTTTTTGGGAAATCAAGTTGGGATTTTCCACTAAACCCACACAAGTTAAACTTTTTGCAGGGGGTCAACAGCAAGCCAGTACAGATGACCATCACGGAAACCACCAAAAAAGATGGCGTTCACCATTGGAAGAGCTCCATGGTGTTTTAACCCAGACGGAGACTTGTAAATCCAAGGCTTTTGTGGCTAATAATTCCATAGTGATATAACCCATGGATTTAGAAGTCTCAGTTCAGTACTCTCACCGCCTAACTGATTTACTGCCCCTTAAAGAATTGGGTTTTTCGACTTGGGCAGCCACTCTGTTTGATTGAGCAGACCTGCGGCATTTCTTGTTTTGAACGTCCAAAGTTTGCGGGGTGTTTTTAACATCAGCTTTTGGATGCCATTGATCGATGTCCCCACCAAGGGGGGGGATTCAACAACATGTTCCTTGTTTTTGTGCGTTCCCTGCATAACCCTGAATGTAACCCACCAGAAGGCAAGCTTTTAGCAAGGGATTTTTTCAGGACAGCCCAGGATTGGAGTGCTGGCAGAACAGCCACACGCGCCGAGGAGAAGAGCATCTACCGCTTTCTGCAGCTTCTGGACATCTATCCGGCCGACCCTCCGGGCAGGTGGACAGCTCGCAGATGGAAGCTTGAAAGTGCGTCTCACTTCCTGACTTCATGGACGTCAGTCACTTGTTGGGAAGGCCAGTTTAGCGGCAAACAACAGGTGTTTGGTTTTGTTTTTGGCCAGTCCACTCAGGAAGTAGGAAGTGAGGTGTTTCTTTTGGGGGGGATTTGCAGTCAGTGTGTTCTGTACAGCGTGGGCTCAGTTGATCAGAATGGGTTTCTAGAGCTGGGGATGAGGAGACGTAGAGCAGGCAGTAGCTAGGTCAAGCCATGAGATGAGACTCTGGGGTTGGAGGTCATGATGACGGAAAGCGCTTCTTGAAGCGCTGGGAGTTAGGGGGTAACCTCGTTCCAGGTGATTTGCAGGTCTGGTCAGCCGAAAAATACTCCTAAAAAATGGGAGTATTTTTTGGAGCACTTTCTGCCACCGCAAGGCTGGTTTTTGGTGTTTTCCCCTGTGTTTTTCGCGCTTTTTCGTCGACGCTGCCTATCATGTCAGACCTTTTCGTCTGTGGCTCTCGCGGGCAAAAAAGCGTGCCAGTTTTACATCATTTTACTTTGCTTCCGGCCTCGCCGGACTTGGGCGCACAAGGGGTGCCGGGGATGCAGGGGATGCCGGGGATGCAGGGGATGTCGCTTGTTTTGGAAGTTTTTGTGGTGGTCGGCGATGCTGGGGATGTCGCAGGAAAATACTCCAATTTTTTGGGAGTATTTTTTGGAGCACTTTCTGCCACCGCAAGGCTGGTTTGCAGGTCCCAGGGAGACGACACGGGGTGTGTAAGTACGGGCGCTGGTTTGGGTTGTTGCTTGTATGTGATTCAGTGCAGGAGGGTTGTGCAGTTGTTGGTTTGCTCTGACTTGGGTCAAGCTGGCAAGGGACAGCAAGGCAAAGCAAGGCAAACCAAGGGAAAGCAAGGGCAAAGGAAGCGAAAGTAGGGGAAAGCAAGCCAGGCAAGGGAAAGCAAGGCAAAGCAAGGGACAGCAATGGACAGCAAGGGAAAGCAAGCAACAGCACGGGCAAAACAAGTCAAAGCAAAGGAAAGCAAGGGACAGCAAGGGGCAGCAACAAAAAAGCAAGGGAAAGCAAGGGACACACAAGGGAAAGCAAGGGACAGCAAGGCAAAGCAAGCGAAAGCACAGGCAAAGCAAGGCAAGGCAAAGGAAAGCAAGGGACAGCAAGCAAGGGACTGCAAGGGAAATGAGGGGAAAGCAAGGGAAAGGGAAAGCAATGGAAAGCAAGGCAACGCAAAGGAAAGCAAGGACAAGCAAAGGAAAGCAAAGGACCGCAAGGGACAGCAAGGGAAAGCAAGGGAAACCAAGGGAAAGAAAGGGACAGCAAGGGAAAGCAAGGGACAGCAAGGGAAAGCAAGGACAATCAAAGAGAAGCATGGGAAGGCAAGCAAAAGCAATGGAACACAAGGGAGAGCAAGGCAAAGCAAGCAAAAGCACGGGCAAAGCAAGGCAAAGCAAAGGAACACAAGGGACAGCAAGGCAAAGCAAAGGAACACAAGGGACAGCAAGGGAAAGGGAAAACAAGGGAAATCAAAGACAAGCAAAGGAAAGCAAGGGACAGCAAGGGAAAGCAAGGGAAAACAAGGGAGAGCAAGGCAAAGCAAGCAAAAGCACGGGCAACGCAAGGGAAAGAAAGGGAAAGGAAAGCAGGGACAAGCAAACGAAAGCAAGGGACAGCCAGGGAAGGCAAGGGAAAGCAAGGGAAAACAAGTGAGAGCAAGGCAAAGCAAGCAAAAGCACGGGCAAAGCAAGGCAAAGCAAAGGAAGGCAAGGGAAAGTGAAAGGGAAAACAAGTGAAAGCAAGGGATAGCAGGGCAAAGAAAGCAAAAGCATGGGCAAAGCAACGCGAAGCAAAGGAACACAAGGGAAAGGAAGGGACAGCAAGGCAACGCAAGCACAAGCACGGGCAAAGCAAGGGAAAGCAAGAGACAGCAAGACAGCAAGGCAAAGCAAGCAAAAGCACGGGCACAGAAAGGCAAAGCAAAGGAAAGCAAGGGACAGCAAGGGAACACAAGGGAAAACAAGGGAAAACAAGGGAAAGCAAGGGACAGCAAGGCAAGGGAAGCAAGGGAAAACAAGGTAAAGCAAGGGGCAGCAAGGCAAAGCAAGCAACAGCACGGGCAAAGCAAGGGACAGCAAGGGAAAGCAAGCGAAAACAAGGCACAGCAAGGCAAAGCAAGCTAAAGCACGGGCAAAGCAAGGCAAAGCAAAGGAAAGCAAGGGACAGCAAGGGAAAGCAAGGAAATGGGAAAGCAACGGAAAGGGAAAGCAAGGGAAAGCAAGGCAACGCAAGGGAAAAAGCAAGGTCAAGCGAAGGAAGGCAAGGGAAAGCAAGGGAAAACAAGGGAAAGCCATCGCATGCCGTGGCAGGCGCTTTCCGTTCTTTGCCGGACTGGTTGGCTGGATGTTTTTTTTTGTTCTTCTCACCCCTTAGCCCCATTCACCCTTTCAATTGAAGACACGGATTGCCAAGTTTCCCACTGTTGCCCTGTCCACTGAGATGGAACCTACCAAAGGGTCGGGACATGGTCTTCCAGGTCCCCTTAGGCAGGTTCCCTCTTAGTGGACAGGAGGGTAAGTTCCTCAAACGACACCAGAAGCGGAATATATGATATTGTCCTTCATGCTTTGGCAAAGCTGGAAAGCCACATGCTTGTGAAGGGCGTCATTTGGGTCGCTTATATCAGCTTAGCACCATTGGCGCCTGCAACAAGGTGTTGCTTATCAAACACATGTCATGCATGACCGAAAACTGTTTATCCACTGGACGCTTTCCAACATGAACTTGGCAAGAGAGAACCTCTTCCTGCCTCAAGCATTTACATATAGTTGCATATTAAAATAATATTGACTTGTAGGGTGACGCGGTGTTGGCAGATTGCATTGCGGTTTGATGCCTGGGCATGACACGTCAATGGCCATTCCCTCTAAATTGCCTCTCAACTTCCCTGTAAAAAAGGGGGTCACCCTCGAGAATCCCTCAAGCAGAAGCAGGTGGCGTCCTTCCATTGAGCTCCCTTGAATCTGCCTCTCCCTATCGTTCAGCCCCTTTAGCAGGTGATGGCAATATAAACATAGCACAGCTTTCTGTGTGTATATTCGTGTGCATCCAGAGGAACGTCATGTTGATACGTGTAGTTTGCTCCTATCAGAACACTTTGTCTTTCCGGCACATGTAGTTGGCTCCTATCAGAACACTTTTTCTTTCCGGCACCCAAGGCTGGCGTTTTTACCCAACGCCGGGCAGGTGGTGGTTCATGGCGCGGCTGCGGCCGCACATGGAGCTGCAACTAGAGACGCAGGGCATCTTGGCGTTTTTGAAAGCCCTGGGCGTGCGTCTGTTTAGGGGACCCCCCCACCTTTCAAACCAGCCATTTTGACAGGCACTTACAGAAAAATGGGATGAAGCGCCCAAATGGGAATCGGTTCCTTTTTGAAGGAAACCGACCTGAATTGCCGAAGTCTTTTTTTGTTTGGTGGGGGGGGGACATCCTGTAGAAGGGTAGGGCAAGTTCCGGGCTTTGGATAAATGTGGTAGGGAAACGTTAAAAGGAATCCAACCAAAAAAAGATGACCCCCTGGTTTGAAGAACAGTTTGCTCAATGTAGATTTCCTCGAGGAATGCGAAACTGATCCCCAAAACATAGGTTTGGGCGTCCTGCACCAGTGAGTTGCTTTTGGATGGCCAATCGCTAAAGTAGCCCCTAATTGTAGCGCGTCCCCAAAGAAAACCAAAAGCAGTTTTTTTGCCACATGGTGACCCGGCCAAACGCGAATAATCTACAGTCGGGGCCAGAAATGGTTCCTTCAGCTCCCTTACAAGTTGAAGGGGATTGGAACCTGGCAAGGGCGTCGGAAGACTGACGGAAGCAACTTCAAGCCTAAGAAGGGGCAAAAAGAAAGAATGGACCTGGGGTGGTGACTTGAGTAAAGCAAGTGCCTTTCTATGGGATGCATCTTCCTCTTGCCCACCTCAAGCCTAGAAAAACACTTTACAAGGCCTCAAACGAGGTTCACAAGGCCATGACTCCCTTGCAAAAGAAAATCTCCGAACCAAAAAGACATCATCTAGCTTGTTTGAGACCCTGAACATCCACAGGCCTCTGACTTGTTCAAACTTCTCAGCTTTTAACCCATGGGACCTCGCCCGTTTTCAGAATGACTGGGCCAAAGCCGACACTTTTGCCTGTAGGTTTCCATTGTTGGTTAACGTGCAATCGGTCAGGGATAAAGGTGAATCTTTTGCGAGTCATGGGTGAGGCAACACTTGGGAGGAAGCAGTGGAGATGATGCCGCTTGGCCGAGAACTGGAAGCCCGCGTTCTGCGCATGCGGGCATGCCTCCGCTTCCGATTGCTTGCGATGTGTTCGACAAATGAAGAGCTCACCCGAGCTCACTTTACTGGCTTTGCTTCCGGTTTGTGAATTGCAAGTTGTTTTGGCTAGATGTCTTTTTCCTTTCTAGTTTTAGAGGGCAAGGGGCATGATGATCGAGGTAGGGCCTGTTGGCAGCTGTCGGCTTTTCGTGTGGCCAACTGGATGGGCGTGCCCTTGCTCGGAGGAAACCAACGGTAGACGCAGATGAATGAGCCGGGGGGGAGCGGGGGAGGGGGGGCTGGAGTTTGCCCATCAAGGATGCCTCCGGGTTCTTGTGGCTGCTTGACCCTTCTAGGGCATTTGCAACATCTGGCAACAGCAAAAAACAAAAATGACCCGGTGGAGGTTTGTTGGGTCTTGGCTTGAGCTTGCTGTAGAACTGGCTTCAGGGAATCCCCTAGTTCGACTGGGGTTAGACATGGTGAGACATTTTGCTGGTGTACATTTGGTCTAGAATTGGTCAGTTCTGGAAAGAGCATTACTTCTTCTTTCTTTCTTTTTTGTTGGGGGGGTTATTGAGGATTATCAAGAGCACTTCCATGTGTGGTTTTGGAGGTGATGATGGATGCTTTTATACATATACCACCACTGGAACCTTGCAACGCAGTACGCACGCACCGTACAAGTTGCCTACAAACCTCCTAATACCTTCAAAATCCATCCCTGGGAGGTCCTTCCTTGCAACCTTTGAGCAAGTGAGTTGCCGGGTTCCTCGACGGTGTAAGGGGAAACCAAAAGGACAAAGTGGCTTGGGAGGCCCAAAGCCATCAACCAAACCCGAGGGATTCCCTTTGCGCGGATAGTCCTGGTGTGGCAACTCCCCTAAATCGGGGCCCCCCTTTTTGGTGAAACCCTCCGAGCCTCTAGAATTCGCTCCCCTGAACTTTGGAACGGTGTCCTTTTCCCAAGGCCATGGATTCCAGTCTAGGTACTTTCTCAGATCTGACCCATGTTTCTTGGTTCCCAGGCATCCGGTTCCTTAGGCCTGGTCGGCGTCCATATGTAACCCGCAAGTGGCGGTGGGTCATTTTGTGAAACCAGGAATTGGACCGCAGCTGTTCGCCCGTGTTTCCTCTTACAAAAGTAACCCATTTTGGGGGTACCCTATTTTTGACCCACAGGGTCAGTCACTATTTCAATCTGAAAAAGCGGACCCAAGCGGCTTCAGGTCCGAGATGGACGCCGCCTTCGACCTGAAACCCGCGCGAGACTCGGGCGTTTCCCAAAGCGCATGGGGAAAGGGGACAGGCGGCTTCTCGTAGCTATAGGCGGAGTTTTTGAGGGTGCCCTTTGAAGGTCGGCTCTTTTCAGAGAAGCTCAAAGGAATACGTTTTTTTTTTGGGTGGGTGGGGGTGGTTCCCCCCAGTTTGACACATACACCCATATCTCTATGTGGGTGACATAGCAGGTAGGAAGTGGATTGTACCCCGGGTTATGAACCACTTAGCGGGCGTACAACCCTAGATCACCTCGGGTTAACATGGAACCCGGGAAACCAACATTGTCGGACAAACCTTGTGGCCACCCCATCTCAGGGATTAAAAGGGTGGCAAGTAAGCCTGGTTATGCCCCACTTTGCTTCGAGCGTATGTTGGTGACCTGCCGCCCTGTTTTCCACGTAGCGTACCGGTTGAACCCGCTCTGTACTCAAAGTGGGTAATAACCATGCTGAGACAAGCCACAGTCAGCCATGGCATGGTTCCCTAATTCCAAGTCTCCGTATGGCTCATCTCACCGGTGAGTTGCTCTCACGACTTCCCTCACGTTCAGGCTTGTGGGATCAAGGGGTTTATACCCACTTCTGTGATACAAGGGGATCCCCTCCCCTTGTATCCCCTCTTTATATGGGGGCTTCGTCTTTGGCGGGCCAACTTGTGGTTGTATCACAGTGGGCATTTCCCACAGCCCGGCTCCCTCGCCTCCATGGCCTCCGCTGCCATCGCTGCCTTCGGAGGCGATCCACGGGCCGGCGGCCTTCTGCCTGCGCCTGGCGGAGGGCCCTGCGCGCCTGGCCTTCGGCGCCTTCGGCGCCGACGGCGCCAACCGCACGCTGCGCCCGGAGGATCTGCAAGGACTCCAGGCGAAGCGAAGCGATGGGCCGAGAGGTCGGATCGCTCGGAAGGGGAGGTGGTTTCAATTGTGTTGTTTTGTTTAATCTAGAGGGTGTTGGTCGGTTTTAGCCGTCGTCGTTTGGTTATTTAGAGCGTTTTAGTTGGTTTTAGTTGTTGTTGGGTTATTTAGTTGTTTGTGTTTGTTTGTTTAAGGGTTTAGTTGGTGTAGTGGTTGGGCTTCTGTATTCAACCCGCAACTTAAACTTTTAGGGGATCTGAGGACAGCCCAGGGGTATGATGGACTCTGAGCTGTATCGCTCTTTGGTAACAGATCTTTGGACTTTTATGCCTTTTGGGGTGAAACTTTGTGGATTTACCAAATTTGAGCCGCAAATTCTTCACTTTTGCAGAGGGGTCTCGCCAGCAACCAAAGAAGGATGCGCTTCCAATTTGGCTATGTATACCGCCTCAAAAGTGATTTGGACATGACTCGCCCACCTAAATGATGTCCACAAACGGGGGAGGCCCATTTTGACCCCTTGAGTACAGAAGGCACTTGCTTAAAGGGGCAGGGTACTTCTTAAAGTAAGCCTGGTTATTACCCGCTAGGCACCCTGCCGCTTGAAGTAGGGTACTGATGATTCAAAAGTCAAAAGTCATCCGCGTCGTGATGATCGGATCTTTGGGCTTACGAAATGCCGTTCCTTTGGATTCATGGGCAATCCAAAACCACACCCTGGGATTCAAGCCACCATTAAAACACCGGGGGTGCCATTGTTTTCCTAAGGAATCTACAGTGGGTCCGTGCCATTCTTTTGATGAGGTTTGAACCCCAAGGCACACTCACGGCAACAAACTTCCGATCAGAGCCGTTGCCTGGCAACACGTGTCAGGTTTCAGGTGCACACCCGAAAGCTTTGACCTTGCAAAGTCTAAACATAGATCGACCTCTTTGTAGCCGTCGGTAGTAATGGGGCTGGGACATGATGAGACGCTCACCAAAATACTAGGAAATGCCAACCCCCCGTCCCTGAGAGGTGTGTTTTTGGTGATGGTGTAGCCTTATCATGGGCCCTTTCACCACGCCCAGATCAGAGTTTCCACGGCAGACAGCTTTGAAGGCCATGATGGGGGCGGGGAATGGCCAGATGATGGATGGGTGGCTGAGTTAGCTGAAAAAAGCGGGTGGTGAGGGGAGCTCGCTAAAACATCTAACGGACCATTTATGTGATGTTCATTGTGACTTTCTGAGTTCACGTTTCAGAATTCGGACATGTTTTCCGACTTGCACGTATTCCATGGCATTCCGTGGCATTCCATGGCTTTCCATGGCTCCATGTCTTGGATGTTCAAGCACGGATATCCCGGTCTGGGGGTCACAAGGGCTACGCTTGGCCCACCTTGTTTGCGGATTGTTTTCCTAGGGTATCTGTGCCTGGATTTCAAAGGTGAATGGACGAGGGGTGATGTTAAATAATTAGTCGCTGAAAGCGCTGAATAGCATCACAGAGATCTGTGCTATCCGGTGCTTACTTGACAAACACGCTGCGGGATCCGTGGAGCAAGCTGCTACATAATATATGCATATACGTATATGTACCAATGCACATTTACATATTAGGTATATATGTACAGTTTTCTTGATGCGTGCTTTCATCTTCTGGCCATTGCTTTTCAGACCCCACAGCAGGCCATCAAGGCATTGAGGTTTTGTCACCAACAACCCTTTCAAGACGGGTTTAGGTTGGAGTGTTTGGTCAGCACAGTCAGGACGCGAAGAGGTTGGGTAGAAGCCAAACTGGTCCCATAGCGCAAATCCCAATATGGAATCCCTGGCGTGCGCATTTGGGACAACAGAAAGCTGCATAACGCCACTTGCACATGGTTGACGAGAACTACAGCCCGGATGAAGGCCTGGTTGACTACTTCAAAAAGTCCGGTTTTTCAGGGCTCTTTCGCATTCGGGCTTGACACTCCCACCTAATCAGCTAGGTGTCTGATGGCCAAACAGTAGCCAGTCGGAGTTACAAATGCTGGATGGGATAGGACATTGCCGTGTTTTGCGTCAGCACCCGCGGAATGTGAAGCTTGCTCTACGCCGCGAAACGTGTATTTTCCATAATCATGTGGGATCAGGGGGCTCGATCGCCAAGCCCATACGGAATCACACAGCAATTTGAGGTGATGTTGGACAGAACTGTATTTACGGCGTGTTGCTTTGTTGCTGGCAACAGTGACTGCACGCAGCCCGTGTTTGTTCAACAAGACATGTACAAGCCTGGGTTCTAAAAGCAAGGTCTTGCCCGAAGATGTTGTGTGCAATTGCTAAATTATCCCAGGTATCCCAGTTGAAAACAGGAATGTCGTTCTTATATGAACTGGTGCCAGCTTGAAGCTTGAGCGTTGCAGCAACTGATTTTTATTTTTTTTTACTTTCATGCAAGTGAGGTACTTAAAGGGGCATTGTACTTAGTAAGCGGTTAGCTTCGGCCTCTCATGGTAATTTTCGAGGTACGAGTCGTTGTGCGAGTTTGGGATGGTTTGGAGTGGCGTTGCTTGGTGAGAAGTGTTCCACGATGTTATGTTCTTTCATTGTTTAAGTAATTCGCTTCCAACTGTTTCTGCTACGTTCTGATTCACTAGTAAGCCTTGTTACAACCCACTTACCATGGTTATATGTCTCCTAAGCGGGTTATAACCAGGCTTACAAACCACTCAGTAACTACTGTCCTTTGAGTAAGCTTGCCCTACAGGCCGGTACAGGCTGCCACATCTTCGATACCTCCTGCCCGTCATAGATGGTGTGCGGATCCGGCCAGGCCTTTTAGAGTTTTTAGATGGGCCCGCGCCCGAGCTTGCGTGTTTAAAGGGCAACTCTCGTCTTGTGGCACCTCCCGAAGCAACAAACAAGCAAGCAATCAAGCTGTAAACAGAATCTGATGAGCATTAGTTTTCCCTCACCGTTTGCAGGCGCAGCTGCGGCAACTGAGTCACCCTGAGTGCAGATGTCGTTCTTTGCCGGTTCTTCAACGCTGGGCATTACACCAGAAAGCAAATGGAAGCAGCAAAGAGCCACAAAGCAGCGCACGATGCTCGTCAACGGTGTTTGTTTGACCGGCACCATGGCTTTTGGCCCCTGCGCCGAAGGCGCCAAAGGCGGGCCAGTGACGTCTCACAGAGCTCATGTCGCCCAGGCAGCAAAGATCATGCCACGAAAGGCGCCAGGCGCTCCGCCGAAAGAAAAAACGTGCTTCGGGGGCAATGCCTTAGCAAGTGATAGCCGCCTCGCCGGGCAGAGAAGCGACTGCAGATTGTTGAAGACCCCGTTTCTAATCAGATTCTTTGTATTCTTTCTATGTGTTCATTCACAAGTGGTTTGGCATGGCATTGATTCGTGAGGCCTTTCTCTCCTGTTTGCCTTTCTCAGCGCTGTCTGCCCGGAAAAGGGGGCAACATGTCGCTACTTGTCTACTTGAGCGGGTCCATGACTTCAATCACTTGTTGAAATACGCTAATGCTAATCCCTGAGGGGATTTGTGTTTAAGGTGGATGTCGCACTGTGTTTGACTAGCGGGTTCATCATTAGGGGTCAACAGGCAGGGCCACAGCTGAGTTGCACAGAACGTTCAGATAGACTGCCAGCTTCTGCTAGCCAGATTATCCTCAACGCCAAGTGAACTACGACGTGCTTGCAGGACTCCTGGTAGCTTAGCTCCCTCGTTAAAAGTTGAATGCAACTTTGGATACCCTCAGAATCGGGGCCACCGACTCTTCGGCCGCGCGGGGCGTTCTGGCCAGGCTTGCAGGAGGCTTATGAGACACTGGGGCTTCCGGCGCCTTGGCTGCGAAGCCGGGACACGGCCAGCGGCGAGCGGCGAGCGAGCGCGTTTTTGGTGAACCAGCGCTGGGCCGAGCGGGGTAAAAGTGAGCGCGCTTCGTTGTGCCGAGGCTTCTCGAAACAGGGCTCGGAGTATTTTTTCCGCTTGTCCAGAGGCGGCAGGGTTTGCTAGGGCACAAAATGGAGACTTTGCTCTGCAACATGGAGATTCTTCCTCTTCTTCTCTTTTTGGGCATGGCCCCCGCACAAGCTCAGAATTAAGGACCGACACTACCTCATCTCAGGGCCTACCAAGAACACCTTCCAAGCAGGTTTCAAGAACATGTCTTGGCGTTGGGGTGCCCGTTAGCCTTTGTCCCTAGCAACTGCCAATTGATTTGGATGGCCAATAGCATGTTTTGCAAAAACGCGTGCCGCTTGCCTGCAATGGAGTTGAGCCCTGCTGGTTCTCATGATTCTTTAGGCGGGGTTTGGGAATGAACCTTGGTATTTTCCTTGCATGAAAACTAGGTCCAGGTTGGCTCTAAAGGAAAGCTAAGAGGAAAACCAACATTTTTGTTGGTCCCCTATTTTGAGACACCCTCAACTACAAAGAATGGTTTGTAGAGGTTTCTCCCTCATTCCCTACCGAGAGCCAGTAGGACGCTTGGATTTCTTAGGTGGACGCGAGCATCGCAGATGTGCGCAAGGCCTTCCGTACCCCTGGCCCAGTTGTAGCGAGCGGTGTGCCGTTCAGCTAATGGGCCCTTGAGGGGCTCTCCGGCTAATGCTTAGTATGGAGAAAGGGTACCCTCATTCTACCAAGCATGGCATTTGTGGAACATGATGTTTTCTTAATGGGGGTACCCTGTGTCAGTTGCCATGTCTGGGGGACGGAGGGTAATTTTCAACAGCTTTTTTCAGTTCATAGCGTTTTGCCATGGGATCATGGGCAGAGGTGTGCAACCAGGGTGCCGTCAAATACATTCAAAGTGGCATGTCTGAGGCATCTACATGTTGCATGCCCCTGTTTACCCGCCCGGTTGTAACGACAGGCACGATCCCTTCTCGGTTCGCAGACGATTTGGGCTGTTGGGTGATTCTTGGTTCCTGCTGGTCTTTGAATCACGCAGATCTGGCTGCTTCAGCCCGGGCAGAATTTCCGGCGGACGTTAACTACCCCAGATCACATGCAAGCGGATTGCTGGCTTTCTCGAGTATATATCACAGGGGGCCTTAAGATGGCATAGGTGACCAGAAGACACGGGACACGGGTTTCGTTGCCTTGGTTTCTCTCTAGACTCTCTGCCAAACTGTCGACACATCGGGTCTTTGGAGCAACCGTGATGGTTTTTCCCTCTTGTAGTAGTTACTCGTTTCCCGCAGCCAGGTGCAGGTTGAGGTGCCATTTCTGTTCCCCAAGAAGGAGAGTTTTTAGGTCCACCGACGCAGGGGACACTTGTTGCAGAGGCCGCCGTGCGCGGGAGCTGCATCCGGACCTTTCACCGGCGGATGAGCTCGAAGACACGGCCATGCGCTTTGCCAAGGCCTCAGAGGCCCATGAAAATGTACAGAGTCCTCGTGGGCGTGTCGCGTTTTTTGTTTGTTTGTTGCATTGTTGTTTTTTTAAAGAGGGGACCCCCCCAACAACAAAAAAGATGGTGGTTGTCCTTTTGGTTTCCCTTTGAAACAGACCAAAGAGGGGTACCCTCAAAAAAGACACATCCCTGTGGACCTTTTCGTGGGTGAGTCTTTGATTTTCTCTTTTCACGTCGCCAACAAGAGGCCTGGAGGGAAGTTTCAATTTGCCAGGGGAGCAAAGTGTGATTGGTCCAGGTCCGAATGGACCAACAACATAATTGGGCTTCATTCAGGTTTGGCTTTTGCTGGATCTCCAACTCGCCGGGAAGTGCCCAGGTGCACATGAAGGAGGCCTACGATACCATCATGGAAGCCGAGATGTCAGCCGGGGTCTCAGGCAGATGCTGCTGCAGCTGAGTTTCGCATGCAGCAAGTCAATCCCCATTGCCGAATGCCCCCTTTTTCGGGAAGGGGGGGAAGTTCCCGTTAGATTCAAATAAGCAAAAGTGCCCAAACGTTTTCTCCGCGGCCAAGGGCTTTTGAGTACCAGTTGGTGACAAACAGTAGCATAGGCCAGTTGTGGCTTCAGAACGCCTTGATGTTTGCGAAAACCAGGCAGAACCACAAGTTGAGTTGTCAGGAAGCATGTCGGAGGCTTTGACCCCAGTGCACAAGTGCAGTTGAATCTTGCATACATACTAGACCATGTGACGTGCTTGTTTGTTACTTCCTTGGCGTCCTATCCAATTGCAAAACTTCAACCAATGGCTGCACGGTGCAGTTTATGCTGTCGCTTCAGCTGAATCCCTTGACTTGATCCTTCGACTTGGTGTTCACGCCATCCCGCAGCTGTGGCATTTTTATGCGCTCCAACCAACTGCTGCCTTGCTTTTGCCAACCTGGACCCCACACACAGCCCCTTGCCCAAAGGCCTCCAAGGCTTAGGGTCAACAAGCCCCAGCAAAGCCTTAGCAGCCCAGTGGCAGCAGCGCGCACCTGAGGCTCCGGACCTATCCAACAGCGGCATGTCCGGCCTCGCCACCTTTATGTCCAACATGGCCACAGGCTCGTGCCATGTTGCTTGGCAGTTTATGTGTGAGTGTCACGTGGTTGTGTGGATGTAGGATTTTTGATTTGTTGGGGGTGTTGGTTCTGTAGCCCTTCGCTTCTTTTGTTTCTTGTCTCTTTGGGTCACAAAGAGTGCCAACGCTTGCTCAGCCTCAGTGCGGGTTGGAGTTGTTGTACATGTTTGCGTGCGCAGTCCCAGGCTGTACGGGAATGTAGGCCGAAGCATGACGAAACTGAAGGTTCATCATTTTTGGAGGGGAACCGGGAACGCCCCCACAGTCATACACAGTGGTTTGCTCCTCCGGGGTCAACATTCTCAGTTATGACCCGCAATCCTTTGCAAGCAGGGGTGGTCCGACTTAACATGGATGCACCACACCACCGGGACCCAGCTTGTGCCATTTGTTTTTTTTCCTTTGGCGGGCTCCCTTTCAATGTTAAGAGCCGCCGGCTTGTGCCATGAGGTGTCATGACGTGAGCCATTTGGGTGTGTGTTTGAATTTGAATTAGAAGGGGGTGGCATCACCAGATGCCTCACGAAACCCAAAGCAAGCATGCCCGTGACAAGAGGTGCGGCCAGAGCCCAAAAGTGCGCTTCCTGACAAGCGGCGTTCAGACAGCCTTTGAATGACAGTTACTGCTCGCTTTCTCCAAGTCATAAGCCAAAATGATTGGTTTCCAAATGTTAGAAAACTGCTTAGAAGAGCAGAGTTAGAGGCACATGCTTAAGAAAGCGGTCCGGGTGTGAACTACCCAATGCATGGTATTTTTGGTGCCATGGACCCACCGAAAGCGGGGATGGGACATTTGGCAGGCCAGGGGCATCATAGCCAGTCCTCGGGGCAGACGCGGGGATCCAAGCGGGGGGGGGGGGAAGTGAAGGGACTCTCAAACAATCGACACTTCCAAAAGTTCCTTTTATTTTTTCGCCTGGTGGTGGTGTTTGTGACTTTTCTCCGCCTGAACCTTACGGCCAAGTGATCCCCAAGTGATTGCTTCAAGTGCACCTCCCTGTTGTGAACTCGCGAGTGTATTGAGCCATCCATCATTCTTTTGTGCGGTTGCTCAGGGCGGGTCCAGGTGGGGGAGACACTTTTGAAACCTTGGGAACCTTAGGAACCTTAGGAACCCCAAGAAACTGTTATGTTCCCTACGTTCCCGTTCACCCTGGATTCAACCTGACTGGGGTCAGGAGTCAGGAGAAGGCCCTTTGTCAAAGGGACTCCGACCGCGATAGGTGGAGAAACCATTGCCATATTCCAAGTTTGTGCATAGTACATCATAGTCAAAGGAGGGATGTGAATCTTCGACCCCGGTGAGCAGTGTGAGCCACAGTTTTGACTCTAGACTTGTTGGGCGTGCGTTGGTCCTAGCAGAACTGCGCAGCCGCGAGCAATGAGCCTGGTGACAGAGCAACGGCATGTCCTGTGCCAAGCATCTTTGGGCGGGCAGGGACTGTTCAGATATTGATTTCAGGTTGACACTTGGTACGTGATACAAAGGGGATCCACAAATGAAAGCGTCAGAGTGGGCAGTCTTTTCCGCCGTTTCCAGGTACTCTCTTTGGCTGGACCTGCGTGGGGATGCCGAAGCTGTGGTGCCCCGGCACCGAAACAGGTTGGGAGTTTTGTGCGTACACGTAGGCTACTTAGAGGGGAGATCGGGTACTTAGTAAGTGGTTGGTCAGCCTGGTTATAACCCACTTAGGAGACATATAACCATGACAAGTGGGTTATAACAAGGCCTACCAACCACTTGCTATGTACAATGCCCCTGTGAGGACGGATTTGCCCAAAGTGGGCACTATATTGGAAAGGCCTCCGAGCTTTTTGATTGCTACGCTTCGGATGAAATGGGATCGCAGCGCGGTTTTTTACTGTTGGTGCTTTGAAGCTGGGGCTGAGAGCCTGCTGTCTTGTTCTTAAGGTTGCCAGGGTGATTAGGATGTTTTTTTATTGAACTCAGGTTCAAGTCTCGGCTTGCCATGGCGTTAGCGCGGGGCATTCGGCAGCACTCCTGTGCCACAGCACTTGAACATGACCCACTCGTTTAGTTTGGCATCTTAAGCCAAAAACACGCACCAAGCCATAAGATCCCCGAATTCTCAACATTTGGTTCTGGGCCTTGAGCAACTATTCCCAACCCACTTAGTTTCAGAGGCACTTGCTTGTTGTTGCATCCCTTGTCCCAGATGAGTGTGTCCGTTCTTTGGCCGCACCCTGTGTTTGGCGGCTTCAGAGCACAACCAAGAGGAAAGCCACCTTCTTCTTTTTTTTTTGGGGGGGGGTCCCCTAAAACAGACAAACGCAAATGGCTTCCCGTTGGTTTCCCGTTGGTTTCCCTGGAAATTAACTCACCAAAATGGGTCCCCTAAGGCGGAGCCGCAGCGGGTGGCACGGCCCTCAAGCTCTCACGCGGCTGAGCTGTGGATTTGGTCTGAGTCAGCCAGCTGTGAGAAAAACACGGGGTGTGTATACCAGACCCCCCCCCAATTGTCCAACAACTGCTTGTTCCCATGTCCAAACTCCCAACTGTCCACAAAGCGGTGGTTGGCGGGTGCTGGTAGGAGGTTTATAGATGTTTATTGGAGGGAAGTACGGTACTCGGCTGGGTCAGACCAACAAGAAAAGCTCCCGAACAGTGCAGCGCTTGAAGCTCAACCAAGAGGGGTACTATCTTTCCGGGTGAGCGACCCGTTTAGGCCATTCCCTTCATACCAGGCCTGTGTATTTGAAGCAAGGCCATTGAACGGCCCTATTTCCACGGCATGGTTTGAGGGCATTTCGGCCAAGCAGGCAAAGGTTTTCGGGTTCTGCCTCGGATGTTGCATCGCCATGACCTGTGTATTGGTGGTGTATGCCTTCAAGTGGGCTTTGATGGCTTCGCTTGAGAGAGATTACCGCGGATTCGGCTTGTGGCTCAAGCCCCATAAACAAAACTGCCATGGCGTCTTCAGGCAGCGAATGTCGTCCCTGCTGGGAAGGGGGGCAGTTAAGTGCGGTCAAGAGCCCGCGGGGGGGGGGGGGGGGGAGAATGACTCGTCCAACTCGAGGCAAGCACAACTGGCTTGAGCTCGCTCGCATTGAAGTTTGTCTCGCCTAGTCCAAGCAGGTGTTCGCAGAGCGCACGCAACCTTGTTGACTCGTTGACTCAGTGCTGTCACAACCCTTCTGATTTTCTGAAGGCAACTGCTACAGAGCGTCCATATCCGTGTCCCCGATCGCATCAATCTTATTTGTCAAGTGTGAGCCTCAACACAAGGTAGATAATGGAGTGTTCAAAAGGTACACCTCTCCGAAGCATGGGCCGGTGCTGTGGCTTTTGGATTCCAATTGCAAGCCTGATTTGTGCAAGGCATGGTTCAAGGGAACGTGTCCCTCGTCTTCCAATTGGGGGATTCCTAGTCAACATCTACCGTCAACAACTTGGTTTTGTCCATTGCCATTGGCGATTGGGCATTCCAGTCAAAGTCGTCAGCAAACACAGGCTTTTGTTGTGTGCCCAATAACCTCCCTGTTCATGTAGTCAATGCCTGTGCCCATACATGACATTCACGTATAGGTGCACACAACTGTTTAAGGGCGGCTGCGAGCACGGAGCGGTATGTGTTTGCTTTGTGTTCCATCCCATCCACCAAAAAGTGGAGGCTGAACCGCTGCGGCTTAGTTAAGTCTTGAGGCACTTAACTGATGGGAAGAATGGCCGTCACCGACAATTCAAGCACATGTCGCAGGTCAAAAACGCAGGTCAAAAACAAGCCCGGGAACTGACAGCACCCTCCATTGTTCAGATAGTCCAAGACCCCTTGTTTCGAGAAAGCAACCCAACCTAGCTCAAGTCAACCCACAGCCAACCCAACCAACAAACCAACCCACCCCCTGTTCCTAGTAATGAAATAGCCATTTCTTTTACTAGAAGCCCCCCTCAAAAGTGGCTGGTGGACATGACCACGAATTCTGACGTCCACCAAAGGGTCCCCGTCGACCGTCCCTTGGCAAGGCTGGAGGGAGCGCAAGCAAAACAAACAAACATCTCCCATGAAAAATCAGACCCACATGGTGGTCCAAACCCCTTTTGGTTGAAAAAGGGAAACAAAAGGAAACCTTTGAAGGTATCAAAATTCACCCCAGATGACATTTGTTCAACCAAAGAGCTGGACACGCATTCGGCTGCCAGGCCGCCCCGCACGGGCGCTGTTGCTGGCCTTGCTCGGGCTGTCGCCCGTGTTCCTGGCGCGGGGCCTTTGGGCTTGGGCGGGGTTGGGGGTGGCATGTTCGCCCGTTGAGGCCCTTGGTTTCTTCAAAGCAAAGGGGATCAACAGGTAGGGAGAGAGAGAGGGAGAGAGAGAGAGAGAGACAAAAACGGGGATCAACGGCGCAGGGACGCCTAAAGGACACATGTTGTAGTCAAGCAGACGGATTTTGAACCGCCCAGGCCCCTCAGAAGGCAGTGCCAGCTCAAGCTGCTGAGGACAGCAGATCCCAAAATGGATCCTGGGCCTCCCGAAGCGTCGCAATGCAAGTGATGCTTTTGGACCGATCCGGGCGATACTAAGTCGTCGTTTTGAGGTACTCTCTGTGTCAGTTTGTGTTGGTGCTCCAGAGCAAGGCCCCGAGTTTTTTTCGCCTAGGTTTGGCGCGATCGTTTTGCTGCGTGGCGCTGGGGTTTTGGCTCGGCCGGTCTGGACCACCGCGCTGAACCTAGAAAAACAAAGGCCGCGCCGAACCTAGGAAAAATAATAACCCTTCCGCCTTCAGGGCAGCCAAAGTCCAAAGTAGAAACCTGGCTCTAGGAGCTGTCGCGGCGGGCGGCTGCTGCCCCGCTGCTCGCGACCCTCGCGGCGTTGGCGGGAGGCGCCTTGCCGGGACCTGGCCCCCTCCCCACTTACAATGCGTAGAAAAAGATCAGTGACTGGCAGTTGTGTCGATTGCCTGGGTCTCAAGCTGTGTTCTATCATTCCGACGGCTGCGAAATTAGGTTCTTAGAACACCCAGGGCCGCAGCATTCCGAGAGGCCGATGACAACCTAGGGAAGCACGGCCGTTCCAGCTGAGCGAGCGCAAGTGTTGGTCGTGCAGTCATCCAAGCACCATCGCTTGTTATGAGGCTGTTGGTTTGGTCATGGTGAAGGGTTGTTGCGGTAACATCGTAAGCCTTATCATGCAGCAAGACGCACGAACGATATGCACGAGAGCACTGCGGAGCAAGATGCACTACGGTACATGCACAGCTGCACGGCAGGATGCACGAGAGCCTATGCATAGCAAGAGAGATGAGAGCACTCGTCGCGCGCACATCCACGAGAGCCTACGCATAGCAAGAGGCACGAGAGCGCACGCCGATCGTACATGCAGAGCAAGATTCAGAAAGATGCGCAAGAGCCCATGAGGATCAACAGACACACGAGGACATGCCAAGCGCAAATGCAGGCCAAGATGCATGAGAGCCCACTGGTAGCAAGAGACACCAGCGCATGCCGAGGGCACACGCAGAGCAAGATGTGCAAGAGCCGATACGGAGCAACGGACACAAGAGAGCACGCCGAGCGCAAATGCAGGCCAAGATGCACGAGAGCCCACGCGTTTCAAGAGCAGCATTTTGCACAAAGAGCTCGTGACCCTTTGTGGGCATTGGCGTGGTTGATGTGCAAGCACCCGGTGCCGTTTCTACAGTATCTTTTGCGGTTCGCACGCGGCACTCTGGGGGGGATTGGCGTGGATGTTCAAGAAAGCGAGCGCGAAGGACGCGCGCAACAACACTTGCAAACTCAAGTTGCACAGACAGCTTCTTGTGCGTGCCAGCTTGTGCATGTCAATGTGCAGAACATCACAATTGTGTTGGCGCTTGTGCGCGGAAGCGGGACTCCCTGGGGCACACAACGTCTGGGCTGGCTTCTACTTTTCCATTGTACATACACTTGCGGGAAATGGGAAGTACATGCGCATAGTTGTCATGCAATCAGCTTGGTAGCCAGTTTGCCCCCTGTGGGTTTAGTGAAGAGTTCTCGTGCCGGTTTGCGGCAGGCGAGGCTGCCCACGCACAAGCGGCCAACGTGGCTCCCAGCTTGCCGACTGTGAGGAGCCCAGGTTGGCCTTGAGTCAATGTTGAACACCTGGTGCCAGTGCTTCGAAGCTGCTGTGAACCAGGCCATTGATGAGGGAACCATGACAAATTCTAGATTCTAAAAAGGTTCGAGAGGAGCTGGGTTGCTTGCTCACTCTTTTACTTTACTTTGGAGCCTTGAACTGTTTGCATCAGTCTGAGCATGGCCATTGTCCCGACAAACTCATTGCAGCAGGTTTGAATGGGACGTGAACTTTTGACGGGCCAGGCTTCACGGACTTGTACGGCCATGTCCGCTTGACAAGAGAACCGAAAGCACTGGCAACATGACCTGTCTTGAACCGTTTTTGAACATGGACGCTATTGTTACAGCCGGCCCAGCTTGAGCACATGCTGGATTCCTGAATCACAGTCCTTTTTATACGTGGCCCTGTTCCTTCCGCTGTTTGCTGAACGCGGTTCCTGATTTGTCACCAACAGGGTGATGCTATTGAACATTGGGCGCCCTCAGTTGCCCAAAGCGAATCGGAACTTGTTGGTTTTCAGGTTATGGTCATGGCATGTCCTGGCTGAAGGTTGAACTTCCATATCCGGATATGCCAAACACTTTCATGTTCGGCAAGCTGGTCTGTTTGGAGAACGCTTAAACAAATCATGGAGTGCCCACCCCTGAGACCACAAGGATGTGAAGGATGTGGCGCCGAGTGAAGCCTAGGAGTTCCAGCTCGGATTTTCACGTGTTGCCGGGTCAAAGCCGGGAAGTAGCGTTGCATCCACTAGACCCGCCAGCAGTACCATGTCATCCCAAGTGCCAGCCGGAGGCAACATGTCCTATCCTGAAAGCCACTGCCAATTTCAGAAAGCCCTTGACGGCTTGGATTTCAGGCAGTCTCAGGCACAAACAAAGCAGTCCAAAAACCGAATGGGCTGAGAGTTGTGCGCCAACCAGAAAAACTGCCCGAAACTGCCCAGGAAACGCCCGCGTTTGCGCGATCCCACGATAAGAGCCGCCAAGCAATGTTAGCCACCTTTCTCATGGTTTGCTGATGCTAACAGCCCTTTTCTCAAGTGCTTTAAAACTCATCCACACGGTCGAACTCGGACTGGGTGTCCTGATGTTTGCTTCTGCGGTTCTGCAGTAGCAGGTCATCAGAGCATGCCCTTGCACTCAGGTGGATGTGCCAGATCGTATCAACGCAGACCCGTATGAGCCGCTTGGCGCTGGAATTGCTTCGGATCAAGCTGTTCAACTGCGTGCCCCAAAAACCAGGCAGCTTGTGTTCCTCAAAAGGATGGCACGGGATCGAGCATGGCCTTTTTGCAGAACCTATTGACCATAGAGCCAAGCTTAAGTTTCAGGTGTGCCCATTTTGTTTTTCTTGAGGTAAATGGCTGGCAGCTGGAATTGGAAAGCCTTGCTGAAAGGGCTTGACATCTTTCGCCGAGCAGCTTTGGCGCACTTGCAAGGGGCTCGGCAGTGCCCACACAGACCACACAACAAAGAAGCCATCATTAAAGTAATAGTGTCGAGCAGGCATCAAGCACCATGGACAATCAAAAGGGGAGCGAAGAAAGACCGAAAGAACAGAAAGAAGGCGCCGCTTCCTAAGCTCACTTCAGGCATGGACAGTGGCATCTAGACCATTCCTGGACCAGCCTTCGGTCAGAAGTCTGGGCAACTAATCTCGGGCACCCAGGCTCATCGGCATGGACAATATTGACGATAAGAAGGAGGATCGGGCAGACTTCTGATTTTTGAGCTGTCTTGAGGGCGATTTAGAGCCGCTTGCATCTAAGGCCCCCTTTTGGCGGGGCTTTGAGGGGTTTTCAATCAACATAACATAACTTGCGCAAGGATGCTCTTGCAAGGGCCTTTTCAAAAACCATTTCTGCAATTTAGTTTGTAGGGTCTCGGCAACAAAGCGAGCAGTACGCATGACATATGACTCGTGCCTTGGTTCAAAAGTAAGTTCATATGTTGACAGACCTTGCACTGGCACGCCGTGCGTAGCATCACCCAATGCCAGACAAAGCCGTCCTCCCTGTACCAAAAGAACCCTCAACAGAGTTTTCAGTGGACCCCGGCAAAAGCCCTTGCACACAGACATGACGTCCAACGTAGTGGGGTTACGAGTTTGATGGTGGATGCTTTGCGCACTGCGAACACAGCCTGCCATGCGGAGAAAACGCACTGCGACGGAAAGCGGGAGCTGGTGGAATATAAGCCATCCGTTTACATCGGATACATACAGCGGCTGGCCGGGCCACCCTCGCAGGCCCTAGGCGTAGTATAAAGATTTGGTTTAATCGGATCAGACCCCCTTGACGCCGTAGATATAGATTCATGTTAATCAATATGCATAGGCGAATGCATTGTAGTACATATATATATATACATTGTATAGTTACATATAGATGTGGGGCAGGCGAGTGCCGGCATTGCTAGCCGGTTCGTGCAGACTTTGTCCGATATTTTTCGGACAAGAGCTCCTAAGTTGGGACATGCGGGATAGCATGAGGGAAAGACAAAATCATGAATCCAGGGATTTTTAGGTGGTGCTTGTCCGTCCACAGTGTGTATATGTACATGTATATGCAGTATATAGATAGATACACATATCAACGTATATTGACTTGATATATATATATATATATTTCTACATGTAATTTATACTTTTCTACGTTTCATGTTTCCGGCATCCGCAGCTTGCCAGGACTACCGGACCTTCTACATGAAGCAGAAGTATCGCCAGGACACCTACCAGGCGCGAGCCGACTCAAGCCCAAGGCAAAGGCCTAGGATTGCAGTGTGGACCACAGCCTCACGAAGTTCTTTTTGGGGAATTCTTCAGGGGTGGATTCCGAAACACCCTTTAATTAACCTGCGGGTTGGCAACGTCACAAGCTAGCTTTTCACAGGGGGCCATTTGTTTCTAATTCACGCGCAACTTGTGCTCGTTTGTCTTATGAGGTGGTGGATTTTAGTTGGTTTTGGTGCAGCTTTGTTCCTGCTAGCAGGTTAGTGAGTGGAATGCGATGTGGCTCCCTGTGATTCGAAGGTGGAACCTGAATGACTTCCCCTATGAGATGTTCTCCTTCTCAGCAACCCCGAAAAGATCAGGGAAGCTTTGATTCAGGGAACCTTTGATTCAGATGTACCAATGGATGTTCTGCCCATCCAACAGCTTTGGATTCAGGCATTTGTTACATCTGCATTTGTGCCCAGAGATTTCACTTGCCCCCCGTACCAATTAACGTGGAACCTGACAGGCGGGTCCTGGACAACTTTCCTTTTAAAGGGACCCCTGTCAGGCTCCATGATGGGAACCACCCTTTAAAACTCTTGCTGGTTCTCAGCAGGCAATGAGGGAATGACACTTTTCACCCATTCCCTAAAGTTTCCTCTATTGCAGCGGAAACTGGCACCCACTGGAATTGAGAAGGCCGCAGCTTTGCCGGTGAGCTTAGCAGGTGATGAAGCACATGAAGATCTCGGCCTCCTTGGACAAGGGCACGCCCAACATGGCCGCTTGCCTGGTGAATCATTGGGGGCGGGCGGGGGGCGGGCGGGCGCGAAGCATCGGTCCGAAAACGGCGAGGCGATTCATCAGAAGCTTGGCCTCCTGTGATGTTGGCCCACCGTTTGTTGGTTGGAAGGGTCCAAAAAGGCCCAACGTTCAGCTATGACCCGCTCGAGTAGGGCCACCTTGCATTCCCTCCCAAATGGGAGAACCTTACTACTTTTTGGTTTGCCATAGCAGCTGGGTTCCTCTCCGAAGGAGCCCATTGAGCACCTCGGAGGCATTGCCCTCAGGAGAAATGGAACACGCGCGTCAAGAAGGAGATGAACGACTGGCTCGCCATCTATCGTCGTCAGAACCTTTCTGTCGGCAGGCCTGCATGTTCTCGGTGTAGTTGCCTTCGTAGCTGGCGAATCTTGTTTCATGGCTTTGTAGAAAACTTGCTGCTTAGAGGAGAAGTCCCATTCACATAGATGCAAGCACACAATCGTTTTTGGGGTATTTATTGCCTGGAGGCTGTTTGTGTGGCAAAGGATGGCCCGCGCGTACCCAGAAAAGAAACCACCGGCAATCACAGCAACGGCGATCCATGATGCCAGCGTTTTTGCCTGTGGAAAGTACATAAACATTTGCTTTGACTCTCCCCCACAGCCAATTCCGGAGACTTCCTCTTTCGGTCCTTAACCACCTCGTGCTCCATCCGCTGCTGAAACTGAAAGCATACCTTGCCTGAGCCTGTGATGCACTGTCTATGTTTGATGGTTGCCTTGAGACCCCCAGCACAAGCATCTACTAGTCTACCGGCCGCCGGCCACATGTTTGTTCAATCGGCTTCAACTGCAAGTGGATGGCGCCTTTTTGGCAGGGTATTGTTCAAGCTGTGCGACAGTTTGGGACTTTCTTCGAGCCAGGCAGAGCTACTATTCCCTGTACTCGGCCATCAACACCCTGGCTTCGCATTTCACGTCCTATGGCATCTTGGTGCGGTCCAATGGTAGAGCACGGTCTGTTTCACATGTCGCATGAGTGCTTTGCTCAATCCGCAAAGCATCGCTGTTCTAAAAGGGCCCCATGCGTTTGAATTGTCCCTGCACAAAACCTGCCTCAAACAGGAGGTTCCTCCAATGGCTTTCGAGGTTGCATGTTGGTCTGGCGAGTAAGTGTGTATTTTCGTCGGGCTCGGTGCGATGCGCTTGGATCGGGAGTGATGGCCATCCCGTAGTTGTGAGCATGGCACGAGCCGTTTGTGTCCCCTTGAGCCTGGCCTTGAGCCTTGGGAGGTTGGCAAGATGCTGGGTGAAGTGGGTGTTTCGTTGTCCTCGCTCTCCCCATTTTAGACACGAAATTTGGGCGAAGTCAGGTGCATTTTGGGGGCGCAGGGTTCCAGGTTTCAGGGGCGGGGGGTTCCATTTAACCCATATAAATCCATTTGTTGCAGGGGATCTGACAGTGCAGCTTTGGCAAAAGTCGGAATGTCTTAGACTCACGAGCGAATGTGCGTGAAGGATCGAACCTCCAATATGTCTTGGAGTTTCCTGTCACCATTAGATCTGTTGTTTCCAACCCGGTTGCTGCTGAAATGACTGGACGAGGTACCACCCCCACCCACCCAGCTTCCTTTGGTCGCGGCTTTTCCCAGCCTTTCCCATGTTCACCGGAAAGTCACATTCACTCGGAACCTCCCGAAAAGATGTTGATCCCCCAAGCGCTTTCCGGCTTTCATCGGCCAGCTATTGAAAGAGGCATTGTACTTGGTAAGTGCGTAAGTGATAACCAGTGTTATAAACTCCAAACATAAAACGAAGAAACAATCGTGTTATAAGCAACCTAAGTGGGTTACAACCATACGAACCACTTGCCTGACGTACCGCATCGATCGCCCCTTTTACCGCTTTGGTCTTCGCCGTGGAATCGGAAGCTTCCGCGTCCCTAGGTCCGAAGTTCCCGTTCCCCAACAAGCGAAGGCCCCGATTCTTCGAGCTGTGCCAGCAGGTGGCCCCCTGGCTGATGCGAGAAACGGGCCCAGTTCTTACGAGGATTTGTACCATCATACTGTATATATATATATATATATTTAATGGTACGGTTCCCTGGGGGGTGGGGGTAGGGGCAGCATAGGTGTGTAGTGATACATATGTATACATATATATATATATATGTGTATATATATACATATATGAAAACATGTAAAACGAAATGTAAAAAGCAGCTGCTTCTATGGCAGGATTTGAAATATAGGAAAGGGTTAGAACAACTTAGTAATTATTGTAGCACCCCAAAGAGTATGTATTTGTAATTTGACATTTGTCCCTTTATCGCGTTGTTTTCTTCCATTTGCAGAGCTGCGTTGATAGTTCTTCGTGAATGCATCCGAGTGCTGTGGGTTTGCTGTGGGTTTATCTCTTTTTCCTGAAGCTAGAGGGTTTTGCTATGAGTCGGTCAGTGTGTTTCACACATTTCCCCTCCAAATGATGAGTTGTACCAGGTGCCAGTTGTTCCATCTCACACTTGTTTTCTTTCTCTTTAGTGGGTTCCCTCGCAAAATGGAATGAACCCTAAGTTAGTAGGTTGCTTGCTCCGCATCCCTACATCCCTTTAGTGGGTGGGCGGGTGGACGGGTGCGTGGTCCTCATCAGGTTTTACATGGGGCGCAGTCATTGATGAGAATGTTTGGCATAGTCGTCTAAGTCAAGCGGCAGTTTAACTGCTGCACCCTCCAACTGTAACTCTGAATGGTGGTTGAAGACACCCCCCGCGACACTAATTTGAATCACCCCTGCAAATGTTCAATTTATGGCTCACAGTGTCTCCGCAACATGTTCCACATCATTTGGCCGGTGGCTTCTTGCATCTCAGGAGAAGTACTTGGAGAAGGGCAAGTGAGATGCGACGTATGACGGCATGTTTGACACGGTACGGGTATAAGTCTTGCAGAAGGACCGCAGGATGCAGGCAGCTTTTGGTCCAATATATCCACAGGCCCGGCCTAGTTTGCTTGGGCAAGTTTTCTCACCATGTTTTTCGCACGGTGCTTGTGGAGTCAAGTAGCCTTCAAAAACAGGTACATCTTCGGCCCATGTCCCCCCAATTTGCCTTCACGCGCCCCCAGTTTGTGTTTCTGATTCACTGCACTCCACGGCACGGACGCCGAGTTTTTTGCGGGCCTGAAGTTTCATGGGCCCGCAGGGAAGGAATGCTGAAGGGGCAAAACAAGTCTCGCACGCGGGTGGGACAGCCAAGCCTTCAAGGGCACATTTGGCGACTGCTTCAGAAAGCTTCCATGGCCGGCGGGGGTCCTGACAGAATTTGATCAATTTGCTCCTCGGATTTGGAGCCAGCTTTTTTTTGTTCATTTGGTTTGTGAACTTGGATGGTTGGTCGTACACTGCCTGCCCATGGCAGGCAGCATTGGTTACATGTGTCCTCATCCTCGCAAGAATGGAATTGGGGGAGCGGATGTCCTGCATTTATAGTTCCAGTTGTCCTTGGGTGACGCCGGCACCCCCCGCCCCCAGGGGGGTTGGCCTGTGCCACT